>JARHVA010000491.1:3620000-4205000 GCA_037957365.1 Torreya grandis
TTTTCCCTAATCAAACTTGAAGTTACCAAGGACACATGCATATCACTAAATAGAGATCCATCAAATACACCAACTACACCTAACATGTGAAATAGTTGTATAAGAAAATTGTGTTTAGCCTAGAATACGAACATGAAATTGAAAGTACTAGAGATTCCTAGAGGCATACCACTAGAGAAGCTTCTTGACCGATAGGTTAGATTGAGAAAACATTAGTACTAGCTCTTATAGGAGCTCAGTATGAAATACCAATCCAAAGATGCATACCTAGACAAAATCTAAGCTCCCACTCATGATCCATATAGCAAGCTACACCAAGTAAGAAGTGAAGAATAATTAACTCATAGGGACCGCCATTATATATCCATTCATCGATAGAAGTTACTTCCCAAATGGGATAGACATGTAGACCAATGGATGTAGAGGTAGGAATAATAACACTAGAGATAATATTGTTTCCATAAAAAAGAGAACCAGAAACAATATCATGAATACCATCAATATCTACTAGAGGAGTTGTAATGAAAGCGATAATAAATATAAAGGTTGCATTCGATAGGGTAGGAATCATCAAGACACCAAACCATCTAATGTAAAGATGGTTTTTGGTTCTAGTGATCCAATCACAAAAATGATTCCATAGGCTTGCGCTTTAGCATCTTTCTAAAATTGTGGTCATGGTTATAACTTGGTTTATTAATATTTAATCATTAGAAGCTCCCAAGAATATACATAAGGCTTGTTATTACACAATATAACATGATTCATATCTATATGTCAACCAATATTTTAACATCTATATAGAAAATATAAGACTAAAATTAGTCTATAGAAATATACTATCTTACATTTATTATAGGCTATATGCTTACAAAGTAAGCATATTTCACACTATATTAATTGTATAATATTATACCTGCAGATATAGATGCTCTATTACATTCTTTATTATTTTATGGTTCTAATTAATAATAATTACTAATAAAATTGGATTGGATATATAATAAGTAGACAAAAGTCTACTTACTATAGGATTTGGATCCCATTGATTTGGATTGCCTAGGACTTGAATATGGAGCTCATCGGATAGAGTGGATTATTTACTCCCTTTCTAAGAGTAAAAAATCTCTCCCCAAACCATGCTTGTAATTTTCATTGCACATGGCTTTCTCCATGTATAAATTTATTAATCATTTATATTTTTGGGTGGAAAAATTCCATAGGATCATGAAGTGAGGTAATTAATCAATAATCATTTCATTAGTCAAATCATGTTTCTACTTGTTTATTCTATATCTTTTGCTAGGAATTAGATAGGGCATTTATTTGGATAATATATGAATTCTAAAATCATTCTCTCTATGAATGAGTCTTTGAAAAGGATGAAAAAATGAATTCTCATTCTTTGAAGAATGATTTTGTGAAGATTTCCAAACCTAATTCTTCCCTAACTACATGTATTGTACTTTTATGTTTACAAGCTAAAGGTTTAGCACATGGAAGTAGACATATATACTTTATATAATATAAAACATATTTATTGATAGATCCACTATAGTAATGAAAAATATTTCTACAAATTAAATCAAATCGATCGAGGATATCATCATCTGTTAGACTAGTCTAGGATAATTTACTAATTTTCTAGCCTGAGATGTCACAAAACTTTTCTTTAGCCAAAAAGAAAAAAAAATGTTCTAATCAGAGCTATTGGATTGATTTCATTATTAACTAGATCGGTAATGAATAAATCATCTAGAATTTTGGTTCTAACCATGAGAGGTTTCATATTAAAAATAAGAAAATAAACTAAAAAAAAGGAATCATTCTTGGATAATTCAAGAATACATATCCCATATGATTGAGAATAAAGATGGAAATAATATTGCCAAAAATGAAACATATGATATATACATTTTTTCACTTGGAGGTGAGTACCCTTTAAAGCTATAAGGGATTTTTTTACATATCTCACATAGTGGATGAAATAATCCTTCAACAACCAGATCCTTTTGGTTGAAATATTGATAGAAAATATGATAATATGTTTGATATTTCAATCAAATTGAGTTCGATTAGGAAAAGATCCATACAACAATGATCGTGAATGAGAAAATCATTTTGGAAGAGGAACTAAAAATAATTTTCATTCATATACATAATAATTCCATAAGAAAATGGATAACCTCATATTTTCCCTTGATATAACCATATCTTTTTGCACTAATACTATTTATCCATTCATGGAGAATGAATCATAATAGATGCAAAGGAGTATCTAGGATCCAATGATAAAAGGTTCATACCAAAATCTATGGATGAATCGAGTAGGCCACTCATATATCTGATATATAATTATAATGTGGGAATTTATCCTTGATAAGGGGAAATATGCAATTTCATTCCATATTTTGATAGTTATCTTGGGAGTTTTAGGAGATAACTCATTACTTCTATAAAATGTTTTTATCGCATTTCAAACAAAACTTCCAAGATAACTATCAAAGCTTCTAGTACCAGTTCAAAGTAACAATTTATATTTTGATCAATACATTTATTTGGATCACAATTCCTAAATAAACCAATTGAATCATTATGTTGGTGTACCCAACGAATCAACTGTTTTACAATTAAGAAACTAAAATAATTAGAAATTAAAATTTCTATCCGTTCAAAGGAACTTGATCTATTTAAATGATGATCATGAGCAATTACATAAAGATCTTACTAAAAAAAGTGGATATAAAATTAATTATTTCCAAGATCTATGTTTGTTTCCATCTCTTTGAAACTTATCCATTTTAATAAAACCTGCGGCCCTAGAATAACCTCTTGGATTATGAGATGATACATGGTGTGATTTATTCAGGACATAAGAGAGAATCTCTATCTAATTATTTTATCTATAATAGATCTTAATTCATCATAAGGAAGAACAAAAATCTTTTATCTTGGTGGTCTGATTGCTCTCCTAACACAAGGAATAAATTGACCTAGTGAGTACACTATTTCTCTTACACATGCCCCACAGAGAATATAGACTCTATCTCTATCTCTGATGGGGATGGGGGGTCCTATAGAGGATACTTTTAGCCTCTAACACTATGTCTATGGATATGGGGGTGATGGATCGAGGAAATAAAACTAGCTTAGTTATGTCACCCTCTATATAGAATAGAGTCACCCTCGGATTGATTTAGGAATAGGACTAGGAAGATCGATCAACTACCCCTGCAAGATAGTGATGAAGGGGGGAATTGATGCCCCCCCAACTTTTATCCCTACCAACCCACTTCTATCTAATGAATATATTGAGATAGGGTGATCTGAGTGCCCCTCTTATTCTATATTATCATTTCAATAGATATAAATGGGGCCCTATAGATCCCATATCCCATATAGTTTAGTTTATATAGAGGGCCCCTCAACTAACTCTATTTAACCCCATCCCCATCCCCATTATATAGAGAGGGAGAGGGAGAGGGAGATGGGGGGAAATATATAAAGTAGATATATATAGGGGGCCCCTCTCTATATATAGGATATGAAACTAACATTTGTTTTTGAGTATTTAGGACTCATTGCAGGTATAGAAATCCTTGATATACTATATGGAAAAACTTACCCTATCAGTTACTGAAATGTTATTAAATTTGTATTAGTAAAGGGAATTCCTCATTGAAATGAGGAATAAAAGCTCATTCCTCTGGGTTTACTTATGATTCAAGCCATCCAACTTTCTCCATTAACTCACTTGACTTAATTGAGTCTTAATTCGATCTTATTTCATAACTCATACATTTGTTCAAACAACATAGAATATCCAATATTATATTGGATACATTTGATTCCTTGAATAAAATACACTTTTGATAAAATTAGATAAACAAAATACAGTCTTGTTAAGTCAATATTGTTAGAATGACATGCTACTTTTTCCATTTATTTCCTGTTTAGGATCAGTCATAGTCTTACTAAATTTACTGATGGTATGGATGAAATTCTTACTTCATCTAAATGTGTAAAATACCTTAGTCACACTTAAAATCCAAATACTCTACCATTGAGCTAACAACACTTATTTTCTATTTGGAGAGATGTAATCAAAGTGGTATACAATGTTATTCCATATGAAAGAACTGGTATGAGATTTCAATCATAAATAAATAGAATCTATATAATAAATAGAATTTACAGACAAATAAAAAATAAAGGATCTATTAATTTAGATCTACCATTTATGAATCAAATCATAAAATCTCTATGGATCAAGTTATTTTTGATCTGTCAAATGAATTCACAATGATTCAAAAAAATCATTAAATAGTGGACCTAATAAAATATCTATTTATTAGGAATTATATTGGCATAATGTGCCATTATCAATCCTAGATTGTTGGATTGATACTTTAATTCTCGTATTGGTACTACATTAAGATGATAAAATTATTAGATACATCAATAATATATCCTACTCTTATATTAGGGATGAAAGTAAAAAATGTATTATTCTTTACAATAATTTATTGTCAGGAAACTTCCAACTTTAACATAGGAAGTTAGTTCTTATATTTTATTAATTAAGTCCTTCTATACACTCCATATTTTATCATTCTTAGTTGAATGATTCAAATCTTTCTCATTTCCATATCAATATAAAAAGATTTCTAATTTGCATACCTATATAGGATTATAGGGCAATAATATACATGAAATAAGCATATAATAAGAGGAAAAAAATGGATAATAAGAAAACAACCATGACACAAAATGTGAATAATAAATAAATCTCATGTAATTGAAATTTATTGGACCTAGACATAGACGCATGACTTATCTCCCTTTTTTTAAATTCTAAAGTGCATTTAAAATGATAAATTTTTTCCCTAAAAAAAATACCATGAATAATTTCCATAGGTTGAGCTCCTAATTTGAATAAATTCAAAATAACACCATAAATTAAGCGAGTTTCATCCTTATTCATTAGATCATAAAACCCCATTTCCTAAAGAGCTCTTCATTCTCTTCGAGACATAATGCTGATGGCAATAATCAATAGGTAGCTCATTGGGATAGATAGATAAGATAACCCCCTACACCCCCTAAAAAATGTATATGAAGGTTTGTCCTCATACGGCTCGAGAGATAATTATTCGTATAAGTTCTCCCTATTTATAGAAAGAATATCTAACTAGATAAACTTTAGAAATTAAAGTTATTATTCATCTTAGTCCTTTAGGCCTATATCCATGGTTAATGATTTGGTTACGATTAATTCAGTATCATGACCACCAAAAATATCTAGAAGATGGTCCTCCATACCCAGATAAAATGAGTTATAAACTAGATTAGTAGTTTATTAGTACCTTCATAACCTAGAAAGGGTCAGTATCCCAATGGAAAATTTTGAATATGAACTGGTGTAGAAATAACTCCACAAAGAATATCTAGATGTTTACCAATATGACATTCCATTTAAGTACCAAATATTATAGATGGTTCTACGTGAGTGATCATATCTCCTACTTCAGCATGATCATCTATGATCAATATTTCATCACAAAAATGTTGGATTTATTCTTTAAGCCATTCTACATCATGTTTGTAATAAGTACCTACACAACTCACATGAATTCCCATATCTCAAGCAAGTATCTCAGTGATTAAATAAGCATGAGTTGCATCACCAAAAATGACTATTTTTTTCCCATTAAATTTTGACAATCAATATATTTTAAAAACCAAGCAGCTTGGCAAACAAATCAAGTTTGTCCATCGATATAAGGTTCATAATTAACTCTTTTACTTGATGAACTATGAGCCAAAGTATTTACATTTTTATGATTCTGGTGGATCCACTCCAACATATCCACATCACCCATGGGGGCTATGGATATTTAAGGAATTCCATATTCTAAATTCAAATACATCACTGTCATTAAGCCCACTTCATGATAAGGAATTAAATTGAACCAAGATTTTATAAAAAATTTAAGATCTTCTATAGATCCTCCTCTAGGAATTATTTGATTAATTTCAATGTCTAGATCTCATAATAAACATCTCAACTCATGAAAATCATGTTGATTATGAAATCCCAATGTAAAAATTCCAATTATATTGACACAATATGCATATTTTAGGAATTGATCTAATTTTTCTTGTCCATAACATCTATCTAAATAATATCTAACTACCTATTTCAAAGTTCTATCTACTGCCTAAATTTCATTCATTTGATAATGATCCACATCCATAAAAAGATATTAGAATAAAAAAATATGGATGCTTTATCCAAAAAATTCTATAAATCCTCTTGAAAATTACTAGAGGTACATGTAGGTGTCAATATGATAAGATCATGATGTTCTTCTTTATCTTTATGGATAATATTATCCACAACTCTTTCTTGAGATCCACGTGCTAGTACGTGATGATATATTATAATAGTAGTTGAAGTAGTAAAATATCTTTCATGTTTTAACATATAACACATTACATTAAAATAATCATCTCCTAGAGGATCATTCATGATGGCATGCACATTTTTTAAGGATCTAGCTACTTGTAGGGTTCAAATATGAGTATGACCAACATACATCCATTGGGATAATTTCATAAATTAAACTTTATTTCAATTTGATTTATGTTCCCATCCTACACCATAAAAATATCCATTTCCATATTTAATACCTATTGAAATCACATTTCCCTTCGATAAGTATAGTCTATGAAATGACTAGAAATCAAAATAAAGTAGAAATCCAATTTTACCATTATTTTATTCTTTTAATATTTGTCCCATCTGGCTGGGATTGAAGGATTCAAACCTTCACAATAATAGGACCAAAACCTACTGCCTTACCACTTGGTCATGCCCCATTCTTATCTGATGCTAATCAATACTCATATTATTAATAAATATAAGTTAAAGCAATGTTCCAATCTAATCTTAAATACATTATTAAAATTCAATTTGCTATAATTTAATTTCTATGATTTTGAAGAGATATCTAAATCTCATACCAATAAATATGTGATTGCATCCCATATTTAAATATAAGCTTCCTTAGCTTAGAGGTTAGAGCATCACACTCGTAATGTGATAATCATCAGTTCGATCTCAATAGCTGGCTATTTTCTATTTTTTTCATTCCTTCCATTATAAACCATGTATCATTAAGATCTATGAAATAAGGAGAAGACTCTTGCTTTTATAATCATCGATCCACCAGGTCTGTCATGGCATAACAAAATGAATGATTGGAGCATATTTTTTTAGACCTCTCTAATACAAAGAAAATTGAAAATATATCATTCTCCATATTAAATAATTACAATATTCACATGATTTATATTATTCCTCTTTCCAGCATTATTTATTTATTTCATAAAATAAGGAGTTTTCATGTCCCATTATTGCAAACCTCATTTAAAAATAATAAATTATTTGAAGACTTTAACAAGACTCAATAAGAAAACACCCAACAAAATTGAGTAGTCTAGCAATAGAAAACATTCTAAACCTCCTAAACCTTATAAATATTCTATCTATTTAAAATAAAAACAAATATTATGATTTCATTATGAAATTACAGAATGATAATTAATTCAATATGTTTGTATTATTAAAAGAACCAATGGACCCACACATTAGGTCCTATTGAAATTACTTCAAATGCTTTTGGATAACATTATTTTTTTATTGGGTATGACAATTACCATTCTTGGAGATAGACAATTAGTCAACCATATACATATCTTGGTCAATGATCAGATAATAGATATACCAAGTTATCATTATAAACCCCATGATTTGATTTCTATAAAAGATCAACAAAGATCTAGAAATATAATAAATAAAAATATAGATCTATCCCAGAGGGATAAAATCTAGGTGCCAAACCATTTGAATCTTTAAAAAAAAATCACAATATATTGGATTAGTCAAAAAAATTGTAGATAGTAAACGGATCAGTTTGAATATTAGTGAATGGTTAGTCTTAGAGAATTATTCCTATCGAGTTTAAATTGATAATAAAAAGGAGGGATTCCTACACATCTGTTCCCCTATACATAACATTAAATATTAATAAATAATTTTTACACATTTATTGACCATTTTTTCCAATTCCAATGTTAGTTATTTTCCTTTCCCATACCAATGTTCATTTTCCTCATTTAATTTCCTCTATTATGAAATAATAACAAGGTTGTGAGATGATGAGATCATCCTATTGGGATGGGATTCAATAGATTGATAAAAAATAATAAGATGAATGTATGAAAAGAGAGGGAATCAAACCCTCAATAAACACATGCCTACATCATAGTTCCAATCCTATGCCTTGAATTGCTCAGCCATCTTTCCTATGTAATCTCTCTATCTAAATCAAAAAAATTAAAATTATATTAGTGGATAACAAGTTAAAATTTATTCTTGTTCAGATATGAGAACTTCCTTTTGCAAAAGTAAAGTATTTAACTTATTTAATCCCCCTTGAAGATAAAAGAATATTTTACCACAATTCTTATTTTCTTCCTATTTCAACAAATTAGAATCTTTCTCAATCTCCTGATATCATCTGATTTAGGTTTCCAAATCCATGAAATTAAGCAATTAATCCATTTAATTTTATGATCACACCTACATAATGATTGTATAGTATTATTAATAATTCTTTGGTAAGGATTATAGTAAAAATTGTATCATTATGACAAGATTTTTATCCATATTTATTATATATATTAATATGGGTATGCACATAATGATCATTTAGTTCTCGTTATGCAATGAGCCATTCACTTCACATACTTGTTTGCTCGTTTGGATCACGAGAAATGAGTCTAGACTTAATTATTGAGTTCATAGAATATTTCATTTATTTAAATTCATTTTTTTTCTATTATTCATCAATTAGTTTAATGAACACCCCTTTCAAATATTCTCTGTCTATTTTTATTCAGATTAGTCAATTAGATTAGAATTTTCACATATTTAGGATCAGAAGGAAACCCATTTATTATGCTATTGTACATCAGCAAATCATTTTGTTCATGGGATAATTTTTGTATGGGGAATGAAGGAAATTATCAAATCTCCAATTGACTATGCCTAAATCTTAGATAAATGACAATTTTATTGATAAGACCTTCACAATTGTAGTGGATATCTTATTGCAAATAATTCCAATGGCTTTAGGGGAGAAAGAGGCATTTACGTATTACAAATATGGTTTGATTTGATTTTTTTTATCTTTCTATTTTCTCTTTTTAAGGAATGACAGGATATTGAGTCAAAGAAAACTTATGCTTAGTGAAAGTGAGTTTTATAAATAGAACAATTCTTTCTGTCATGTATCCCCAATTGATGCAACCTTAGATGCTTTGATCTTTTGAGATTATAGTATCAAGCCAAAGGTCAAACCTATGTATGTAATAGGTGTTAATGGTAAAACCTATCTAATAGGCACACATAAGGTAAAAATCACTACATGTGGGAATCGATAACACAAATGCTTTGTTATCATACATATGACCTTTGTTATCATACATGTGGGAATCGATAACACAAATGCTTTGTTATCATACATGTGAATGGGTAAATCACCATAAAGATAAATTATTGAAATTTTGGGATGGTACGATCAAATATGCTCATTGAAAAAAATAAGGAATTGTCATGTCCCCTTTTTCGTGGACATTGACAGTCTTGATGATTAGCCTATTATGCGACCTTCGTAGGCTAATAGGATGGATAGAAGGTCATAATGGAGCTTGGCTTGACTTTGATTCGAAAAATTTCTACATTTGATTTTCATTCAGGTTATTTCAGATACATTGGGCCTGAGCTCCTATTATTTAGGGATGTTTGACATGCAGCGGAGCGCCTTTATTTTGGTATGGTCATGTGCAGAATCATCCCCTGATTCACTAGCTTCGATCGGTTCGAGGATCTGACATGTATTGAGGGAGATATTAATATTTGATTGATTTAATCAAATATTAATTATTTAGCCTATTTTTAATTAGAAACCCTAATTCTAATTTAAGAAACCCTAATTAGGGCAAGAATATCTTTTGAGGGTATAAGGGTTTCTCATGGAGGCCATTATTGATTATGATTTGATTATTGATTTTGATATTGAAGAATTATTCTATGAAGACTGAGCCAAGGGTTCCAGGATTCCATTTGCATTGGAGAATGTCAACTCTTCAGTGTGTGCAATTCAGAGGTTGTGAAATATCAGCTGATCTATTGCCGATTTGAGAGATAGCTTCATACAGAAGTTATCATAGAGGTTTACAGATTTGAGAGGTAACTTCATATAGAAGTTGTCACAGAGCTTTTTAGGTATTTATTTCATTATGTTTTTTATTCAGATATTGCACAGATAAAGATCTTCTCTATTAGAGCCGTTCCAGATTTGCAAAAGATCAGGTTTTGAGATGATATTTGTATTCGTTTATATGCATGCCAGAGATTCATTATTGTAATCATTCTGAAGAATAATAAGAGCACTAATTTGCTAGTTAAGAGATTTACTATGGTTTATTTGTTTATTTAAATTTATCTTGCAAAATCGCATCTTTATTCATGTAAAATATCTAAAAAGCAAAATACAGAGAGATAGTCAGGGAAATATCTAGTTTCAGATTTGAGGGGAACTTGGGGATTTTACAGTGGTATCAGAGCCAAATTCCTGCCATCTTGTTGGGCACGTCAGAGGCTTATCCTGCCATCCTGAGGGTTTGACAATCTTATACAGGTATTTCAGCCTACAAGTGTACTATATTCTGATTCGTTACTGTATGGATTCCATACAAATCCATACCAGACCGTACGAAAAAAAATAGATCATGACCTTGATAGTCTACAGCCGATAGGAGGGGTTAACGGTGTAGCCAAGCTGTTAGACACTAATCTTGAGAAGGGTATTAATGAAAGTCCTGAACAATTACAACGCCGCATAAATGCATATGGGCAGACACTTATCCCCAAAGGGCTGCTTTTTCTTCTAGTTTTAAGATTTAAAGTATACCTGAACTGACGAGTTGCATTCAAGGCTAATGTTGCTTGCCTCCATCTTTTGAGCCTCTCGAGCAGAGCTTTTTTGTTTGGTATATCGAAAACAACATTCTGCGATTCTCCTTCATCATCGCTGTTAACAATTCGAACATCGGGGACCCCGCGAAGGTTTTCACCCGACCGTGCGAAGGTCGATAGTTATGAGAAAGGTATTGTTAAGTGCCAGGTTGGATGCAGCTATTTAGTGCTAAAGGAAGTGCAGTCAGCAGGCAAGAAATCATGGATTCCAAGAGGCAGCTGGCAGAAGGAGTTAGGTAAAGTGCAGTCAGTTTGGCGAGTGTGGTTAGAGGTCATGTGGTAGGCCGATAGCTAGCTCATAGCTAGATAAGGAAAAACACAGCAGAAGGAGGTGCAACCAACGTGGACCAGCAGCAGCAGTAGCTACAGGACGTTGCAAATTTGGGAGCCGTTGATAAAGTGCTGTTACCAAACATTGAGGTTTTCCAAGGCATAATCAAGTCATTTGAAACGTATTCTGTTATTAATTCCTTTCATGCATAAAGCCGTGTTCAAGACAAGCCTACACAAAATGGTGGAAAGAATATGCGACAGAGGTGCGGGGTATGAATATTGCGTAGGCCGTAAGGAATCTTGCACCATAAAGAGTTAGAGGGACTCGTTGGGAGACTAAGGTTGAAACATATCAATTAAGTTTTAAGCAGATCCAATGTCATTTGAGGCCCAGCCCATAAAAGACACTCAGACTGTATGTCGCCTGTGTGTTCACACGCTGGTAGTCCAAATTGGTGCTAAGAGTTGAATAGAGGCCTGTATGTTGCCTGTGTGTTTGAAAGCTTACACAAAGCTCATCATAACCAACTGTTGACTGTCGAACTAACCGGACTACAAAGTTTCAGATTGCATGCATAACAATGCCTACATCGCAAATCTATGGTCATGCATAATAGCGCCTACTTTCTTTGCAAGGCATGCAAACGACGTCTTTTTTTAAATTAGCTAATTTTTAGTTATTATTTTTTAAGTCGCTATTTTATTTTTTTAAGTGAGTTATGTTTCGCTTGAGTACACATCAGGGAATTTGTTAGTAAATCATGGGTACCTCAAGTACTCAGAGACAGTGGGACTATGAGATGAAGAAGTTGAAACTAAGTTTGAAGAGGTTAAATGAATCTCTTTCATATCCTACATCCAAAGACAAATCCACATGATATATGACAACAAAGGATGAGTGGGAGTTATTAACTCCACAAGTTCAGGGGAGGTTGTCTTTTGATTGCTTTGTTAAGCTGAGGAGAGAGCACTACAGATCACTTAGACAAGAGAGCAGCATGTCCCATGATTATTATGATTATTATGAGATAGGAGATAGTGAAGATGAGGATGAGTCTGATGCTTGCACTCAGAGGGTAAAGGTGTGCTCAAATGTTAGTGCACTGAGGGTTGATGATCTCTCAGTTATGGCAGAGATTGTAGAAGAGTCCCAAGATTCGAGTATTATAGATGACACCCAGGAGAATGCAATGGACCATTTTGAGGACTTAGTTTCACCTATAGTTTCTTTCGGTACGGAAGAGTTGGTCAGTGATGCTACAGCTTTTGATACTCTAGATGTTGATATGAGCTATGGAGTTGATTCACAGAGTATGGATGGTAGTATTACAGCAGTCAGTGATTTGAGTCTATTCTTTTGGACCATGCATCAGAGGAGGATTGTAGGAGACAATCTAGCCAGTGCCACCATGTGTCTAGTCAGCTGAGAGTTAGTGAGCGAGACATTGCTACCACTTGCAATCATTTCGATGCTGCTCGTCAGTTAGTAGTTTATGGATGGGGTTCTCCTAATAGCATTGAGTAGGGAGGCAGTTATTTGTCCTTGACAGAGATCCACTCTTTATGGGAGGCTATCCAGATTCTGAGACAGGATTATATGCAGTTGGTAGCTGATAGAGATTATCTTATGGAGTGGGGCAGCATAGCGTATGATGCATTATTGGTCAAGGAAGATAAGGTGAGTGAGCTTACTCAGCAGCTCAAGGTGACTTCTGAGATTCTTGAGAGTATGCAGTTGGCTTATGAGGAGTCACAATTTCATTTGGCTGAGATGACCATAGAGTTAGAGTATTTGCGGTCTTCACCAGGCCCAGACCCAGTTCATTTGTATATTGAGGTGGTTGGTGGTGAGTACATTCCTGTAGTTGTTGTTGAGGAGCATCTTGTTGAGGCTGACACACATGTTCAAGATTTGGGAGTACCTGATTTTGATGAGTTTGAGATACCAGTGGAGTCGAGTCTCCAGATTGATTCTTCTCACACATATGACAGTGTGGTACCGTTCGCTGTGCCACCTTTACAGAGGGATTAGTTATGTGATGGATTGGCACCATATTTTGTAGATGGAATTGGCGGTTAGAGTTGTCCATTCTACTTGGGTTATCATACTTCGAGAGTTTGTTTCTCATGCGTTCTTGACTATGGCAGTTGTGCTTTTAGAGTTTGGTTGAGTTGCATTCTCCAGTTTGATTATGGGTCCCTCTTTGTTCTACTTCTGATGATATTGCAAGTACTTGCATTGATTAACAATAGTGCAGAGCATACCTACATTTGGGATCCAGGTGGATCGAGTGGTTCATTGTTCTGAGATTGCTTGGGGACAAGCAATTTTCAGAGGGGCGAATTGTCATGTCCCCTTTTTCGTGGACATTGACAATCTAGATGATTAGCCTATTATGCGACCTTCGTAGGCTAATAGGATGGATAGAGGGTCATAATGGAGCTTGGCTTGACTTTGATTCACAAAATTTCTACATTTGATTTTCATTCAGGTTATTTCAGATACATTGGGCCTGAGCTCCTATTATTTAGGGATGTTTGACATGTAGCAGAGCGCCTTTATTTTGGTATGGTCATGTGCAGAATCATCCCCTGATTCACTAGCTTCGATCGGTTCGAGGATCTGACATGTATTGAGGGAGATATTGATATTTGATTGATTTAATCAAATATTAATTATTTAGCCTATTTTTAATTAGAAACCCTAATTCTAATTTAAGAAACCCTAATTAGGGCAAGCATATCTTTTGAGGGTATAAGGGTTTCTCATGGAGGCCATTATTGATTATGATTTGATTATTGATTTTGATATTGAAGAATTCTTATGTGAAGACTGAGCCAAGGGTTCCAGGATTCCATTTGCATTGGAGAACGTCAACTCTTCAGTGTGTGTGATTCAGAGGCTGTGAAATATCAGCTGATCTATTGCCGATTTGAGAGATAGCTTCATACAGAAGTTATCACAGAGGTTTACAGATTTGAGAGGTAACTTCATACAGAAGTTGTCACAGAGCTTTTTAGGTATTTATTTCATTATGTTTTTTATTCAGATATTGCACAGATAAAGATCTTCTCTATTAGAGCCATTCCAGATTTGCAAAAGATCAGGTTTTGAGACGATATTTGTATTCGTTTATATGCGTACCAGAGATTCATTATTGTAATCATTCTGAAGAATAATAAGAGCACTGATTTTCCAGTTAAGAGATTTACTGTGGTTTATTTGTTTATTTAAATTTATCTTGCAAAATCGCATCTTTATTCATGCAAAATATCTAAAAAGCAAAATACAGAGAGATAGTCAGGGAAATATCTAGTTTCAGATTTGAGGGGAAATTGGGGATTTTACAGTGGTATCAGAGATTTTATAGAAAAAAAAGGAGCCCCTAAGTAAGGGACATCACAAGAATCAACTTATGTAATATAGTTGATTTACTAGGCTATTGAGAAGTAGTGCAGGATTTGATCCTAAAAATGTGAAGTACTCTCCTACCAGTTGCAGACAAAAAGTACTATTTGAAATTACATCCTGGATAACACCAAACTATTTTGTCACCTATTCATACTAAAATATCTCAAATGTATTGGCCTAATGGTCATGTAACCAATAACTCACTTGAACCCATCTCAGTTGAACACCATCCTCAAGCCACCCCTAAAAGCCCTTGCAGGGTCTCCAAATAATGTCTCAAGTTATTAACCAATATAACACCTATTGATACTACATCATTTAAACCAAGAAAAAAACCTATTTAAGCCATGTTTTAAAACTTCCACTTGCCTAAGGTTGACCTTCATGCAAGTTTCACCAACTAATACTAGATTCTTCCAAACATGATATCTTAGGAACCATAGCTCTAATTGTCAATCTATTTCTTCTGTGTGGGATTTGATCACGATATCCCCCACACCATTATATTTATATTAGCATTCTAATCAAAATGATTCCATAAAATGACAAAACCTATGATTCCCTAACAAACTCACTATAGACCACAAGCCTATATTGGCCCTAGTTTCCAAAAACAATTCTATTCCAAACATATAAAAAAATCAATCCTATTCTTATATTAGCCATGCTAACTATCACTAACATGCTTAATGGCATAAATTTTGGTTTGATATCCTTACCACAATTTTGGCTCTTGCACCAAAATGAGGGCATACATACACTATTCACACTGATTCAAACACCCAACTCCCCTAATTTAGATACCCAGATATACAATGATTCATTCATATACCCAAATATACAATGATTCAAATTAACTCGAATAGTAATAGACACAAATGGGTTCAAACATAGATTAATTAATATTAGTTAAATTGACTTAGACTAGTTCAAATTGACTCAAGTTGGTTTAGATTGACTTAGATATTCAGATATAGAGATTTGCTTAGATGTTCAGACACATAGGTTGACTCAGATTTATAGGGTTCCATGATCTTGCCAAATATTGGTTCACATTATCAAATTTTACACAAGGTTTTGACATAATTTTAGACTCATATTATGATTATGAGGTCACATACATGGTATGCCATACCTATACAGATATAGTTTTATACATAGGGAACATAACTACATTACTCAAATATCAAGTTTGGGGGAATGATGTAGAGCACGTGTCCTCAATATCATAGGATTATACTAGGTTATATAGATGGAATTTCCCATGATACCATTCTCTACACACATAGTATTATATTACACCTAAATTATCACCAAGATATCCCCAAGATTTTACTAGGTTGGGTCATTTAGACAACTACAGTGGTTGATCCATAGTTTGTCACCAAACCCAAATTATGAAAGTTGAGTGAAAATCTCAACCTACAAAAATATTACTTCTTAGACTTAGTTCACATAACAGAATGGGGGAAAATAAGGCTTGTTTATCCACATTTGCATACACTTATCAGATTTAGTTTACATACTAGAGTAGGGGAAATCAAGGCTTGTTTATTCACACTTTTAGACACCTTTCATTACTTAGTTCACATATTAAAGTGAGGACAAAACATGGTTTTATTCCTCATAATTTAGTTCATCATTTAGATTTAGTATAGGGGGTATCCACATTGTGGATTTCATCTTCATAGAAAGAATTCCATATCATATCCACTTCTCTGGCCAAGAAGTGGGCTAGGCCTAGAGCACATCCATCCTCCACATGGATTGATCACATAGGTAAGTACAAATACACATTTTATTTTTCCTTTTACTCTAGCACTTCCATTTCATTGCATTACTACAAATACACATTTTATTTTTCCTTTTACTCTAGCACTTCAATTTCATTGCATTACTAGAATAAAAGGGGGCAAATGTACACACCCTAATTTTGTCAAGTAACCATAAGTACTATGTATTTTATTAATTTTTCATGGGAAGGTCTTAGTGATGAATGTGAGTTTTGTTCATGCGGTCATTTTGGGTCATTTAATATTTTTTATGACTTGTTTTACCCATTTTTGCACCCCAAATGGTCCTTTGTCATCCCATCCTAGTTACAAAGGCTCTTAACTTATTTTGCATAGTCTTCACCCAATTTTGTGTTCCCAAGACATAAATGCAGTCTTAGACACTAGTGCAGTGCACTAGTGTCCAATGATAACTTTTTTAGTGTGTTTTAGGTCCTACCCCTTATTTGAGCATTCTCTTATGATTTTATCTTTATTTTGCATCTCATCAGCCAACAAAAAAGGTTCTTAAATTAAAATAAGAATTCCTTCTATATAAATAGCCTCACAAGGAATTTTACATCTGACACTTACTATTTTGGCACATAATTACATAAAATCAGTCAATAGTATAGCTCAACACACTGTATATTACTGAGAAATCACACCTAGATCTACATGCTCAATAAAATAAAGTCCTAATCAAAAGTCATTTTATCATATTGTGCACATTGATTATACACGTTCCTTAAGGTGAAACTACATGTGATCTAAGACCCCTATCATTAGGGTTAATGTATGTAGTGGTCAGGACAACATGGGTTCTATATCGTGTGATCAAAACATCCCACAACCCAATTTTTATCTCCCTTGTGCATTTGATTTTATTGTTGTTTCTTGTGTACAACTGTTCATTAGGTTTTAGAAAAGACTTAACAAAATTATTAGCAATAAATGGTAAATGTAAAACTATTTGTATGCACAAGAACATCCTATGGTAATTCTAGTTGTAATCTATTTGCAAGTTGTTAGGGGAATCTCCATATTGGTTAGGATTCCACCAAAGGCAATATAGAGATCTTTTTTTAGCATGATAAATTCAGAAGTTACAACTATAGGAAATAATACCTATAAGTATTTGTAACAAATGTAATAAAAGGGTTGATGATGATGTTAATTATGATATGTATGTGAGTAATAGAATATTGAATTTTATTCTTAGAAAGATTTCACACAGCTTATTTATAGAACTAGACATCGATCTATGAGGTTTTTTCTTTATTATAATCTTTGATATTAGATCTTTTAATATGAATTCTAAGTATTTGTGTTTTTTATTGGTATAATCATAAAGATTCCTATGTTATAATGACTACTTCCTTCATTTAGTTGGATGTATCCATTTATTTGTCTGTAAGTAGTTTCCATCATATGTCAAACATTTAGATTAGTATATTTCTTTGAGATAAACCTTGTTTATATATTCCAAGTCTTGATTAAACATTTATGTAGTAATTCTAAATCACTTCACATACCCTATCCATGTAATTAGCATGTTTTGGTGTAACCCAGGAGTCTCTGCTAATAATGGTGTAGTGAGCATGGATATGTTGCAATGGTTACCAACTCAAAGAGAGGTGGATAGTTTGTTTGAACATTTTTTTTGAATTCATAGAGAAAGAAAGCTGAAGAATTAGTTGTACCTCAAGGTAGATTATACAAAAACACATTTATAGTGAAATCTATGAGATCTTTTGCTATGAATTACCAAGCTTGATAGCTAATTGGTTGGTTTGAATTGAATATCATTATTTTTGACCATGAAATAGTGACATTCTTGTGTGGACTAAGGAGAAGATAGAACATTTGCAGAATCTAGAGATAAATTGGACTCATACGATTGATCATTGGATAACTACCACTATTGATGGATATATCACTGAGTTTGCAGTGCAAGGATATTTATCCTTTGACATAGTGAAGGATCAATTTATAAGAGGAATTAATGAAAAATTTGTGCAAACTTATAATGCTAATCAAAATGTTGGATATTGAGAAGGCCATGGTGCCTACTCTTGCTAATATGGAGTAGTCACTTCAGGCATATGGGGATGTGTGCAAAATAGGGGAGAATGAATCAAAAATGAAAATATAGAGCTTAAACCTGAGTCCAACATGAAGAATCCAAAGGAGAAGGATCAAAAAAAGATTCTAGAGTTAGAAAGAGATTTACGACAATAGAGGAGATGGAATAGATAAAGTACGCTTCAATAAATTATGAATAGGAGGATTAATAGCAGCATTGATGATTTGGATGAGAAAAGATGACAAGGAGAAGGGTATGGATAAGAGAAATAGAATGAGGATATTGGGCCAAGTAGAGACAAAGGGAGAGTAAGAAATGAGTGTCTAGTATGGATAAAAGAAGGTATTAGTATAGAAGTAGAATAAATGAGTAAAATTTCCCAATTTTTATAAGGGATTTTATACAAAGAATATCAATGATTACCTTAAAATTGTAGACATAGTACAAGTTCAAGTTTTGAGAGATACATCTTTAGAGGTAAGGATCATCTCCCAAGGAAGCACACATCCCCTGAGTCCATAATTTTTCAAAATTTTAGTAATTCCCCTATGATGTTAGAAAATGACACTTGGAAAAGATCAATTACAACAAAAGTTTATAAAAAAATATATAAGTATAAATGTTTGTATATTGTGAAGTTGCATAGAATTTTTCAGATCAATAAAAAGAGCATCATAAAATTACTTGCTACAGAGATAGATTCCATAATCCTTGCATAGGCTAAGGATTTCATTACACAAATTTAGATTTTAGAAGAAGAAGAAAGAAATGATGGAGATATATCTGCAACCTCTACATCCATAGAATTAGAAGAGACACCACAACTTATACCAAATCAATAGCCATACCCAAGTGCACAAAAGTATTCAAAACCATAACCATCATTGATGTTAGTTGTAACACAATCAATTGTGATATCTATAAGAAACCCTACCATGGTAGTGCAGTTGGGTGTTTTAATACATCTAGCTCCCTATGATGGGTCTGTATACCCTAAACAATACTTACTTACCTATGACATGAAATGGTAGGCAAAATCAATAATCAATGATAATATCAAGAAGTTTGAATTGATCGGTGCTTTAGGTGGATGTGCATTGGAGTTCATATTTTAAAAAAATACATCCAGAGCATCCCTGGATGATGTTAAGAACTGGATCATTGTAGAGTTTAAGGTCAAGAAGATTTCAAGACAAATGATATAGGATTTGAAGGAGATATGATAAGGTCCTCAAGATACTATTGGTGACTATGATAATTTTTTTTTTGATGTCATGAATAAGGTAAAATTTGTTTTGGAAGATAAAGATAAATTCACCTAGTTTATAGAAGGTTTACAACCAAAGATTAGATATGCCATGGATCAAACTTAGTTTGGAGATAAATCTAATGCCATAGGTATTATGATTTGGGTAGAGCAAATTAAAGAGTATGGTGATGCATCTATACCATCATCTAAGGTATAAAATACCTTGCAAACTATTTTTAGCAGATTAGATCAGTTTTAAGGAAGGGTTGAGAGACCCAAGTTAGATATCAAATGCATAGAGTGCAAACAATAAGGGCACTATAAGAATGAATGAACCCAAGTTAAGACAAATATTTTAAAGATATGTAGACTGGTAGGGCATGCAACCTCATAGTGACATATTTTATAATAGTACATAAAGACTCCATAGAACATTATTGTAAATTATGCAAGTCACCTACACATGATGACAAGGATTGCCACACACTCTAGGAATTGAAGGAGGATATAAATAAGAATGTATTTATGGTTGTTATGTAGAAAGATTTAGCTACACAATAGACTACTACCTTAGGGAACATTATACAAAGGAAGAATCCTTTGGTGATGCCTTGGGTTCTTGAAGCACAACAAAAACCCCAAACACTAGTAGATTCCCTGACTTCCACGTAGACCTAGAATATTACCCAATGGAAATTTCCACAATTAATTGTGACCTACCCATATCAAGCTTCATGGAATCCTATGATTCCTTAAGTATAACAATCTGGATGGGCTCTAAATGCACCACAGTCACAAATGGATGGATTTAATGAATATCCATAAAATCAAGAATGGAATGCACCCCATAATACTAGAAATTTTGGGCAACCAAAGGACCAAGGTAGATGGATATTTCAAGGGAATACATGAGGATTAAAAGGTGGATACTGAGGTGGTAAGTAGGGAGGTTAAGGAAATAATGGGCCTAGACCACCCATTCATTGCTACCTATGCAGAGAACTAAACCATGTGTAGAGAAATTATCCAACAAATCCTTAGAGACAACCTGAATGTGCATATTGTAGAGTGATAGAGAAGCATAATAAAAAACATTATCTAGTCTTATAAAGACAAAAGAGGGAGAGAATTTTCAAAATTTTTAATATGATTCATGCATAGTTAAGGAAGAATGCTTCATTACAAGTAGTAACTAGACAACAACATGCATACTAGTGATTATCTCCATTAAAAATGCCTAAAGATGGGTATTAAAAAGGCATGGCCAGACTAATACCCTAAATCTACTACTGAAAATGGCTTAAAGTAGGGAACTACATAGATTTTGAAGATAATCTAGCAACAAGGGATAAATGAAGGGGATGATGTTGCTCTTGACACACAAATGTATGGGCAGATAATGTGTCTACTAAGACAAGATGGGGTTGTCACTGTGATGATGTATTTGATGAGACTCCTCAGTATGCTATGTAATGAGGATATCTCCAATAACATCATGAACCTACTCCATAACATACTATAATATGCATAGAAAGGACAATAATGGACACTTATGTTAATTTGGTTTGTAAATACCAAAAAAACTTACAACATTGATGCAAGGATGGATATAGAATTAGTTGGATATGACATACCCAATGTTGTATTTGAACTTGGAAGCACTACAAATATTATCCCTATATCCACTTGGGAAGCCATGAGAAAACTTGTATTGAGTTATAGCCTTGTCACACTCAATCTTGCAAATGATGGCAGAGTCAAACCTACTGGTCACTTGGAAGATGTCAAAATCAAAGTCATAGAACTCAGTCTGTGAGGTGATTTTGAATTAATTGATATGAAGATAGATGAGCCTCACTACCCTACTCTAATAGGGAAGAAGTGGGCCTATGATGGGTGTATGACTATTAACATAATCATGAATCAATTAGAGTCTCATCATGATGACAATATCATTATCATTCCTCTAAATAAGACTGATTCTAAACCTTATATCATTCCAAAATAGCTAGACTCACCTTATGTTGGTGCCAATGCTAGCTGGATGAGGATCATAGTTGAAGGTAAATAGATGGATTTGTGAGCAACCAAGTCTACTTTTCTCTATAAAACTACTATTCATAGACTCAAATTCTCAACACAGAATGACTCTTGGACAAGATGAGGTCGAATACCCTGGAGATCCCTCAAAATTTTGAGGATGCAAAATCAATGATAGTAATATATATAACACAATCTAATATAAACTTTCTATATCAAATGGGTTGTATTGAGAAGGACTACATAGAACCAAACACAGCGGGTGTTCTTCCATATGATAAATATTCTTCAAATAGTGGAGACTCGAACACCCATGTAATCAACTGGGTGAAAAGATATCATGCATTGTAGCCATTATGAAATGTCTTTGTAGTTGAGTGACTGATACCCCAATGTTTTGCCATAGAGGATGTTGGTGAGTTCATTATATAATTTAAACAACATGTACTAGATGAGACACAGAGGGTGAGCGCTCTTGACTATGCGACATAAAGGATTATTGTGAATTGGTGGGTTATCCATAGGGAGGCTTAATTAATATAGGATGAAGCATGCAGGCTACTCATAGCTTAATTTTAGTTACTTAAGACTGTTAAAATAGATTATCCTATCTATTAGGAGGGTGAATGCTAAAAACTACATGTGTATAGGTGTATTGGGGTGTGGATGTTAGAAGGTATAACTCCTAATTTATGCCTGCATAGCTTCATCTATACCCTGGGTATTTTCTTAATAACATGGTACATCCATTAGGAGTGAAGAAAATAAATAAAACACTAGGCATAGATCCAAGCTAATTTCATTCAAAAATTCATTTTTGAAAGTGATAATCCTTAGGTAAAGTCACTCCACAAAATATGCAAACATTTCTATACCACATAAGAGTTTAAGATTTACCAACACAAGGGGAACCTGATTTGCATGAAGCCAAAGAGAAAAACCCAAAACACATCTTACAGATTCTAGAAATTGGCCAAGGTGAGGCACATCCATAGATTCATCCCTGCCATAGGATACAGGAGGAGGAGGAGAAATCTTCTCATATGGAAAATGAGGATTACATGGATATAGGGGATCTCTTTGAACTAGAGAGAGTTAAAACCCCTACCATAACCAACCCTAGAAGAAATAAAGGAGGAAATGCTATGACATATACAATTTCTAGAACATGAACGTGAACAAATACTCTATGACTTAATTCTTGAAGAATAATATAGAATATATCAAGAGCCATTCAAGGAGGATATAGAAAATATTGGTATAGATGAAGACCCAAAATGGCACATGTCAGAGACTATTGGACTCAGGAAGATATCTCAGAGGTTTTGTAGTTACTCTGAGACTATCAAGATGTCTTTCTTACAAATTTTACAGAAGTCAAATGTGTTGATCCTTCTTTAGGGGAGATGCACATAAAGTTAAAAGAGTGTCATGGCCAATAGAAAAGATCATATAGGCTGCACCTAAATATGAGGTTGAAAGTGAAAGCTGAACTCAATCGCATGTTAGAAGCAAGAATTTATCTTCTTGATCAAGAAAGCTAACTAGGTTAGCCCCATGGTAGTTTAACCAAATAATAATAGGGAGATATACATCTATGGAGACTAATAAATACTCAATGCTTCTTGTGTTCATGATCCATTTCCCATTCCCTTCATGGATGAAGTTTTAGAGGTTGTTACTGGGCATGATGTGTTCTCTTTCATCGATGGATTCACCATCAGATACCCATAACAAAAGAAGACATGACCAAAACCACATTTTCCATAGAATAGTGTTTATTTGCTTATAAGGTCATTCCATTTGGACTAAAAAATGCACCTATGGTCTTCTCCAGAGTTATGTTGACTATGTTCAAGGATTTCATCCATGACTTCCTAGAAGTATACTTAGATGATTGGGCAATGTTATCTTTATTCAAAGAACATTTATTAAAATTTAGATTAATGTTAGAAAGATGTAGATATTTGTAAATAACTCTAAATTTAAATAAATTCCTATTTTCAAATCTTTTAGTGTTTTATTAGGTCATGTAGTATGTAGCAAAGGAATCCTAGTAGACCAGGCTAAGATTGTAGTCATTATAAATATGCCACCCCCAATACTTCAATAGAAGTACAATCATTCTTGGGACACATGGATTAATACTAAAAATTCATCAAGGAATACATTGCTATATTATATCCTTTGGAGAAGTTGCTGTGAAAAGGAGTTTAATTTGTATGGATGGAGGACTGCCAGTCCACATTTGTTGATTTGAAGTAAAAAATAGTGACTGATTTGATCCTCATTTTTATGGATTGGATTAAACATTTTCATGTGCATGTGGATGCTTCAGGACTTGTCATTAGACAAGTATTCACACATCTAGGAGACAAAATATTGGGTCATCTAATCCATTTTATAATTAGAAAATTGTTGGCTATAGAAAATAATTATACAACTAAGTGAGAAACCTTGGCAGTAGTGTTTGCACTAAAGAATTTTAATCACAACTTGTTGGCTACACCATTTGAGTTGTTCACTGATCATCAAGCTCTACGATACTTGATGAACAAGCTACTATTGGGAGGATGTATATCTCACTGGCTAATGATTTTCTATGAATTTCAATTCCATACTAATGTAAAACTAAGATGGCAGAATGTTGGTCTAGACCATCTCAATTGGCTAACTAATAGTGAGGAACCTAAGGAAATACAAGATGAGTCTTCAGATGCTTATTTATTCAAGGTGACTTTGATTCTAGAATAACTATAGGAGATCACATAGTTTTTTGAATAAGGGACATTCCTAGATCGCTATATAGAAAGAGAAAATAAATAACCAATAACCAGAAGTCTTCCATATAGTCTTATTAATGGATTTTTGTATTACTTAGGTAAATATGAAGTCCTATGCAGAGTGGCGCTAGAGTATGAGTGTGCATAGATAATGGAGGAAGCACATCAAGGAGTATTAGGAGGTCATTTTTTAGGAGATGTGATAGTGAGGAAGATTTTATAAAGTGGTATTTGGTGGCCTTATCTATGTGATGGTTTCCAAAGGATGGGGAAGGCATACCAATGGGATGAGATACCTTTGTAACCTATGTTAGCACAATATCCATTTGAATAGTGGGGCATTAACTTTTTTTGGCCAATAAATCCCCCAAACAAATGTAACAAGGTAAGGTACATAATCATTGTGATGAATTACTTTACCAAATGGGTAGAAGATATTATGAATCCAAGTTATGATGCAAATGACAAAACTAAGTTACTATATGAGAATATCATTACCAAGTTTGGCTATCCTATTAAATTGGTAAGTGATAGAGGAACCCATTTCCTAAATAAGACCATCAAGATCCATATAGATGAGTTTCTGATATTTTATCATAAAATCACTACATATCATCCATAGGCAAATGGCCAAGCTAAAAATGCGAATAAGTTAATTAGTAAGATGTTTAATAAAATATGTGATGTACATTGAATAACTGGGAGGATAGAATTCTAGCTGTCTTTTGGGCTTATTGCATACATTATAAATGTACGATAGGGTTTACACTATTTTAGTTAGTTTATGGGATTGAAGCAATGATTTCCATGGAATATGTACTTACCAGTTTGTGGGTCACTAATGTATTATGTATGGGTGATCTAGAGTCACTAACTCACATATTATTAGACTTGAATCACATATATGAAGCAAGACAGAGCAATATGGGTCCAAGAAATAAACAAGTGTAGCTAGAAGGAATAACATGATAAAAACCTATGAACAAAGACATTTTAGGTAAATAAACTTGTTATTTTATATGATAGTAGGTTTAAATCATTTTTGAGAAAGCTTCACATCTGGTGGAAGGGTTCTTACATCATTCACAAACTTGTGCAACCTGAAATAGTGGTCTTGAGAGATTTGCAGGGGAATATCTTACTTGGGAGGGTAAATGGTTGTAGGTTGAAGTCCTATCACCAATAATTCATAATAATATGGAATAAAGGTTCTATATCACACCAAATAGATCATAGAGAGGTTTGTAAAGTGTTGTTTCAGGATTGTTTGCATTTCACATGTTTATTTCAACATGTGTTGGTAAATGTAATTGTGTGTATAAGTATGTAACTAGAAGGATTCATGCAATATTGAGGGTTCCATGACTACAAATAACTTGATGAAGGTGACCAAGTGCATACAGTGTACATACAATAATTAATTTTGGGAAAGACACGTTCATCTGAATCTAGAGCAAATAATACAGCTTAATGGTTAAGTCATTACATTTAATGATTAAGTATGGGGTGGGAGATTGACAAATCTATTTGTAAAAATGATGGGTATGTATTAGAAAGGGAATAAATAATGTATGGTTGAAGCCTCATTAATGCGACAAGTCAAAAAGCATCAATCACCACCATAATTAAATGTCACATCATCCAAATTCCCACTACATTAGTAAAGTGAATCCATTTCATTCAAAGCTCGTGTGTGAAGGATTGAGTGATAACACGACCCATAAAGATTGTAAACCGTCAAAGGAGGTGCGAGATATCATAAATCATGCACTTAGGTGACTCCATTCCTATCTATTTCTAATAACATTGAGGTGTTGTCCAAATTATCTACAATTTTTAATTTTTACTTTGTAGCTTCCACACATTTGTTCTAGAAAGAAACATGTGATGGATGGGTTGGATCATTCCTAACTTATCAAATGGTTTACAAAAGCATAAAAGGAAGATATGGGAATCGGTGTGGCATTTCACCAAACACACTTCATTGATCTAGATGGTTATGAGTTTGCTTGCAGTGTAGAGTTGCACATGTTTATAATAGACATAGTTGAAGGAGTGCACCCATCCACCTTAGTGTCACCACATAGGCTCCATAATACTGATGTGGAGTGCTTGATACACCTACCCACTTTTGGGCAACTTAGTGATGTCATGGAGGGTTTTTTGGTTCACTATAATGAGGGAAAGATTTATCTTTCCAAAGATACCACTATCCATATTACTACTGATGTGATGGCTAGGGAGATAGGACTATCTTCATGAGAAAGGTCAATTGTGCATTATAAATCATGAACACTACCCATTTTTCTAGAGATAAGGGAAAACTACTATCATAGTTCTAGAAGAATCCCCCTAGAAGATATTGAAGATGTATCACAGCGTATTTTGATCATATTCATTTCTCTTTAATTTTGAAAGACAAGGATGGCAAACAGGATACTAAAGGGGTCATCAACATTACCCATCGGATGATACATCATAGTGAGGAATTCAACTAGCCAAAATTTTTGGTTAGCAAACTCATTTCCAACATCAATAAAGTTTTGATGACTCAAAACAAACCTTTTAGTACCAATTTTTGGTATTATTATTTGTGTTTACATAGTGGAAGTCTCATGAGGGTGAAGTTCACCCCAATGTTGACTACTATCCAAATGTTCATTTCTAGAATCTCACTTAGACCCATAAGATCACATAATTTTTGTATCAAGCCAAGTTCATCACTTGGTGAGATGATTTGGTCAGGCTTATCATAGCTAACCCATGCATCTCACCTAATGTCATGTAGTACTTAGGACAACATATAGTTGTTATAAATCCATTGAAAGGCATTGCTATTCGAGTTTATGAACTCCCTAAGGTTTTGGGTTTGATTCTTCTATATTTTATTGACATGCAGATGGTGAAAACCAAAAAAACTAAATAGAAAGTAATCAAAACAATGAGAGCCATCCCATTACAAACAAAACCACCCCTTGTTACCGATCCTGCTACTATGACTATGTAGCCTTCAACAACAACTACTTTAATCCATGATTATAGATAATGAAAGGTACCCAAAGGCCTGAGATATTCATATTGTCCAAGGTGGAAGAATCACATCCAACTCATATGTCTGGGCAACTTGAGCATTCCTAAAATTACTGAGATTTAAGATTTGCCACATCTAGGCACTGATGAACAATAATATCTAGGATGATTATGGATGATATGGCTATAGATCTTTATGAGAGGGAAGAAGAAAAAGATTTCTTCTTCTAAAAATTAGTATTGACCATCCAAGTGTAGAAAAAAGTGCTTAAGAATCTTTGGGTAAAGTTACCTTCTTACCCAGCTTCTATCATCATTGACATAGTGGTTGAAGAAGCTAAATTATAGCAAATTTATCAATCATTCAAGGAAGGAGGATCAACTATGATTATATCATAGTTAAGAGATGAAAAAATGAGTTCCATAGTATCCTTATTTCAACATACGTAGAATCCATGTAACCCTTGATAATCTAGGTCTAAAACTTCACATGTTCCTGTACATGCCATTAGAGAACCTACAATAGAAGCACCATCTATGCAAGAAGTTCCACCTCCCAAACCTAAAAAATGCCTGGTCTCAAGGGGAAAGTTTCTTGGGCTAAAGTGAAAATGATAGTACTTATCTCCTCTCCATCCAAATCTGAGGAAGTCATGAGAAACACAAACAAAGTCACACTGGACACTCAAAGGAACAATAAGTTGCATGTGAAGAAACACAAATATCAGCCAAGCATCATGTGCACCAAGAATAAAAGTGCAAGGATAAGGCTAAGGTGAAGTAGAAGGAAGAAACCACACATAATGAACAAGAGGAATCCCACCAATAGGTTAAGGATGAAGCCACTCAAAATCAAGCTATCGATGCTGAGGCAATCTACCAAAAAAGTGGAAGATGACAAGACCAAATTATAACAGGAAGTTGTAGCTTCCACACAAGTTTAATAAAAATAGTATGTATCTGATCAAAAGTGCAAGGATGATAAATTAGAAGTGGAGCAAAAATAGATGGAAGTTATTGAGGAGCTAAAAAAGAACCAACTTACATAGGAACATGCATAATAATAAGATATAAACCATCATGATAACATAAGGTGTAGGTAGTGGAGGTTGATAAAATGGTGAAGGATGATGCATAATATAAAGCATAGGCAGAGGAGGCCAAGAAGTTGTAAGTGGATGTTACCAAGAAGGCACAAGAGGATGCTATGAAGAAAATAATTGAGGAAGTTCAAGCTACTACTGTGATGATTTCATCTATGATAACTCCTTTAAGTTCCATTTCCCTGACACCATCTCATGAAATGATTCAACCACAACCTCAAGACACTCTAGTTACCTTTTAGGATAACAATGTTTCCTCTAGCCTATCTAACATTTGGTTTTGGGTTGTGCCATCCACATCTACTCAACATACTATCTTCTCTTTACACATCACTCCTTTATGCACGACACATGCGAGTACCGCTATCACACACCTTGCTTTGTCTTCTACCACTATCAAAGCATTCTTGGATATTTATCAACTACCATTGTCTATTTATATTAAAGGTATTATTGCATTCCATGAGTCCATTTTGTAGAAGGAAGTTACATTAGAGAAATAGGTTAAGGATATTTAAGACATAATTTTTTTCATCATTGAGTAGTTGCATATTGCTTGAAAGATTGTCAAGCATGCCTGTCTCAATTTATACACCCAATTGATCATGGATCCATCACTCCTAGACAAGGACTACCCTAATATTATCCTCAACAACCTCACCACCAACTAGCATAATTTCAATGAATCATGCATCATACAGAAGGGGAAAGTGATAAAAGTTGACATGGAGATCTTTTATGAGATGCTAGCTAAGTACCAGACCACTATTTATACTGATTGTACTTAGGCTAAGCATATTACACTTTAGCTACTCAATCGAAATAAGTAATTAGATATAATTTGGATTACTCTGTAACCTAAATTTTCTACAATTAGTTTTACCCACATTTATTTCACTATGATAAATTCCACTCTTGCTACCATGGATGCTACCCTTTAGACCTCACTTAGTGCATGAGATATAGTAATGCAAAATATGCAGACTTGGTAGAACCAGATGCTACACAAATATTTTTATAGCATGTAGGCATAATGACATATTGATAAACTAATTCAACTTCATGGTGAAATCACCTCCAAATTTCAACTAGTGAAGTCTACTTTACTCGAGATGGTTAATACCAATATTCACCAACTGATGCAAAAACAAGTCCCCTTGCATGGTCTTTTGTGTAGTGCTCAAGAAGCTTTACTCAATTAGAAATATTACAAGGATGATTTGATTCTCATAGATGCAAGCATTTCACCACTCATTGATGAACCTCAAATCATTCCACCCAATCAATCACGTCAGATTATCCAATGCAGGATGATGCCTCCTATTAATTGATGCTTGCACAGGTTCTATAATTTTGTAATTTTAGCCCATATATTTTGTATTTAGAAAGTTTTTATAGTAATACATAGTGCTAGTCTTTGAAAACCTAAAAACATGGTTGATTAGTAGGCTACTTAGTTGAAAACTTGAAAGGGCAGCTAAGTAGTGTGTAAGGAGTGAAAACTGGTTTACCAACACCTTGAGTATCGCTTACAAAGTCATATGCACTTATATCTTTTAGCTCCTTTCTTAGTATTTATATGGATTCATTCTAAAATGTTATCTCAAGATGAGACAAATTTTTAAGTCTAAGAAAGTGTTAGTGGTAAATAGTAAATGTAAAATTATTTGTATGTACGAGAATGTCCTATGGTAATTCTAGATGTATTCTATTTACAAGTTGTTAGCATTTGTTATGAGAATTTTAATGTTGGTCAGGATTCCACCAAAGGTGATATAGAGATTTATTTTCAACATGGTAATTCCAGAAGTTACAAATATAAGAAATAGTACTTATAAGTATTTTTAATGAATGCAATAGAAGGGTTGATGATAATGTTAATTCTGATTGTATGTGATTAATAAAATATCGAATGTTATTCTCAGAGAGCTTTCACACAACTTATTTATAGAACTGGACATTGATCTATGAGGTTTTTTCTTTGTTATAATATCTTATATTAGATCTTTTAATATGAATCCTAAGTATTTTTGTTCTTTATTGGTATATTCACAAAGTTTTCTATGTTCTGATGACTATTTCCTTCATTTATTTGGATGTATCCATGCCTTTGTTTGTAAATATCTTCCATCATGCTTTGAACCTTTAGATTAGTACATTTCTCTATGATAAACCTTGTTTATGGATTCCAAGTCTTGATTAAACCTTTTTGTAATATTTCTAAGTCACTTTGCACACCATATCCCCATAATTAGCATGTTCTGGTGAAACCCAAAAACCTGTACTAACAAAAATAATGACACAAATGAATGATTAGAAGCCCACAACTCACCTACAAGTCCCTGAAACCCTTTCAAAACATCCCTAGAAGTCTCAAGTAGATTTTCCATAAAAGGACACTAGTGTAGTTCCTTGGACACTATCATAATGTGCTATTATCCTCCTAACTATGCTACTATCTGAAGGCAATTTTTAACCCTTGTTTTAGAATGAAAGTTTTCCATTTTCTCATTGTGCATAGATTTTGGGTAAATTAGTTCAATATATCTAGTTTCAATATTTTTCTAAATTTACCCTCTGGACCCATCCCCTTTAATAACGTAGGATTTACATGTCTAAGTCCTACAAAGTTAAAACAATGTGAAATAATGAGTATGATATATAAGACATAAAACTCTATATAATACAAAATTTGTTGGATAAATTAACCAAAATTATAGAATTTATAGCTTTAAGGATGACACCTAGTGATTGGATGTGCACACATCACCTTATTAACTCATTAGTCGATAATTATACAACTTATGTAGAGATGTGGTGCCAATATGATGTATCTTATAACATGATCAATAGGTTTTTTATGAAGAATTCATTAAGGAGTCACTAGTGGTCACTATGCTAGAAGATATACCATGTCAAAAGATCTTGTTCTCAAGATTATGGTGTCCAACAACCTATAGGATGCAAAATAATTCACATAAAAGTGTGACAATTATCAAAGAATTATGAAGGTAAATAGAAGGGATGAAGTACATTTGATCCCAATAGTGTCTAAAGAACCATCTAATAAGTGGTCAATTTATTCATTTTTGGATGATTTATCCATATATAAAAGTGAAGGTATATCATCATAACCATATATTTTTTGACTAGATGGGGAAAACATCTCCCACTAATGATTGAATTAAAGCGTTAGTTGCACGAATAGTTTTGGAAAATATAATAATAAGGTATGGGAGTTTATTGAGTCTTAAAACTAATAGGGGTAGACACATTTTAGTAGAGATAGTGTGTGTAATCTTTAATGAGTTCATGATTGCACACCAAAAACCAATACCATATCACTCGCAAGTGAATGACATAATTAAGTCATTAAAAAGACATGGTAACAAATGTTACCAATATTTTTATGTTAGTCACAAGGAATATAATGATATATTCTTAGATTATTTATGGTATTATTAAATAACCTAAAAAATATGTAACAAGTATACAAAAATTCAGTAAGTAGTATGGTTTATATATTTGATTGTGGCTTCATTGGTGTAGACACTTAATTTTGTAAAGATATCATATTTTTAATGTTATTATCATGTTTTCATATATATGGATCATTGGTTTATATTAAGACCTCTTTGGTGCTTTTTCCTCTATGTTGGGCCCTATAGAGACTTCCCTTATCATCATTCACTTTTGAGCACCTTTAGATCTATTATATGTTTACCTTGAGGTTTCCTTAGATGATCATGCTATTTATTAGATCTTTATTTCTAGGGTTTAAGTCACCTAAACAATATCAAAATAATATAATATTTGTCTGACCATTATCATACAATTACGATAGTGGTTATGTTAATCTTAAGTCATTTAAGCCCCTTTTTACAACTTATCATGTTTTTTCGTGCCCTAATTTTTGGATTATGTGAAAATAAGGTATTAAATTTAATATTAGAATTATATATATACAAAATCATCCTAATAATTTTTAGGACCAAGAGATCACATCATATGCTCACACAATTACAAGAATCAAATATAAAGATTTTCTATACTCTATTTATTAATTCATTCCCTATGTATTGAAAAGATATTATTACATACTTATACCAAAATAAGGTCTAGTGAAAGAGCATATAAAATCAACTATTTTATTTCATCTTATATTTAGAGATAAGGGTTTGGATATTCATAAACACCAAATTTATTATCAACTTTCATGAGTTTTGGTTTCTAACTTATCATAGAATAAAGGTTTAACCAAAACAAGACCTCATAACAACATTAATTATTTATGCCCTTGCAAGGTATCTTATATTTGGTCAGGGCTTGATAAAAGGAAAATTAATTATATAAATTTTTTCTTATCAATTTGCTAATCTACAAAAGGTTTTTAGTGAGCAGGTGTTGATGAATGGATTCCCAAAATCCTAGATTAACTTGAAATTTTCTTCCACTATCAGAATCTAACTAGCACTATCATAAAAATTAGTTGATATTAGAATATTCCTAGACTATTCTACCTATATTATAACAATTTGATATTGGCCACATCATTGTATCTCTTCCATCTTTTTAGGTTATTATTTTCAGTCTCATACCCTCTTCCTCAACATTTTCAATTATTATAAGTTAGAGGTAAATTAAAAATTAAGTATTTTTTATAAACCAAAATTTTCAATTTCCATTATTTCACTATACTTTCATTCATTTTCTTTCCAAAACACATCATATATTTATTTACTTTTTAAAATTTATTTAAAAACAACATTTTAAATTGTTTATTTTTGTATAATTTAATGTAGTATTATTACATCCAGATCCACTTTATCTTAAAACATTTTAATGAAAATGTATCCTCTTATGTCCTTTAAGGTTAAATTAATGCTCTTATTTATTATCTACCTATTGTTTCCATAAACCTTTATTTTGCATGTTTCATTCCTTTATATGGCTAGCCGTTGCCTTCTTGTGTCATCTTATTAGAGTTAACCATTATATTTTCCTATTTTTACCCACATTTATCTACATGCTACACTTATTTTTAAGATTGTATTTTGTTGTGATTATCATATATATGATTTGTATCATTTTTCTCATTTATTTCTCCATTATTAACTCTAATTCATTATACTTATCCTAGAATATGTTCATACATATCCATTATTTTAGGTCCATCTATTAGGGCTATGCTTACTTGCCATTGCCATTAGGGTGTGCTAGATCATGTTTTATATTATAAGTCCTAATTTTCCCTCTTGTTTTATATCTTATATCTTATTTTTATCCTTAGCCTACCTCATGGATCTATGTGATTCATTTATGATATTTTATTATACGTTAGTTTATATATGGGATGTTCTAAGTTTTTGTGTTTATTTTTCATGAAAATGTTTATCATTGATTGAATGTTTCTTTCCAATGATATATTATATAAAATTATCATACGTCTTGAAACATGTTGAGGTTTTATGTAATATTTATGTTTTACATGATGATACCATTATAATTGATATATATTATTTAAAACTTTATAAAGATAGATTTTGTGTGATTTATTGTATGATGATTTATTATGAGATATATGTCATACTTTTTGAAAAATATATGGAATGGAATGTCATAAAACATTCTATTCTTTCTCAACCTCAATAAAGGTTTGACCAAAACACCCCTCGTAACCTTCCTCAAGGCCTTAAGGTTTAGAATGCATGCTGATAAGGATTATTAAACCATATACCAACTTAAGAATACTCATAGAAATATAATTATCATATAATTGCTTACAAGGTATAATTTTTACAAGGACATTATTTATAAGGCTTTGCTTGTACTAATTTACCATGAAATAAAACTAACTTAATTTTTTTCTATGGTTAAAACCTTGATAGATATTGAGAACCTCATTGTTGGTGTAGGATATTCATTATTCCATTTACTTATTAAATGGATAATTCTTACACTTGTAGCTTTAGCTTACTTAGGTGTGATAAGAGGTTAAGTGGGTTAGAGGGTGAGTTCCACCTAGAGTTACATTGAGTGCCACTGAGTTCTCCTATAAATTCCACAGTGAGATACAACTCAATGTAATTAAGAGTTCTCTAGTGAGTTAACTCCCCTACTCCTTTATATTTCTCTTCATCATGCTATTGTAATTAATCAAAGCAATGCAGAGTAGATAATTGGTAGCCACGACATTTAATATAAAAGGCAATTATTGCACATCTTATTGCATGTTTTTGAATATAGACAAAGTCATCATTGTTGCAGAATACTTGTATGCTCACTCTACCAAAAAATTACCTACTGACTTATTTTAACATAATATCAGAGCTTCAATTCTAGTTATGAGTATCAATTTGATTCTTTGATTTAAATTCTTTATTCTTTAAATTATTGAAGAATAATTTCCATATTGTTCTAATTGATGCTTGTCTATTGGCATATAAGGTCAAGATTATAGATTCCGGTTGCATTCAGCCTACCACCGCCTAGTTCTCTTCTCAACGTGTATTATTAGTTGTTTCAACCATATTCTATATTGGTTCAAACTGCATATACTTCCTGTCACCAGACGGCTTCCTGAATTTCACAGATTTCAATATGGTTATTTATACATGGGAACCTATGCAGATTTTGTAGCGTCTGAATCCTCTTTATTGCGGATTTGACTCCTCAAGGGATTGGACTCCAACTCCAGCATAAGCGGCGAATAGAGCTGGCAAGATACTGGCCTCCACTCCTGCGTAGATTCTGCTGCATAGATTTTGGTGTATTCTGGTGCGTAGAATCTGGTGTGTGGACGAGAATGGATCGACCATGGCTTTTGAGAATGAAAGATCTTATGCACAAATAGTTTTTTTTTAATGTATACGGCGAGGGAGAAGCATGCATCTGAGGCAACTGTAGCAAGCAACAAAAGAGGCCTGTCGATTTGCTATTTATTGTTCCAAAATTGCCGTCCAGAAATGATCTAAATGCCCTTCTCCTTTCTTGATTTCTTTCTGATACTTTCATCATAAAACTTTCTTCCTACTTCTGCAAAAAAAACTAAAATTCTGCCTTAAATCCTTTTAAAATTCGCTATTTTTTAATTATTATTTTTAAATAGCTGTTTTATTTTGCCATTAGTGGCTTGTTTATGCCCTGAGAGCACATAAGGCTAGTATGAAAGAGCATTTTTGAATTTTGTTGATGTGAAGCGTTCTATCATTCTGTACCGGTTCCAACGAGTGGCTGGAAGACTACTTTTGCCTTTGTTTGGATATAACATTAAAACTTTAAGTGTAATTTAATTAAATAGGCCATTAATGACGAAAAATGTATTTTGCTATAACTTTTGACTGGTAACTCAAAATTGAGTGCCACTTTTTTTCAAAATGCATATTTTTTTGTCCTCTTTCCATTGATCTATTTTATTTTTTAAAATGCACTCAAGTTATAATATGTCATATTTAGAAGGGGTTTGGGCCCTACTACTTTCTGCAACGTACATCATGCATTGATTGCTCTTATCTGTGTGAAACCATTTTTGTCCCAGTCCAAATTCCATCTCTAGAGCATGCACCATTTTTTTCTCTTAATCTAGAACTGATTGCTCACTTGGATGCATTCTCGATTGTGCTCGATGTCCCTTTCATGAGCGTGTTTTAGGGGTTTATTGTATGGTATTTTATGTAGTTGTGCACTTCTATGGTTTATTATCTTAGTCATGTCAACCCTATTTGAGATATTCTAGATGAAGAGATTTGTTTTATCTCCAATGATCCCTCTTGGGAAGAAAAATTATGCTTCGTGGCGTGTTTATATAGAACACTTGCTCACATGCAATAATTGTATTTCATTTTTATATGGACAGATTCCTGCACCCAATGATCATGTCTAGTTTGATAAGTGGATTAATACTTATGACAAGTTTTTTTTCATTTGTTTACTACATGTTTCCATGGATCTTCACTGCCATGTGGAATATATAGAGTGTCCATGCACTGTTTGGAGCATACTACAAAGTCTTTTAAGTGATCTTGCTGAGATTTATGTCATAACTCCTCCAATTCCTATAGTCTTTTTTGAGATTTTTTTACTCTCTCCTCATGATTTTATTTCTAGTGATGATATATCTATGCCATTGTCCTTCTGTCAAGCCCCCACTACAAGATGAAATTCTACCAGCCCTTAGTTGTCTCATTACAGATTCTATATCTATTCTTGTGCAAATTATTGCTCTTTCAGAGCCTTCATAGACTTGCATTTCAGAGGACTTTAATAATTTGAGAGTATACACATTGAGAGTATTCATGACTCATATGTCCTTGTAGACATTCATTTTGTAGATTTGAGCACTTCATCTGTAGATCAGTCTTTAGTTTCAACAGTTGTTGAGCCTTGCTCTCCACTTTCCATGGACATTTTTTCAGTGAATGTTCCATGTCTATCTTTTTCTCTGGTTGTTCTCTCCCCTTTATTGTATGCTTCTTCATTGCCATCTTCTATAGTTAGTCCTATGATTTTTGATCAGACTTTGATACATTCAAGCACTAGCAGGGAGACACTTTTGCATTTTATAGAGATATACATCATGATTCCTACATGCATTCCACTTGAGTGGGAATTTAACATTTTGATAGCTCATGGTTTCTTTATTTTGAAAGGAAGAGACAAAATTTTTTGTAGAGGGACCTACTACAACATTCACCATACGACATTCTATGCATACATTCTCTTTTCTTTATGGAGGCACACATCTTTCATATTTTGTAGGATATTGAGATCATCACTATGTACTTCGGTACCTCATCAGGCCTTATTTTTGGAACTCAATTTTACAACCCCCCTAATCTATGCTTCACAGGGGGTGTTGGTGTGGGCTTTCTAGTCCTTCCTATTTTTTTTTGTCTTTCTTTTGGTGGGAAGTTTTTTCCCACTAGGTTTTCTCCTTTTACTTCACCTTTTGAGACTTGCATTGTACATAGGTACCTCACCAGGGTTTGTTGTTGGGACCCATATTTTATTTTCCACCCACTTAAGCTACGCTTAAGGGGTGTGTGTTGGTGTAGGATATTCAATATTCTATTTACTTATTAAATAGATAATTCCTACACTTGTAGCTTTAGCTTAATTAGGTGTGATAAAAATTTAAGTGAGTGAGAGGGTGAGTTCCACCTGGAGTTAAACTGAGTGCCATTGTGGGTTCTATTATTTCCATAGTGAGTTACACTTAGTCTAACAATGAGTTCTCCAGCGAGTTAACTCCCCAACTCCTTTATATTCCTCTTCACCATACTATTGTAATTACCAAAGCAATACATAACAAATAATTATTAATTTTTTTTTAATATAGATGAAAATTATTACACATCTTATTGTATGTTTTTCAATATAGACAAGGTCATCATTATTGCAAAATACTTGTGTGCTCACTCTATCAGAAGATCACCTACTGACTTATTTTGACACTCATCTATTTTGAGTTGAATGACTTACCTTATAATGATATTGTGGATTAACATTTTCTATTTTATATTTAATTAATTGCCAAAAATAAAGGGATTAAAAGGATCCTTATGTGAAATGGTTTATGGTTAAATATTTATAGTGAGGCCTTTCTTAGTACATTGGTAATCAAAAGACATACTCTTAAAAATTCTAGTATGATTATAAATCACTTTGGAAATCAACCAAAAAAAGATCACATTACACATAATTATTGGACCACAAATCATACATATTGAATTTAAAGTAATATATAATGATACAAGTTATAACCTTTTTCTTGGTATACCATGGATTCATGTTATGAGTGTAATCCCCTCTCTACTACATAGATACTTAAAATTTGATCATGAGGGGTTCATATATACTTTGTTTACATATTATGTTCATTTATGGTTTCAAGTAAGATGGTATAACTCATAGAGAGAATCATTCCACATAGTAATATACTGTAACCATATATTATGGCACCAATGAATCATTTTAATGGAAAAATTGACTACATATAAATGGGGTGAAAGCAATAAGACTTAGGATGATATTGGAATTCAAACTAATAATATTGAAAAATAATTATCATAACTTAAATTTAATTTAATTAAACTCACAAAATATAAATAATAAATGCATATCTTTGATATCAACAAACTTTAATTTACCCTACAAGAATATGGATGATGTAGTCATTCATTTATTGCCTATTGATAAGTTATTGTATGATGATAAAGATAAAGGGCTTATGATATACAACTATTGTGATACTATTAAATAGAGAAAACCTCATGTTTTTATTCAAGCATCATTGAAACAATATGGATTTGGACTCAATCATATACATAAAATGGGATATAAATACCATGGTTTAAGTAAACAAGAGAAAGGCATCAAACATATATTATCATACATACTCAACCTAAAACAAAGGTTTGGATAAAAAAAAGATTATATGTATGTATGAGTGAATCATGGATATTTTAGATTTCATAATCATGAGTGTTATTAAATAAAAATTGTTGTATAAATAGTTTTAAAACTCTACCAAGAATCACACCAAAAAAATTGAATAAAGTCATGACTATACAACATGGACATTCAAAATTAATTAATGAGGTCCTTTCACCTTTAAAAAAACTAATTAGATGCATTCTCTAACAAATAATCCCTTCAATAATATTTTATAACTATTATGGATTTATTGACTTACTATCATAACAATTATTCTCTTTTACATATGGATGACCCTAATATTGGTAAATAATATAAAGTAACCAAGAGTGAAACATGTGCCTTATCACAAGAAGAATAGATGATTGTACTATATTTATTTAAATTCAATGCATAATTTTGAATATTCTACTAGATTTTAACATGATTATTTTTCCATCCATCAAGACATGAATTATATTCTGAGTATCATAGAGTTATGTTTCATTCAACACACATATATTTTATTTTAAGAATAAAATTTGAGACCTTACTGATTATGGTGACATTGAATTTGAAGATAAAATAGTTAGAACACCAAGTCATAAATGTGAATCTATCTATACCTACACGATATCCAAAATCAAGTTTCAATATGATCTCAAATGGGTACTTAATAAAAACGTTCATCTAGATCAAATACAAACATCAACGACACAAAATAAACAATTATTATGTAGTTTTACTCCAAGGAAATATCAACTCAATCATACATATCATTTCATCTAAAACACCACTTTTGATAATTATAACTTACTACATTCACTTCTTGGATGCGATAGTGTAAATTTATATTATTTGAAACTTAAATCCTAATATTAATCTTCAAGACTTGATGGTATCAATGGGTAGCTTTACTAACATACTTTATGCTTCAATTATTCATCATATATTTATGTATAATATTGTAAAAACCCAACCTTGTCATAAAACCTTTATTCTTATGTTTCATTCTCAAATTGATATATTTGGAAACCTTGTACATTTAAACCCATTTCTATGATTCCCTCTCCACCCCAAATAATTATATATTTAGTCCAAAGAGATTAAGAGCATTTGAAAGTTTATCCAAAAGGTATCCATTTATACATTTGGACTACATTTTATTCATTAACAAGCACTACTTTAAAAATAGAGTCTGACTTATCTATTAGGAAAACATGTACTTATACGATCCTATCTTTGATAAACATGTACCCATATGAGTATGTATTTTTTATATTTGTGGGTCCATTTATTTTTTAGTATTGATAATGAGCCTTAAACCTTCCCATTTTTATTTTCACATGTCATCTGACATAATTTGGTAATCCTAACTAATACTATAAATATAAGGTCTTCCTGATCCATTGGAAAGGATTAGAGAAGCGAAAATAAATATAAGAATCAAGATAAGGAGGAGAACATTAAACACCCCACCACATCAAGGACCAAACCTAGAGTTAGGCTTCTCCATTCAAGTTGTGATTCATTGAATCAAATCCTACATATTTTCAACATTTATTCATGTCAATCTCTTTGTAACATTAATTGTACCAAAGGAGGGTAATTAAAATTCAATCGTTACATTTATCACATATTTTTTAAAGAGGTTGAGATCTTAACTCGATCTATTTCATTCACATACATTGATAATTATATGAAGTTATAACCCTCAGTATGTGGGATACATAATTTGCAATGTTGCTATGTTAGTTACTTACCTATATTACTTTTGTTTCATTTTGGAGTGTGTAAGATAGGTCAAAGTGAATGTTTAGACACAACATATTCAACCCTGCACATCCATGAATTGAAGCTATAATCTCAATCAAGAAGATGATGTGCACATGCACTAGAAAACTTATATTATGAGAACCTATAAAAATGCATCCAACAACATAGTGATGAACTCAGTGACATGGGGGAAAAACTAAAATAGTCAAGCTTGTTGTGGCTAAGTTTGTCTATAATAGGCATGTATAAGTACATTTTTTTCATAGATTATTTCACAAGTCTAAAAATTCAAGAGCATGAGAAACATAGTTAACAAAGTTAGAATACATATCACAATTATAGAATGGTCAAGGTGTGATCATTTCTTAGCTTACTTGGCTATTCATTAATTTTATTTATTTGAAATTTGTGGTACTTGTTATTTTCTATATTATTTAGCCTCTTAGATAAGTTTTAATTCTATGTTTTAATTATACATTTGTTGATTTATTTAACTGTAGTTTTTTATATCTATTTTTCTTAAAAATTAGAAATAAGATAAATATAAATGGTGAACCCAAACTCTTTCCAAAATGAAACATAAAATTTCAAACAACCATTTTATTTCATACATTCATGGATGATTTTAAGTTTGATTTATTTTCGTGCATGCTCATCCCAAACCCTAACTATTATTTAGATACCTACATTATGCAAATTTTTACCTAGAGTATTCTTTCTTGCTTACATTCAACCTAAGTTTTCAGGAACCTACATCCTCTTAAGGATTGTTCAATTATTTATTAAACATAATTTTCAATTTTTCCCTATAAATTTTCTCAACACTTTCATATATTAAGGCATGATAACCTTTGAGTGCTTATTATTTAACATTCACAAGGTCATTCTCCCATGATGAATTATTCATACACGATCTGGATTGAAAAACCAATGTGATGGTGAAGTCTATAAGGATCTTGGTCATCAACCCAAAAAAACTATACTTATAAGAGAGAAACCTTGGAAAGTTTGAAAGAGGAAATTTAAAAAAAATAGAATGCATAGATAAATTATTATAATACTTAAAATCCAGAATTCAAGCTCTTTGAAACAAAGAGTCTATACCTGAGTGACCCTTAATGGATACCAATGATCCTTCTACAGCATGTGATGGGGTTAATAATATACCTGATGCTAACATTCAAAATAAACATACGTTTCCAACAATTTCATACATGGAAAAAAACAATGAAAAAGCTAATGCTAAAACTAATGGGAATAATACATCTAGTGGTGCATCTAATGATTCGGTGATACAACTCAATGACACATATATGCAGAAATTTTACAAATATAAAAAAACATATAATAAACATAATCATGTGTTATCATATGTGAACATATTAGATTATAATTTTTATCATGAGATAATTGTGCACCATTTACTTCCATATTTTCATATTCCCAGGTTTAAAACATTTAGTGGTAGTGAAAGTATAGAGATAGAAATGTAACAAGAATAAGTACATAAGTGAGACGGTAAATGCAGCGTCCTAATACAAATTTTATTAATTGAAGAGAAAATAAACATATCCGTAAAATATTGAACGTTAATGCAATGGCAAGTATAGAGTAATAAGATGAGAAAATATTATACTTGTGATATGATAATTTTTATTAATATTTTAAAATTTGATGCCTATAGGGAAAAATATCCAAGTAGATTAACTTGTTTAGATTAGAGATATCAACTTAGTACAGAGAGCAAGCCTATATACAATTAGATATATGCTTTTCAACCATTGTTCTATACAAAGAGCATCGAAGCGATTTTGGTTCATCTCATCATTTATGTGGTGGTGTGTTTAAGATGAATTGCTTGAGACGACTATTTGTATGATAATGAATATTACTTTTAATGATTACTTGTTAAGCATTTCAAATTTGAATATAAAAAATTACATCACATAAAATAACATTAAAAAATAATATTGAAATTACATGTTTTGATTGCATAGAACATCACTGAAGCATTGATTTTGAATGATATTCCTTGAAATGATTATGTTGATTAGTGACAATCTTTAATTCTTAAGGTTGTTTGGCACTTTACATATGTAAGATATCTTAAACATTGATATAGACTTGTGTAGTGATGATAAGGTTTTATAGCTTTAAGAAGTCATCAAGTTGGTAATGTTGTGTGAGTATAAAATACATAGTTATATGAATCCATTAGTATGTTGTCATAGCCATAAGGATGGCAATGTGTAAGGACATGGGAATGATGATAGATATTGGTAGTTCTAGTAAATTTATGTTTTAATGTGAGATTTATTATTTTAAGGATTATGGACAATTTTCATGTTGTTAGGTCAAAGGATATGGGTTACTTTATTTTAAATTTTGATCCTCGTGTGTTCTCAAGCGATAATTCTTTTTCATAGCACTTGCACCTAAAGTTGTCAAGGTGTTTTATGATAAATGATTGTTATGATTGTGTGGTATAGCCTTGATTTTAATGTATTGAGCTCATATATTCTCATTGGATTCATGTTAATTACTACCATGTTGGATTAAACTTCCAACCCCTATTAGTGATGACATTTCATGGAGGAGACTCTTCACAAGTTCTTCTGTAGAACATCATCTAACCCTGATTCTAAGAAGTAGACATGTAGGCTGCCAAGTTGAGGTGGGGAATCGAGTCCAGGTTTTAGGCTAGATTAGGGTTGTGATCTTACCAACCCTTGATTTAGGTTAAAAAATCTTATCTTTGAATCTTCTATTTAAGATTAAAATAAGGATGTTTTTGTGCAAACTTATGCAAAGGATTATTGACCTAATAATTGATATTTTAGCATAATGCTAGATATTAACTTGTATATTGATTGAAGTATCATAATGTATCTTTATCCTACTATTTAGAAAAAAATCTATTAAAGGAATGCCTGACTTGCATAAGTAGTTGTAAGCTAGTAGAGGGTTTTTTTGATCAACTTGGAAAGTGAAGTTGACATGGTTGCATAGGGACCATGTGACCATTTTAACATTATTATTCATGTCATCTAGACATGTGAGTTTGCCTTTATGCATGACACATATCATTCCACAATGATGGCTAATATTTTAGCAATGTAAGCTGAAAAAATCTATGTTGTTCATTCTTTAAAAAAATAGAATGTTTTATGTGTGTTTCGGTCATGTGAAATTTTGGGCATGACATTTTGGTATCAGAGCCTAAGTTTAACATTGGGAACTCTGGGAAAATCAATATAATTGGTTTAGTCACCTTCCACAATAGACATAAATCATGTTGGTCATATATTCATATACAGATAGAAGACATCTATATCTCATTAATGAGAAAATCTTGAGGCACTAGGATGTTATATTTGAGAATGTTTACTTTTTATTATTCATTTGACAACAAAATATTAGTTTGACATCATTATTTTTAGATACAATTGAGATCCTTCAGTGATTTATGCTTACAAAGGAGAAATGATTTTTATAGTTTTGAACTAGTAGGGTAATTGATTATGTCATGTATATTCTAGTAATATAACTTTATTGTGTTGTTATCTATTTTTAACCTCCCTGTTCATTGTTGTGAACCATTATGGATTAATTTTACTAAGTTTTTCTTCTACCTAGTTTTGACCTTAGTGAAAACACTTATATGTATGTATAATTATGAGAATTCTTGTTTCAACCCCTATATGGCCTTGTCATTTTGCAACACCTCTTAAAAAAACTCATCCTCTAAAAATGATAGTATTTTTATGTGACGGTGATGTATGTTATTGTGAAAAATGACAAATGTTCTATGTAGCTATTTATCCCTATGTAAATGTAAATGTGCATGTGATATGTTTTGTGTGTATGCAACCTATGTGAAACTATTAAGTATTGTAATCTTTGACTTGTTAATGTGCTGGTGTGTAGTGTAGCCATACGTCATCTATTATTATGTTTGGATGCAAGTGTGGGGTTTGAGGGAGGTGTAGATCTCTATTCACACTAGTTTGGACCAAGTTATGGGCTAGGAAGTAGAGCTTCTCATAATATGAAAACCCCACTTTTATCCTTTGTACGAATCAATATCTTAAATCTTTAAGGTAAGTACCATATATTCTTTGTGCATAATGGTCATTTTATGAACATAGTGTCCCTCCGCTCACTCTTATTGGTTTTGAAATACAACCTTTGTGATTATTATTCTTTTTTGAACCATGCAGATCAAATGATACTACTATTAATTTATATTATATTCGATAGGTAATTAAGGCTTCTATGATAATTAATTTAAATGTACTTCTCTCTTTAGGTGGTTTCTTAAGCCACATAATTCATGTAATGTGAAAATTTGTGATATTGTTATGTTGAAACTTTATTTTAATTTGAGTAAAAAACGTTGTTGTGAAACCATCACTTTTTCTTCTTCTTATGAGATAGAGTTTTTAAGAAGTTATTTAGCCGATTATTGAGTTGATTTTATTGTAATGTTAAAGTTTTTTTCATTCTGGTAATAACAATATTTTGTGGCTACTTGGTTTAAAATTAGTTTATTATTTGTTTACTTAATTTTGAGTTATTAATTGATTGTAATTGTTAGTTATATGTTAAATACTGTGAATAATTATCACCTTGTGTAATTATGGGGGAGAAGAAGATGCATTCTCAAACAATCTATAGGGTTGTGATGGGAACCTATACGGGTGGGTTCATAAAGCCATCCTTCCCTCACTAGATGTTTTTTTTTTTTCCCGTAGTGATAGTGCCTAGGGAACCAAGTTCCCATGTCCTTATATGTGGTGCTTCCATATAGGAGTTAGCTAAAATACATGTTTTCCTATTTTCACTTCTGCCATAGGAAGGTACTTAGTATTTTTTAGTATTGCTTAGTATTTCTTAGTGTGATCATGCTATGGGATATGGTGATCAACTTTTGTTCAATATGATTGTACATTATATTTGCACTTATTCCCACATGATATTTGGCAAAGGTTATTTAGTTATCAGTTAATATATGGTGGAATTATGACTATCAATTTGCTACAGATATGATCTACATGAGGATATTGACATCATATGTTTGTCTAAAATATTTAAAATACTCTTAAGATAAGGTCTATAATAATGATTTCTATTGTGAATTATAACAAAAATATATACTCTAGACCTTAAAGATAGGTTTATGTTGATAAAAATCATATATTTAACGTATTTTTTCATAGATTTTGGTTGTTGTGTCTTGTTGTTCATGTTAATTGGAGTTTTCCAGGGAGAAATGTTTGCCTTGATATTCTTAATTGTAGTTTATACATTGAAGATGATTATTATTTAAGAGTGGGATAATGTAAAACCCATCATACAGTGTTTTGCCCCGCTCATCAATTCTTTAGCTTATCCATTATGTTTGATGCATTTTCAAATTCCATGTGCGCATGTTTTGTGCACATTACCCTATTGGCTCTTGTAAGCAGTGTCCTCAAATTTGACATGTTTTAGTTAATCAATATATAAAAAAAGAACATTTTGGCATACATTAAATCTTGAACCCAAGACAATATTATAACTAGATTTATTTCACTTGTCTTTAATCTGAATTTTGGCGGTCGATTTTATTTTTCAAGAATTTGTTTGATGACTACTAACAATTTATCCTTGCTTTCAAATGCTACTACAATTCATAATATGAGAAATAAATATTAGAAGATATAAATATATATTTATTCGCATCTTGTATATAATTTAACGATTCTCTTAATATGTTACCATGATTTTATTATGGTTAAAACATTTTATATTCCTTACAGCCATCAGCTTTGGGACTTGGTTCACCCTTCTAGTTTTGTTATATTTGGACAATGGTTATATTTGTTGACATTTCCTTTCTAACATAATTATAGTTGTAATAAATAAAATTAATATTTAAAACATTATTTATTTAATGAATTATGGATTTAGAAAATATTAAAATTTAGAATTAAACCCTCTAAAAGATGTTGACTATTTAATAAATGACAATTTTTGAATTTTTTATCACATAGAGACAAACAATTATTTGCAACAAATTGAAATCCTTTCTAAAAATTAATTCATGCACCCATAAACATTTGATTTTTTCACCCAATTGCGCCCACCATGGAAGAAAAAAAATTCAATAGAGGAATTACTGCTAATGGATGATATTGTCTTCAAATAGAACACATGGTTAGAAAGTAATTTGGGGGGGAGGTGGAGTGGAGAAGCACACATTGTTAGAGAATAAAAATGCATGAAATAGGTATGAAAGGCATTTTATTTTGTTGATATGAGATGCCTTCCCTGAAGGGGAGGAGGAGGAAGGGGATGTGAGACTTTGTTTGGAAGCTTGGGAGACCAACTGAGGAGAGTGATAAGGGTTGTTTCAAAGGAATTAGGAGACCAGATCTACGCAAGCTAGATTTACAGATTACAGCATCAAATAGAGGTTATTTTCTGTCATTTCATTTTTTATTGTTGAATAACATTAGAACTATGTATAATATAAATAATTTTATAATAGATTTCTCTTAAATTCTTGGTTTTATTTCAAATCATCATTTAGGGTGTAAACTTTTAAAAAAAACAATCAAATTAAAGGTCATATAGAATCTGTAGTATAGAGCATGAAAAAATTTATTATCTTAATTTATTTGTTTTAGTCCAGTTCAGCTAGTTATGCATTTAGCAAGACAATCTTGATTTAATTTTAGCTGAATTTTAGAGTCTTTACCTGTGATTTACCTTTTTGCGTGAATGGAGTCATGACACAGAAGGACCTTATCTACCTTTTTATGAACTACTTGTGACCAGCATGAGCCATTGTAATTGTAGAGATTGGAGGTAAATAAGTATGCAATTATTGTCGATAAGTAATAGTCATGTGGTATTGGCATGGTGGTATAGGAGAATGGAATGGTTTTAAAATATTGGAGGATTTTGAAGAATTCGAGAAAATATTGAAAGAGTTTAAGAAATTTAAGAAGAAATTAAAATATTTAGAATATTTTATAAATAAATTAGAGGATTTTGTGAATAAATTAGAGAATTTTAATAAATTTTTGAATATTAGAGGATTTTGAGAAGAAAATGAAGGATCTTGAGATGAATGGAAATTTTAAATTGACACAATCAACTTTTTTTAAAACATTCATTATTCTTGGGATGTCTTAATGGTTATCTTTAAAAAAATCTTAAATTAGGTATTAAGAGGTTTGTTAGAGGTATCTTGAGATGTGGATGGTTCAATGCTTTCAACATTACCATTAGCTTGAGTATTGAAAGAATTTTTTAGTCAAAATCATCATCAAACACATCATTTAAAAAATAAACTTTGTTTTTGGAAGCATGAAATACACATTTGATGTCTAGTTGTTTTTTCAAGCCTAACTTAGATTTAACAATATGAGGTTTTCTAACAATATGGAGTTTTTATTTTAATTATAATTCTTATTCTAATCAAAATCTTAGATCTACTCAATTTTTATGTCACAATAAACATGAAAAAATACTTCATGCAAGCATATTAGGGTTTTAGGTCTTTTATAAATTGGAATGATCTAGGATTTGTGATCTAGCATATCAAACATAAAATCGAGCTAGAACTTTAGATTTAGAAGTATGAAATAAAATTATATGTATGAAATACAAATCAAATGAATTTTAATACAATATGAGGCAATGTCATGAATAGATACAACCCTGAGAGATGTAAGATAATATGGGTTCACCAAAATGTATACAAATTATTTATTTATATTTAATTAAGTATTATAATACATGTGCGATACAAAAATGATAATTAATAAATAAAACATCAATACTATAAGAAAAATGAATAAAAAGAGCATATCTTCATGTAGAACATTGCATAAAACATGTCATAAAAATATGGCCAAGGAATGTGTCGTTGGAGTTATGATTTAGTAATTCTGTTTGCTTGGACTTGAATCTATATGAGGGCGATGATAATAGAGAAATGATAAGAAGATGGGTTTCCACAATTGAAATAGAATAAAAGTGTACAGCTGAAAAATATTATGTATTTACCACCAAAAAAATTGGGCTTTACGATAAACATTCTCAATAGAAAAAGATTTTGATAGCCCAAACATGAAATGAAATGAACTAGCTTAAATTTAAATCTTATTAAACCAAACAAATCATGTTCTAAATGAGGAATTAAGATTCCAAATATTAAAGAAAGGGATTCATTCCCTAATAAAAAATTATTCAATATACATTATTATTTAATCAATAATAATTATGTTGAAATGTTCTAATAATCTTATAAAAAAATCAATAAATTCGGAAACAAATATCAAACACAAAACATGAAAATAAAAAATCAATATGCTACAAAATGATTATAATTAAAAAAACTACCAACTTTGTATATTTGTAATTTGCTGTAAAAAAAAATATTAAAAAGATGAGACTACCAACTTCGTATATTTGTAATCTGCTATGAAAATGGTATAAAAAAAGATGGCGCCGCCCGGACTTGAACCGGAGACCTTCAGTGTGTTAGACTGACGTGATAACCAACTACACCACGGCACCTTTGTACGATTTTGGAGATTTAACCATTAAAAACAGAAAGCGTTCGTGACAACATAGAGTAACGTTTCAGACAAGTTTTTTCCTGTGAGAAGGGTTTAATATTTAAATGTTCGACTACCCTAGTATATTATATTATATTATATTACTCTACTTTGTTAATATATAAATTGTATGAATAGTAATGATCTCACAATTATTGAGTTGTTTATACAATATCTGTTGACTTTTTTTTTTTTTTCTGATGCAGCATCAACTTCGTCATTACCAGTTATCTTGCCTATCTCACAACTTTGTTAATCACAATATATTTTTAAACAAAATTTTAATCGCATTACGGTCCTCACTCATTAGTATATCATGTTGGTATACTAAAATTTTAAAAGTAATATATTATAACGTGGTTGTAAAGATCGCAACAAAACAACCAATTGAAAGGATGAAAAAGAACGTCCATGAGTTGTCAAAGTGATAGTAAATGTTGTTGTCTATCACCCCTTTTGAGGATTTTAACCCTACCATTTAGTTCCCAAATAGAGCTGCCAAAACCAATCATAAATTATACTAACCAACTAAATGTGGGCCTTCCTCTACCCTTCCCGTAAATTCACTATAATGTAAAATCAAATATGCATCGGCCAACATATAATGAAACTCATGACATAATTGAAAAAAGTTGCTTTTACGATATAATATAAAGACTCATTGTATTATGGAGAACTATTTTAAACCCAATATAAAACACAATATTATGAAGTCACAGCATATCTATCCATGTTGATGATGATATCTCTTTTATCTCTAACTATTAAATTAATTATTTTTTAATTTTATTTTAAGATTTAGAAGTACTCTTTCTTTATATTTTTAAATTTATATATATATATAAATACTCTCTCTTCATTATATATATATATAATGAAGAGAGAGTATTTATACGTCTAAAAAATATAAAGAAAAATTTAGTTATCTTAAAATTTAAAAAAATAAAGAGAGAAATTTAATTATTATAAAATTAAAAAATATAAAGGAAGAATAATTTTAAGTCTATAAATATAAAAAATTTACGCTGCACCACACAATCTTTTAATTGTTATCACCACGTCAAGGGTTCGAACCTCCCGAAGCAGCGTTTTCGTCCAAGAGCATTAACATTGTTGCCATTTCTTTTCTTTTCTTTAACTCAATGCAAGAGCAACATCGCCACCATTCTTTTTATCTTAGCTATTTCAACTCAAGTGGAACCACATTCCATTTTAGTCAAGAATTTCAACAGACTCAAAAAGCCCCTCTGTGCTTTCAACATACTACAAATATGAATTTATCTCCATGTCTGGATAGGACATATATATAATGTATATGTATTGTGGTCGTGTTTCTTTTTGTGAGTGCGAGCCCTGTCATGTCTGTTCACACCGACATCACCCCCGCACATTCCTCTTGCACAACATGGTGCCGGGCCATGTCTTCCACCATGACAAATGGATGTAATATAAAAAGAGACGGAGGGTGGATAACATTTGACACCTCTATCAGGCGTTTAACTCTATTTTACAAGTATTTTACACCATTCAACCATCACAAATGAACCTCATGTTTTTTACTAGCCAATATCACTAAGAAAGTATGCATTGAAGAATTCTTTATTTGTTAGGAAAAATATTTTAACCAAAATATAAAAACATTAAAAGTGGGTCATCAAATCTCATCATGAGGCATGCTTAATTTGCATGACAAGCAACTGCAGAATGTGCCTATCTAGCACAGACAGGGTAGAACAACATGAAGGAAAGGCAGTTTGCATGTAAAGAAAGGGTAGACAAACACAAAGTAGAGCTCTGGTAGGGTGTAAATGGTGTCATGTGCTACCAAACTGCTCTACACCACCACTTCCCCCGAACCACCACTATTCTAAACCCACTGTATATTAGGGAATATGTCATTTTGTCTCAAGGTGTAAAGAAAGCTAGAGGATTATGAAATAAATGCTCCATTGAAAATTTTTAAGGCAAATTACATTTAACAGCTTCACTAAAAAATATGAAAAATAATAATTGAAACATTCATTGTATCACATATTAGAAGATGACGGTAAAATAAATACAAAATATTTGACAAATGTGTAAAATAAAATGGAAAGAACCTTACAGATGAAGGCGTAATTGGCTATATTCAATAGTTATCTATTATTTCATGCAATTTTATAATTTGGTTTGGTTTACTTTGAAAGATGCACGTGAACAACATTTGAATATGGTGTTGTATACAAACACTTTGAACAAATGCATTTTTCATACATTATTTAAGGAGGTTTGTGAGAGTGAAGGTTGCAATAAAAACATAGCATACATCAATTGAGCTGACAGGAACAAATTGACTTGGGTTGTTGTTTCTTATAAGGGTTTGTTGTTCTTACAGACCTCAAGTATAACATGGTAGGCATAGAGGTGTGGACTCATAATATGAGGGTTGCTTCTATGTTGGATGTTACTGATGAGAGTGCATGTCTTGTATACATGTTTATCATTCTTCAAAGGAGACCAATTTTCACTTTTTTTAATTAAAAAAATCTTCTTGCCCAATGGAAGCCTATTTTTTATACTCAAAGTATTGGAAGATTTATCTATCCTTCAAAAGTAACTATGATCTTAGTTATATATATTTTATAAAATTGTTGACTATATTATGTGGACAAGGATGACAAACATTATGTTATTGAATAGAAAAAACATTATGTTATATTATCTATAAAAATGCTTTCATCTTTGAACTGTGAATTTAAACAAGAATCAACAAAAGACACAATAAATATATTACAATTATCATCCCCAAATAGTAAATCACAATCTATCTCAACTCCATTGTATCCATTCAATAAGACACCGAAGTACACTCAAATACAGAGGAACACCTACAATCTAAAACTATATTAATGTCCTACTTATCAAAATATAAGTAATATCAATTCAAAAAAGAGAGTTAAAGAGCTCTATCTACACATGCCACAGACTCCGAAATTTGTCTACCAAGCTCCCAAACAACACCAATGGGAACAAAGTACAATTATTTTTCCTTACATAATCATATAAACTTGGTCCAAGCTTCTACAAAACCTATCAACAAAAATTTATATTTATTAGTTTGTTCTTAAAAAGAGACCCAACATAATATATAAGGAGGTGTTGTTCAAAAGCATTGAACAATTGCTTTGCATCAACCAGGTGAAAACCCCTAGAAATAGTTAAAACAAGCAACTTACAATGCATGTATGATTGCAATAGTCAAACCAAATCTACATCCGAACACACATGCAACCAAAAAACATAAATATGTATCATATGACACAACAAATTTTAAAAACCAATAGAGAGTATTTATCATAAATACTAATGGAGTTCTTTGGTTCTAAAATGGCAGACTATTTAAACAACAATAATGATATAGGAAGGCTTGAAAACCTAGATCAATGAAAAAGCATGGTTACCTGGTGTTACTTCTATCATATTTGGAAACTTCATGAAGCACGTCAATTTCAGCCTTTTTGCTGCCGCACATTCCCAAACCTGGCCAAAGGTTCCTGCAAATACAAATAAAGTGACTTTTAACATGCCCAAAATGATAATGACTTGCTACAAAATTAGAAAAACAAATTAAATATAATAAACTCATACAAAAACAAACTAGGCATCACCTACATACTCATATACAATAAGCCAATACAAAAATAACAATAAGCCAATACAAAAAAAAACAATAACACAGATATACCCATGGAGCACTTAATATTCTTAAGGAAATAGTGACGGGGCTGCCTGAGACGAAGACAAAACAACATGAGGTGTGCAAGGGTTACACTCTTGGGAAATATGCTAAAACCAATTTTCCAAGCAACAACACTAGATCTGAAGGGATTTTGGATCTCGTACACTATAGATGGTAGTGTGGAGAAGGGGATAGTGAAGCTCAATTACATTCCTATGGATGAACAAATTGCAGATATCCTAACGAAGGCCTTGATGAAGAGCAAGTTTGAATTCTTCAGGGACAAGTTGGATGTGGTGCAGAACACCTTCCTCGCTAAGAGGGAGTGTTGATTTTTGTAGCTAGAAAGGTGGAATGTGGAATTGTTTTAAAGCAACTCAAGATTAGATATGCTTAAAAACAATTCGAGTTGGATTTTCAGCAACAAGTAGTTTCTAGAATGTTTCTGAGTTTGTAAGGATGAGATAAATCCTAGTGTGATTTTATGTGTAAAAATAGAAAAGTCAAAGAAAGCAAGGAAAGCTTCTTTTTCTTGCATGCTAAGGAAAGCTTCTTTTTCTTGCATGCTAAAGAAAGCTTCTTTTTCTTGCACGCTAAGTAAAGCAGCTAGGCTCTCTATAAAAGTAAGATTGCTGTAGCAAACTCATACATTGCATTTTTGCAAAAGAGAAGTTTGTTGTTAGGCTGAATAGAAGATCCAACATTTGCAGGTTTTTCCCCGAATTGGGGTTTCCTGGGTATATCTGTGTTATTGTTTTTTTTTGTATTGGCTTATTGTTATTTTTGTTTCCACTGTTATTAGTTGTTAATTAACCCAGTTGTATTAATCGTTATAAATCAGATTTATGTCTGTGAATTTATTGTGAAATTAATCTGTTGCTGGGTTATAAAAATTAACAAGATTATCGAAGATACTCATAATTCAGAAAAAGACATCTATATATAAACTTTAAGAAAGAATGAGAGGAAAAGATATATTTTCTACATCACATAAAAAGTAGAAATAGAAAAGTCATTTATCATCAAATATCCAACTTAGAAGGACATTTAAATTATGTACCAAAAATATTGATAATTAATTTTATATTATAATTATTTGAAGAGAAAGAGATAAAAATATTGAGGAGAATTACTAATCTAAATTAATAGGAACATGAACAATATTTTTAAATTAAAGAAACTATTCAATTCTCAATTTCAACATTTTCAAATAATTAAAAAAATTATAAAAAATTGTAATTCCCTAAATTATTAAGAACATAATATAAAATTTATTGTATTGATTTATAAAAAAATAATATTTAAAAAAAAACCACTCAACCTTCAATATCTGCATCTGCATATGATTAAGAAAATTTTAAAAATTTATATTTATCTATACCATTAAGAACATAATTTAAAATTGATTGTATTGATTTATGATGAATGACATGGTGGTAATTCTTTGTTTCTATACAATTATTATGCGCATGTTGTAACTTTGAGGTTTACCAATTCCAACCTCTATTTTCAATATTAAATTAAATATTAAATTTATTTATTAAATATTAAAATAAATATGAAAATAAAAATAGTTTGGAAGTCATTCCCTTTTAAAAAAAGCTTTTATTTTTGTTTTATATTATTCATATTAATATGAAGCGTACACATATACTTAAATTTATTTATATTTTATTTTAATTTTATTAATATTAATTGTATACATATTAAGTGAAGTTAATATTAATTAGTGTTATGAAATAATTTAGCATATTTATTAATTATGTTTGAAAATATTTTACAATAGTAATAGGGGCTGTGGTGAATTATAACATTTATAATTGTATTCATTTAAAATTATAAATTTAAATTTAAAATCTATATGATTATTATTATCATTCAAAAAAATTATAAATAAATATATTTAAGATTGATATGATAATATTAATTTATATTTATATTTAACATATAAAATAATTTAAAACAAAATCATTAACATTTCATTTTCATTTTTATTTTAATTAAATAAAACACTTAAAATTATTTCATTAATATTTCATAAAGTTTATCAAATAGATATATTTAAGATAGTTGTGTTAGTATTAATTTTTATTTATATTTTAAATATGAAATAATTCAAAGAAAATATTAACATTTCATTTTTATTTTTATTTTAATTATAGAACACTTTTTTTGGTTGATCACTATTTTACGCTATGATTTTAAACTAAGAGTTAAAGATTGAGGAGTATTCATTCCATCAAAGGCATCTAAGACATGATCCCGACCTCATCCCTTTTCTCGTGTCATTTATTTATATTTTAATTACGTGAATAAGCATCATTTTTAATGATAACTAGTAGATAGAGGTAGATTGTATTGTCTATGAAATGTGAATAATTAATAGACAATGTTAAATTTAGTGTCTATTTGACTCTCACATGATAGTTTGGAGTTCATCATTTTTTCATATTTTGTTTTTGAGCCTAACATAATAGGGAAACCAAAGAATAAGTCATTAGGGGAGGGACACTTAATGTGTACCCGAAATTCATGGCAAGGTATTTTTAGAGGTTATTTTATTTTGACAATTTTTTTAAATTTTAGATTTTCCAATAAACAAAGTTTTGAGCAAACATTCATTAAATTTTTCTATAAAACATTCATAAATTTATTAAATTCATCAAAATATACATATATAAGATTAAATTATATGTTTTTCCTAAAAATTCTCCTAACATATATATATTTTAGAATTTTTAATATAGAAATATTCACCTACAATTAAATGTTTCTAAAAAAAATCCATATTCTTTAAAAAATAACTTGCTTCATAAATACATAAAACCGTGTAAATGTCTTGTTGAAACAAAACTTATACAATCATGTAACTTCAAGATTGATATTTATCAAATTTCTCAAATAGATATATGTTAGTTATTATTCATATTTAATTATAATTAAAATTTGTTCAGGGTCAATAATTATAACATCTATAAAATAATGGCGCAAGATACCAAGTTCCTATGAGAAGTAGAGATTAGTAGCAAGTGGAGTTAGCTCTTTGTCATTGTTAATTTTGTACTCTTAGACATTGAGTAAAAATAATAGTGTAAAGATTTTTTTTTACTAACTCATGGAATGATTTACAAAAGAGGAAATTTGTGAATTTCTTACAACTATGACTAGTGAAAGTTTTCTAAATCATAGGAATTGAAAGATAAGTGCTTAAAAAGTGAAGTCCCTATTTTTTCATTAGGTTTTGAAAGATAAAACAAAAAATTTATTGCATAAATTGTATACAATATACATCTTAAAATAGAAATAAAAAAAGCTTGTAAAAAAGCTTTTTCATCAATAAAAAATATATGCTTATGAACAAGTTAATTGATCAAGACAAACATTCATTTTTCATTCTGAAGAGGAACTTTCAAAATCCATATGAACCAAAGAGCTAGTTAAAATTTTATTAGATTTTGAAAAGTAACATTGGAATTCAATATATCTAAAGCAAATTGTGTCAAAAAATGGTTTATGTAAATACAACATATTCATTGAAAGTTATTTGGTGTTCAAACATTTGACAATGATTAGAATATGTATCCGTAAGAGAGATTTTCAAGGCCAAATGCCCTTTTTATAGCCTTGGACCACAAGTCATATGGTTTATTACTCTGGCCATCGTTAATTTTTAAAGAAAATACTATAGGTTGCTTCTTTTTAGCTTCAAAGGAAAAGACTTGATCCTATGTCCAAACACGAGTGGCCAAACCTGCAACATATGTTGTGTTGTTCTAAAGATAACTCTCAAACCATTAATTGAAGTCCATAAGCTAGTAAGTAATTGGTGGGAACAAATTTAATGATAACAAATACATTGTTTAGTTCAAAAGGTCATCCTCTAGGCTTGTGATGAGACTGTCAAAGAAAGCATATATTCAATTAAAACATAAATTTTTGTAGTAAGTTATGAAATTTTACTTTAAAGATTGACTTTTGATTCACCTTAAGTCTAAATTGTAATTACATTAGACTTATACCTCATGCATATGCCATAATAAGGCATGATAGAGAACTTGGTGAAACTAACGAGTCCAAAATTCTATTTGAATCTACAAAGACACATTTGAACATAGCACCAATTGTGTCAAATATAATACTGATCTTAGTAATTACAAGGCTTATGATTGGGAAGCATATGGTGAATCCTCTTCTTACTGGCTTTGATGGTTTGAAGATAAGTGGTTGTGTATATGTGTGCAAGGTGGATTTTGGAATTGTGAACAACTACTGAGATTGAAAAAGCATAAACAATGAGCAAAGCTAGAATATAAACTTTTTAAATGCTAGGAGAATTGCTTGCAAAGTAAGTTTCACAAAAGAGAAGATGGATCAGTGCTAGGCATCGACAATTATATTAATGAGCTGAGAAGCTAACACAATATATTTTTTGACATCTATAATTTAGAAGTTTACTATTTATGTTTGTAGAATGGGAAATGAGTTACTTTGTTATTGTAGCATTTCTTTGATAAAAGTTGAGGGGCAATGTAAGCATGAACAAAGAAGCATGTTATTCCAATATCAATAATAATTATAGTATAACTTAGCTTTTGTTAAAACTCAAAAGCAAAATACATTCATAAAACTATGATTTTTTTCATAGTTATATAGTCTGTAAACATAATACAAAACATTAATTACATTTACAGTCAAATAATGTTTTATGTTAGAAACAACATGTTTCAGATAGCTAATAACATTTGCAATGCAATGGAATTTAAGAAGTTCAATTTAAACACTTGAAATAACATTCATTTGGCTTAGATATGAGATCCTTTAATAGTTTATCATCTAGATTACTTTGATATTTTTCAAGTATCTTTCTCTCTCTCTCTCTCTCTCTCTCTCTCTCTCTCTCTCTCTCTCTCTCTCTCTCTCTCTCTCTCTCTCTCTCTCTCTCTCTCTCTCTCTCTCTCTCTGTGTGTGTGTGTGTGTGTGTGTGTGTGTACATATGTATGAAGTATCTTTCTATGTATATAAGTATATTTTTGTCTCCCTCTCTCTCTATGTGTGTGTGTGTGTTTTGGTTGATAAATTTTTAGAACTTCTTTTCAGTTGAAAATGGAGGCTCGATCTCATATCATTACACCTTTGCAGGCATGGTATTTATGGAACACAAGAACAACTATAGGATGAAATTTATATGCAAATAAGAAGCTAAAACATAAAATAAAGAACCTTAGATTGGTTGGTGTCATTTGATGTTGCTCAAAACTCCCAAAGACTCACACAATATATCTGTAATAGAAGAAACTAATTTTAAAATAACTTGAAAGCTGATAAGATGACAAAAGATAGAGAAATTGACTCTGCTATGCATATGAGGCTTGATGCAAACAAGCCACATTCCAAATTTCATGAAAGGGTTCTTAGTCAACCAATTTGCATGTTTTATGATTATATCTTCATCAGTGAAATCCACCAAATTGTATACTAAGTGAGCCATATTTATTCTTTCACAATATTATTGATGGAGGCCAACTTAACCTCACAATTTGCCACAGGTTAAAAAATACACACATAAAATACTAGTATAGAATATTACAATATTTTATAATAGAATATGTATTATGATATTTTTAAATTATATTAATAATATTATGTACATAATATTATTAATATATATTTATCATTAATATATAATTATATTAAGAGGCATTTTATAATGGCAATTATAGGCGGTGGTGGATTATAATAGAGTGAGTGTGTTCAATTTTAATTTAAAACTAAAATTTGATGTCCATTTAACTCTCACATTAAAAAAATTCATTTAAAATATACTTGGCTGGCATTATTATATCATATTTATATATAAAAACTAAGATACAAATAGATAACCAAAGAAAGTATAGACATGTAGAAAAACACTCTGAATAGATATAGAGTCCAAGGTTAGATGATTCCTTGGCAATCACTTCTGATTATTTGAGCATGGTTTTGGGACATTTCATTGAAGTTGTTGTTACCTAGAGTGATCCTTAATCTGATATTGGATCTGCCCTAAACACTCAAAATAATGGTTGGCTTCTTTAGTACCCCATCAAGCCAAAATCATTTCTCCTTAGAAAAGCTTCTAAAGGGTTCCCTAGATTCAGACACCAAACCTTGTGAGGGTGCTAGAAGGAGTGGTTAGGGAAACCCTTCTTAAAGTGATTGGGTTGGTGACTAAGAAATCAATTATTAGATGGTGATTCCCACTCAATGTGTTACTTCCAGGCACCCCAAGGGGAGTAAATCAAAATGGAAAAAAGAGGACGAGCTAAAGGATCAATCACTATGCACACCCTGGGATATGAAGCTCTAGATCCAACTTTGTTGGCTTTGTCCACTTGAATTACCTTACCCAAGCAACTCCTAATCTTCATTATTAAGATTTCTTCCCAAAATTCAACCAGGAGAGTATAAATATGAATCTATCTATGTGTCAGTTACCTCATTGTGTTTAGGACATCAAATTTAGGGATCTAAGGCTATAATAGAAGCTTGGAGTCCCCCAACAACTTGTCATGATTGTTCCAAACTTATATTTTCTGGTTTATGAAGTTTAAATAGATAGTGAAGAAAACCCTAAACAAGAACTGTTGAGATAGATCACTTCCCCATTTGCCCTTGCACCATTCTTCCACTGCTAGGATTCTATCACCTTTCCTTAAGAAGTTGCTAATTTGACCTAAGGTGGTGAAACAATCAACTTCCTTTGATAATATTTCAATATTTAGGTTAATTTTAACTCTATTTAGCTCATCACTAGCATTTTCACTCGCATCAATGGCCTCTTGATCTGATCTTTATTTAGGTTTACGACCTGTCACCTAGAGTTTCTCCTTGGTCGACATCTGAGGTTGTTTGCCTAAACCCAAGAACTCATGATCTCTTCTGAGTCCCCTATCTTACTTTCCCTCATTTCTTTGTTGTCTCTCATCTTCTCTCCTTTAATTTCAAGCTTTGTCTCTCTTTCGCTCATCATCTATCCTTTGTTCTTCAACTTCCTTTACTCTCCTTGGTTCACATTCATTACCCTTCGCTCACCATTATAATCAATATTCTTATTATCAATAATATTAATAATATTATCAATATTATAATAATACTATAGTAGTCTTATATATATATATATATATATATATATACACACACATACATACATACACATACACATACATACATATACATATACATATATACATATACATACATACACACACACACACACACACACACACACACACACATACATACACATACATATACATATACATATACATATACATACATACATGTATATGTATATCTGTGTGTGTGTGTGTGTGTGTGTATATATATATATATATGTATATATATATGTATATATATCTATATGTATATATGTATATGTATATGTATATGTATATATGTATGTATCTATATATATATATGTATATATATGTATATGTATATATATATATATATATGTATATAGATATATATGTATATAGATATATATGTATATACATATATATGTATATATATATGTATATATATATATATATATATACATATATATGCATATATATATATATACATATATATATATGCATATATATATATATATATATATATATATATATATATATATATATATATATATATATATATATATATATATGTATACACACACACACACACATATATATGGCATTCTTATAGTGGCATCTTGGGGTAGAAAGGAAGAGAAAATTGAAATTAAAAAAGCATAAGAAAATAAAGTTTGAAAAAAATCAAACGTATAAATACACCTTTACATTTGGAGCAACAACATATAGGTAATTGGTTTAATGGTATCTATTCATTTGGGTAAATAATGCATTAAGGGAACCTTCTCTGACCTAATTCAATGCTATAATATTTCAAATTTAGTTTAGTGGTCTTATATGTTGTTGTTTCTAAAAAAATACATTTTAACAGAGGTATGGTGGTTATTTTCTTTTTTAATTTTAATAATAATATTAGTTAAGATATTTTATAATCCTTTGCATTTAAATGGTTATATGGACATTTAAAAATTATATTTAATTGACTAATAACATTAATTTGATGAGAGTTAAGTGGGAGTTAGGTTTAGCACATTCTCACTTAACATCACATGTGCTAAACCTAACATTACATTAAGCATAGTTCACTATAATTAAGCCTAGTTAGGTTTAACACATGTGATGTTAAGTGAGAGTTAATGCATTTATCAAACTCCACTAACACTAACAACTTTTGGCTATATGTACACTCCTATTTTCATTCAATGAACTGTGAACAATCTTCTTTATTGGTACTTATTTTCTAACCTAGAGATTCTAGGAAATTTCTACATGGTATCAGAGTAGATATGGGTTGATTGTGTAGTTTGGTATTATTGAAGATATTTTGCAGCATGCTGTGAGCTTGATAGGGCATATTTAGCAGAGCCAAGCGTTGTTTGAAATAGTCCACCGTCGTCATTTCCATAGCAGGTGTGGAATGTGTTTTAAAAGGCATAGGGTTTTCTCCATCAACATAGATATGACAGTGCTACATGAATCTCACCTGGCTCAAATCACAAACCTCTTCTGAAATTGGCACTGACATTGGTTTCTATGCCCTTGTACATGCATTGCATAATAGGCAAAAGAGATTTTGATCTTTGCATTGTTGTAGATGATATTGGTGGCACCTTCAGAAATCTAAGTTTTCAAAAAAAAAAAACTCAGCTAAAGCATGATAAAGTTGATGCATGTTTTTTTTTTTTTTTTTTAAATAGCTCACCATTTTTCCTTTAAGAGGAAGTTTTTCCTTTGAAAATCACAAATCAGTGCTTGGTGCAAATGGATAGAGGCATGTGTTTGATGGCTAAGAGGTAAAAGGTTCGAATCTTGCCTTGTTCTTTGATTGAAATAAATGCTTTTTTTGGTCAAAGTGCATTTCAATTTTTAGTGCATTAAAATTTTTGTATCTTTTGATTGATCACTCAGAATTGAGTGATACTTTTTGCAAAAGTACTTATTTTTTGATTCTAATCTATTGGGAATGATTTCATACTATTTGTATATAGTGCCATTTTCATCCATGATTGTTTAAATCTACGCACTAATAATATAAAGTGCCAAAATTTAGGGGGTTTATAGATCCTACTACTTTTTACAACCTACTTTGTGCACTAATTACCTCATCTGTATGAACTCATTTTTGACTCAGTCTGAAGTCCATCTCTAGAGCATGCAACATTATTTACCCACTCTATCACTGATTTCTCACTTGGACAATTCTCAATTGTGTCCAATGTCCCTTTCATGAGCATGCTTTAAGGGTTTATTGCAGAGTATTTTGTGTATTTGTGCACTTTTTGGTGTCTTCTCTCAATTATATTGTCCTCATTTGAGAGATTCCAGATGAGGAGAGTTCTTTCATCTCCAGTGATCCTTCTTGGAAAGGATAATTATGCTTTGTGGTATTCTTATATGGAACACTTACTCACACACAAGAATTGTATTCCATTTCTATAGGGATAGATTCATGCACCCACTAATCTTGTTCAGTTTGATATCTTGTTCAGTTTGATAAGTGGGCTAACACCATTGACAAGGGTTTTTCCATTCAGTTACTTCATGTTTCCATGGATCTTCATTTCCATGTGGAACATACAGAGTGTCCATGCACTATTTGGAGCATACTACAGAGTCTTTTCAATGATCCTATAGAGATTTATGTCACATCTCCTCCTCCACTTCCTATTATCTCTTCTGAGACTATTGTACTCTATCCTCATGCTTTTATTTCTTGTGATGATACATCTATGGTGGATAGTGCTTTTCCTTGTGTTGAGCCCCCACTACAAGATGAGATTCTGTCAGACCTTAGTTTTCTTATTCCAGATTCTACTTCCATCCTATGTATATTGTTGCTCTTTCAGAGCCTTCACAGACATGCATTTTTGAGGACTTTATTGATTTCAGTATGAGTACACCTATTTTGAGTATCAATGACTCATCTCTTCTTGTAGACATTCTTTCTTTAGTTGGTGAGTCATGCTCCACTCTTCACATAGACATTCCTTTAGTGAATGTTCCATGTCTATCTTCTTCTTTGGCTTTTCTCTCTCCTTCATTGTCTGCTTCTTTGTTTCCATCTTCTATAGATAGTCTTGTGATATCTGATCGGACTTTGACACATTCGAGCGTTAACAGGTAGACATTTGAGCATTTTCCAGATATCTACATCATGATTCTTATCTACACTCCACTTGAGTGGGAATTCAGTAGTTTGATAGCTCATGGTTTCTTTATTCCAAAAGAAAGAGGCCTTATTTGTTCTAGAGATACCTACTACAGCATTCGTCATGTGACATTCTGTGCATACATTCTCTCTCTTCTTTTTAGAGGCACACATCTTTCACATTTTGTAGGATACTGGGATCATCACTTAAGCATTTTTTAGAGATCTACATCATGATTCTTATCTACACTCCACTTGAGTGGGAATTCAGCATTTTGATAGCTCGTGGTTTCTTTATTCCAAAAGAAATAGACATTATTTGTTGCAGAGATACCTACTACAGCATTCGTCATGTGACATTCTGTGCATACATTCTTTCTCTTCTTTGTGGAGGCTCTTTCACATTTTTTAGGATACTAGGATCATCGCTATATACTTGGGTACCTCACTAGGCCTTGTTGCTAGGACCCAATTTTACAGTCCACCTAAGCTATGCTTAAGGGGGGTGTTGGTGTGGGCTTTATAGTCCTTACTTATTTTGGAGGGGAGTTTTTTTCTTATTGGGTTTTCTCCTTTTACTCCACTTATTGAGAGCTGCATTGTATGTGGGTACCTCATCATGCTTTGTTTGTTGCTGGGACCCATATTTTCTTTTCCGCCCACTTAAGCTATGCTTAAGGGGGGGTTTTTAGTGTATTTTCGTAGTTAGCTTTCAGTTAATGCTTCCATTATGCTTTAGTTGTACATGCAAGCATTGGTAAACGTCATATTTCACTATAATTAAGCCTAGTTAAGTTTAGTATAGGTGATGTTAAGTGGGAGTTAATGCATTTGCCAAACTCCACTAACACTAATAGCTTTTGGCTATATGTACACTCCTCTTTTCATTTAATGAACTGTGAACAATCTTCTTTACTGGTACTTGTTTTCTAACCCAAAGATTCTGGTAAATTTCTACAAAATGGTGTTTTTTTTTTAAAATTTTTTAATAATAATATCAGTTAAGATATTTTATAATCCTTTGCATCTAAATGGTTACATGGACATTTAAAAAATTATATTTAATTAACTAATAACATTACTTTGATGAGAGTCAAACTTTCCATATTTATTAGCAGAGAAGATATTGTGTTGCTTCCTCACATAAATTTTTACATCCCATCTCTAATTTATGTTCAGAATTTCTTCTTTGTAATTATATTACAAGTGTCAACTATAACTGCAACTGTGTTTGTCTGACTAATTTTATGGCAGAATTCGTATGATTTTTTTTTGTTTTTCACTGTTTGCCTCCGTGCACTGGTACTATTTCAAAACTATTACATAAAGAGCAATCTTTCCTAGTTTATTATCTTGCCAAATTATTACATTAAAAACAATCTTTCCCAGCAGGTGGGTCATCAATTGACAGCAGGTGGGTCATCAATTGAGTCCAGGTGTAGATGTTTTCTACTCAGAAATACGGCTCTCATTTCCCTGCAAGTGCAAAACACCATTTCGTTATACTTTACTGAGACATGTTCTGAAACATATGATCCTTAATACAGTGCAACTATCGGTCAGCAATCACAGATCATTAGTGAGGTTTAGCTCAAAACAAGTTTGATTAAGGATCGATTTGGTTAAAACAATTCTGTTTGCTATGATCATCTGAAGATTGCAAGCACCTCTAACAGTTTATGCCATGATGCATTTGCATAGGCAAATGGCGGTTGGAAAATCATAAGACAAGATTAATCCCTAAAAGGCAACGTTTTTCCTCAATATTATCTTGTGTTAATCGGCCTAGTCGAAATCTTCATAGCACTTAGGTTTCCAGTCAGACTCAACATCGTCAATGTCGACTGTACCAACAAAAGGGAAACTGTGGACATTTGGCTTCACAAAGGAAATTTCAATTTCTAAGCCTTTCTTCTACTCCAAACGTTTTGGTATCTTGGTGATTTAGGTACCTTGTCCTCGAAGTGAGAACCATTAAAATGATTTTTTTCAATGTAAAGATTACCTTTCTAAACTAATAAACATTAAATAAAACAATAAATTCTACTCATTACAAGCTATCTTAAGGAAGCAAAATAATGTTTGTCCGTCGTTCCTTCGAAACAAGTGCCTCATGCTGTGGTGGCAAAGTGTAACAAAGGTCATAGATTTCATGTCTAAATCAATGTAGAATGATGCAATAATGTTACAGAGTTAATTAAAGGAATCTCTTTTAAGCCTCTACATCTAGGCTAGAATATGCAGGATCAGATATATGTTGGGGGATCAATCCAACAATAGATTACAATTGTGACAACAATAAACGCGGAATTAAACCAGATTGACAAGTAATTAGAATGATAATAGCAAGAACAAGAGATACAAGAAAACACCTTGAAAAACTTGTATTAACAAACTCTTTACAAAAGGAATACAATTGAAGAAAGCTTCTTTCTTCCACACCTCTCCTAGATGTATAGATCTCTCAATAGATCTCTATTCCTCAAGAGCTCTCTCTCTCAAGAACAATCAACTCCAACAAGCCTGGATTGATTCAATTCTGTACTATTCTTCTCACACAATGAATTACAATAATTCACCCAACTACAATAATCCACTACAAGACTATTACAAAGCTAAGAAGATCTAATTCTACATATAGAATTAGGAGACTTGAGCATGTACAACCAACAAGCAGTTAAGCCACTTGAACAAGGGCTCTAAAAATAGTAATGCCAATAATAGAGATGCAAGCTTGAGTCTACAACTCAAACTTATCATGCAAACACTCGCTTCTGTCCACGGAAATAGCTTTCTGGACACGCAGGTAACCGACGTCGGTTCCTTCTACTTGTCTGTGACCGCTGTCAGCCGACCTTTTGCCGACGTCGGCGTCTCTACAACTGCATGTGACCGACGTCGGTCGCTCCTGACCGACGCCGGTGTCTGTGTAGACCCGAACCTGATAATGAATGCTCCTTGGTGAAGTTTTTAGCTCCACACCCTAACAATCTCCCACTTGGAGATAAACAGCTGCACCAGTACCTGTACAGCAACATCTTCTAGCTCCTCCATCTTCAACTCAATCATGAAGACCAACAGAAGTTGAATGAAGATTCAACTTCTCCTTTGTAACCGGCTTGGTTAACATATCAGCAGGATTCCTATCTGTATGGATCTTCTCCAGCTTCAACTCACCATCTTCCAATACCTGTCATATGAAGTGATACCTTAGCTGTATGTGCTTTGTTCTTGAATGAAAGGCTGAATTCTTAGCCTAATGGATTGCACTCTGACTGTCACTATACAATCTACAACTCTCATGCTCCCTACCAAGCTCATCCAAGAACCGTGTCATCCATATCATCTCCTTGCTAGCTTCTGTGGCTGCAATATACTCTGCTTCTGTAGTTGACAAGGCAATGCAACTTAGATATCCAGCTAACCGCCGTTCCACCTACCGTAAAAACATAACCTGTAGTGCTCCTCCTGCCATCCAAATCACCTGCCATATCTGAATCTACATAGCCATGTAGAGAATTATCTGAACCTCCATAGCACAAGTGTCTACTGCTGGTTCCTCTCAGATATCTAAGGATCCACTGAACTGCTTTCCAATGTTCCTTACCTGGATTGACCATATACTTACTTACAACTCCCACTGCTTGGGCAATATTTGGTCTAGTACACACCATTGCATACATCAAACTCCCTACTGCGGAAGAATATGGAACCTTACTCATGTACTCTACCTCTTCATATGAATTAGGACATTGTTCTTTACTCAACTTAAAATGTCCAGCCAAAGGTGTGCTTACCAGTTTAGCATCCTGCATATTGAACCGTTTCAACACCTTGTCCACATAATCTTCTTGAGACAATATCAACCTATGATTTTTCCTGTCTCTCTTAATGCTCATGCCAAGGATTTTCTTTGCTGCTCCCAAATCCTTCATAGCAAACGTTTGAGCTAATTTTACCTTAAGCTCTGAGATATCTTGCATGTGAGACCCTGCAACCAGCATGTCATCTACATACAACAATAGAATAATATATCTACCGTTATCAAATCTCTTGAAATACACACAATGGTCTGATTGACACCTAATGTAGCCATGCTCAGTCATAAATCTATCAAATTTTAAGTACCATTGCCTAGGAGCTTGCTTGAGGCCATACAAGCTTTTCTTCAACCTGCACACAAACTTCTCCTTACCCTTGACCTTGAATCCTTCTGGCTATTCCATATATATTTTCTCATCCAAATCTCCATGAAGAAACGCTGTCTTAACATCTAGCTGCTCAAGATGCAAATCCTCAAAAGCAACCAAAGACAATACAACCCTTATTGAAGTCATTTTAACAACAGGAGAAACAATCTCACCAAAGTCAATACCTGGCTTTTGTGCAAATCCTTTTACCACTAATTTGGCCTTGTATCTCATCTGTCCATTCTCACCTTCCTTCAACCTGTAGGTCCATCTGTTCTTAAGTGTTCTCCTACCAGCTGGCAATTCAACCAAATCTCATGTTTGGTTCTCTCTTAAGGACTCCAACTCCTCAACCATGCCACGCTCCCACTCACTCTTGGACTCCACCTGTATTGCTTCTTCAAAACTCTCTGGTTCTCCACCATCAGTTAGCAATAGATAAAATAAAGAAAGAGAATATCTAATTGGAGGCTTACTCACCCTTTCTGACCTCCTGATGGGTGTCTGAGACTCGTCCACAACACGCTGTCCACCCAAATTCTCTGACAGTGACCGACCTCGGTCACCTCCAGACCTGTTACTGGCTGACGTCGGTTCTACCTGACCGACCTCGGTACCTGTACGGCCGACGTCAGTCTCTGTATGGCCGACGCCGGTTTCTGTCCTGCCGATGCCGGTTCCTAACCTGCCGATGTCGGTCTCTGTGTTTTTTTGTAAGTGATTATTTCTTTTTCCCACGAGCTCATCTTGGACTTTTACCTCATCCAATTCACCATTGCTCTGCTCAGATTGATTCAACTTCCTTAGCTGATCACAATACATCACTCTTTCGTTGAAAACAACATCACGACTCCTGATTACCTTGTTAGTTTCTAGATTCTACAATCTGTAACCAAAATCATCTGAGCCATAGCCAATAAACGTGCATCTCATAGACTTAGCATCAAGCTTCTTTCTATTTTCTTTATCTATATGCACAAAGGCTTCACAACCAAAAACTTTGAGATATGAGAGATCAACCTTTTTACCTATCCATGCCTCTTCTGGAATACCACCATCCAGAGCTGTAGAGGTTTCTCTGTTAATCAGGTACACTACAGTATCAACAGCGTGTGCCCAAAACTGTAAGGGCAAATCGGCATGCAATCTCATGCATCTTGCACGCTCCATTATTGTCCTGTTCATCCTTTCAGCAATTCCATTCTGCTGAGGTGTCCTTGGAACCGTCCTTTGCCTACGGATTCCATGCATGTAATAATAATCTCTGAACTTATGACTACAGAACTCATCGCCATTGTCTGATCTCAGGCACTTTAATCTTTTACCTGTTTCATTCTCAACCATAGCTTTCCAAACTTAAAAAGTATCAAATACATCAGATTTCTTTCTAATACAATAGATCCATACCTTCCTTGTGGCATCATCTATGAAAGATACATAGTACTGTGATCCTCCAATGGAAGCAACCTGAGCCGGTCCCCACACGTCTGTGTGAACAAGCTCCAACTTGTGCCTCTTCTTAGTAGACTCAGTTTTGAGAAAACTAACCCTTTTCTGTTTTCCAAATACACAGTGCTCACAAAACTCTAGATCTATGCCTTTTAAATCTGAAAGCATACCTTTATACTTAAGAATTGACATCCCCTTCTCACTCATGTGGCCAAGCCTTGAGTGCCACAATTTAGCATCCACATCTGAAGTAGATAATACAGAAGGAGATTTGTTAGTAACACAATTACATAAATAGAGAGTACCTTCTCTCTTACCTCTGGCCATAACGAGTGCACCCTTGGTCACCTTCCAAGATTCTACTGTGAGAGTTACTGTACAACCCTCATCCCCTAACTTTCCTGTATAAATCAAATTTCTCTTCAAGCTAGGAACATGCATCACATCTTTCAACACCCATGTGTTGCTATTCTGCATCTTCAGCTGCACTTTACCTTTGCCAATTATTTTACAGGGCTCATCATCCCCTAGATACACTATTCCAAAATCTCCATGGATATAGTCACTGAAATATTCTCTGTTAGGAGTAGCATGAAAAGATGCACCAGAATCTAATACCCAAGATTCTATATTATTATGCAGAGAGAAAATTAAAGCATCCTATGCAATACCTGCAATCTTGGCTTCTTCCTTTCCTTCGTGCTGGTTGTCCTCCTTAGGCTTTGACCAACAATCTCTGCTTATGTGCCCCATCTTTCCACAATTCCAGCATTGTGGCCTTCTGCCATTTCTGGATTTAGATCTGCCCTTTCCTTTTGATTTGGATCTTGCTCTGCCTTTCTTGCTCTTCTCTTTTTGCCTTCTCCTGCTCTCAAAACTTAAAGCATTCCCGGATGCCTCTTCTGTGCTTTTCTTACGTATTTCCTCATTCAAGATAACACTAACAACATCCTCTACTTTCAAAATATTTGATGCAGATGCAGTATTACTTACTGCCATTACTAAGTCATGCCAACTTTCAGGCAAAGAACATAATATTAAAAGAGCTTTTATCTCATCATCAAACACTATATTCACTGAACTTAATTGATTCACAATACCATTGAAATCATTCAGATGAGTAGAAACAGATCCACCTTCATTCATATGCAAATTAAATAACTGCTTCTTAAGATATACCTTATTGGAAGCTGAGGGTTTTTCATACAAATTTGCTAACGTAGTCATCAACTCTACCGTAGACTTTGCCTATGATAAATTGGATATCACAGTGGATGCTAGACTCAGTCTTATAGAACCCAGAGCCTTTCTGTCAAGAACTTCTCATTCTTCATCCTCCATGTCTTTGGGCTTCTTTGCAATACCTCCTAACGGTAAGTAGAGATCTTTCTGATACAAATAGTCCTCTATCTGCATTCTCCAGTGTTGGTAATTTTTTCCATTGAACTTTTCCATTCTCAATTTACTTTCATCTGCCATTGCTTCTCCCACTCAAACAGAAATTCCTGCAGAAACTCCTGTGAGAACCTGTAATCAATACACACTACACAGATCTGAACCACCTGTTAGTGAACCTAAATTTTGATACCAATTATCAAGCTCTGAACCTGTAACCAAGGCTCTGATACCACTTGTTGGGGGATCAATCCAACAATAGATTACAATTGTGACAGCAATAAATGCAGAATTAAACTAGATTGACAAGTAATTAGAATGATAATAGCAAGAACAAGAGATACAAGAAAACACCCTAAAAAACTTGTATTAACAAACTCTTTACAAAAGGAATACAATTGAAGAAAGCTTCTTTCTTCCACACCTCTCCTAGATGTATAGATCTCTCAATAGATCTCTATTCCTCAAGATCTCTCTCTCTCAAGAACAATCAAATCCAACAAGCCTGGATTGATTCAATTCTGTACTGTTTTTCTCACACAATGAATTACAATAATTCACCCAACTACAATAATCCACTACAAGACTATTACAAAGCTAAGAAGATCTAATTCTACATATAGAATTAGGAGACTTGAGCATGTACAACCAACAAGCAGTTAAGCCACTTGAACAAGGGCTCTAAAAATAGTAATGCCAATAATAGAGACGCGAGCTTGAGTCTACAACTCAAACTTATTATGCAAACACTCACTTCTATCCACGAAAATAGCTTTCTGGACACGCAGGTAACCGACGTCGGTTCCTGCTGCTTATCTGTGACCGCCGTCGGCCGACCTTCTACCGACGTCGGCGTCTCTGCAACTGCCTGTGACCGACGCCGGTCGCTCCTGACCGATGCCGGTGTCTGTGTAGACCCGAACCTGATAATGAATGCTCCTTGGTGAAGTTTTTAGCTCCACACCCTAACAATATAAACACAGATTTATTAGATGATATGATCTTAAAATTGGAAGGATTTTAGTAGGAATAAAAGTTAGACTTTGAAAACTTCACTTTGAGGTGTAGGATATATCACAATCACATGAATCTAATGGCAGTTTGGTCACTCAGGGGAAGAAGGCATATTGAGAAGGGCATGTCTTTAAATGTGATTCATTCCCTGCCATGAGTGGTTTATAAGAATATAAAATATTGGATGAAGCAACCACATCCTTTCATATCAAAATTGTATTCTTGTAATTGTTGGTCTTAAAGGATTGATTTCCAGTTGAATTGGCCAACATTCAGAGAGGGTGTTGTCACTGACATGTGAATGAATTGTAAGATGAGATAAAAAATAATGTGATTTCAAGAATCACAACCTACAATAACATCATTAACAAGGCCATTTATAATTCAAGGTGGCGAATTATGAAAAAACTAAATTTATAACAAGAAAAAACAATTATGTTATTGTAAATAGGCTTTTAGATAACCGTATAGATTTTTTTGAAGTTTTTTTTCTGTTGATGGATAAGAATTTTTGATCCAAAACATCAAAGAATACAATTTATCCTAAGAAAAACCCTTTACATTTCATGGACTGTGAAATCATAAAATTTCTTATTATGTTACTGCTTCCTATCAAAAATTCATTTGTTAAAGATATCAAAATTATAGTACTAAAAACTAGGTAGTTTTCTTCAATAAAAAAGGGTAATGTCCCATCTCAATATGTTGTGACACAAGTAATTAGTAATCAACTTAATTAATAGTATATAAATACCACAAAATTTGGTGAAAAAACTAATTTCTTAAATTTGCAGGCATCCCATACACTAATTTGAAACCAAAATGATTAATAAGACTTACAACCTTGAAAATTCCACATAACTTCAATTTCCACTTTGAAAATTTTGGAATTAAAAACTTGCATACTCTTAACATTAGTTACAAAATCACTATTATACAAAAATTAAAATAAATATCTTACAAATAACATGCTTGCCTATAGTCAAAGAGTGAACACCATTTAGAATAAAATGAGATAAATTACAGTGAAAGGAAATCTTGACATAATAATTTTGGTCAGTATAGCTTGCTTAATATAAAATTTAAAAATTATGACAAGATCTTTTAGTGATCCTTGGTATCAAAATTTGAGTGCATTCTTAAGTATTTAATCCTTGAGAGATGTATGCATTGTATTATCTTACACACACATATTTTCAAAGTAAAATTAGTTCAAAATATTGTAAGTAGATTCAATTCAACATAATGTAAGTAGAATTAGTTCAAAATATTGTTCCTCTAGTGATAAATTTGAATACACCATTGCCTTTAAAAAGGCTTTTTTATCATAACATACAAAGCTAGAAAAGAACCATTTTTTGGATCAAAATAAGTATGACATGTAACACCATTCAAGTTTATCACATGAACTCATTTATTCCAAAAATGTCACTCATGTATGACAATGGATGAGCATCTTAAGAGGTTGTATGGCATGTATATGAGTTGTTGAGATCTTGGAAAGAGGCATGAAGGTTAGTTTCAAGGATTAATGTGGTTTACAGGTCAAGGTCTAAGCAAGCAAAGAGAGAGAGTATGACCTAATGGGGTATAAGGATCAGTTTTCAAGGCAAGTGTGAGTATGTAAGCATTAAAATAAGTGTGTCATATTTTTTCAAATATGTTGACTAAGTTTTAGGTCAATGTTTGAAGGTTAAGGCAAGAAAAAGTTCTTTGAGGTCTCTCAAATGCACAAAATAGAGGGTTCTCAACCCGAGAAGGATTTTATTATGTTTGTTAAATCATCAAACCTCTGCATGGAAACCTATGATATTCATGGTAGATGTGGAAGGGTCCTAGCTCAAATTTTTAGGCATTAGTATTTAGAATCAGGGAATAAGCTTTATGAATGATTGCTAATAGTGGAAGATGGTTTAAACCCTAAAAGAATCCTCATAGTGACCCAGTATGAAAAAATTTGTTCTAAAGTGCTCAAAATGGATTGATATAGTTATTTTAATGATTAGAGGTTGTATTCAACTCTCTTAGACATATCTAGGTATGATTGAGTCTTCAAGTGAGTGAGTGGACCCTATAGGAAAGGCCTTGTTTCTTAGAGATTTGTTGTAGTAGTCAGAGTTGAAAACGTCAAAGTTGATAAATTAATGGAGGATAAAGTTTTAGACTTTTAGTTTATGTCCATAAAGGTTTTTGGACAAGTTCTATCCCTCAAATGTGCTAAACTAGTCATGCAAGTTGGCTAGCTGCTAAAAGACCTAATGGTGGAAATAGTGAAAAATCCAGGTAACAATGAGAACATGTTTAGGAATGTGTTATCATGGAATAGGGATGAATCCAAGTGCATGAAGAGGTTTTTTTAGGAATTTTAAGACATTCTCATGTTTGGTATAAATTTTGGAGGTCAATGGTTATATTAAAAAATTTGCTTCCAAGTTGACTTATCTAGCTCAATAAGGTCTATGTACAATGATTTATGAGATTGATCTGCAAGACCAATATTGATATTTAAAAATATTAAATTTCTATATGATAATGGTCTAATGATCTCATAATATCATCAAATTGCATCAGAGGTCTCTGGAAATGGTCATATAGGTGTTGAAGGTCATTGTCACCATGACTATGTTTTAAGGCAAAATAGTAGTTTTGAGTAAGCAAGTTGCAGGAGTGTTTTTGAGTCCTTTTGACCTGTGTAATGAAGGATAATTAAATTTATGATGTTTTTAGGGTCATGGAGGCTATGTTAATGTGATTTATTGTTATTATTATATGACTAGATTGTGTACATGATTATATGACAAACTTTTTGTAGGTTCATAGGCCTAATTGTGAACAATACTAATGGTGTGGTTCAAGTGATGATTGGTTCTAAAAAGTGATATGGATCCTAGATGATCTTAGTAGATTTGTATTTGAGTGGAATATGATAATTTAATACTATGTGAGGAGTTTTACTTTTTTCAGTGAGATCATAGGGTAACATGTGCTAATGAAGGCCTAATTGAATTAGGTCTCGTTAACACCTAAAATAGGTTTTGGTTATATATGATATGAATGATCTATTGTATTGATTGATTAATGTATGAAACATATTATAATACTTACTTCAATGGTAATTCAAGTGTGCAAGTGTGTTGGGCTGACCAAGAGGTGTGTGAGCTAGAGGATTGTATAAGAACAAGGCCTAATAGGCCCAATTGATAAGTTAGAGGATGAGTGAGTTAAAATTAAAAAATCCATAGGATTTTCAAGATATTTTTGTATTTGGTTTCATTCCCACTTCATTGGTATGCAAATTATTTTCATTCTCAATAACGACTTTAGATCCATCTAATTCATCTTCCACTACTGCTAACACCATATTATGTAATATGCAACACACAAGAATAGTTTTCAGAAATATTTATAAATTAAGCTTACAAATTTTAAATTTTAAAATTATCTTTGTGTTTTTTAACCTTCCAAATGCACACTCAACAATAATATGTGTTGAGAAAAACTTAAAATTATGTTTTATTTGATTTGTCAAAGCTCCATTAAATAGTGTTATTAACTATGGTAATAAAGGATATCCACCATCACCTATAATGTAGTCTCTTATTCTTGAAGATATAATGGAAACTGAAGGACCATTTAACCTTTATTCACCTTCACCTAATTTGAAGAAAATAGAATTATGTAATATTTTAGCATCATTAAAAATTTAGACATCCCATGAAAACCTTTGTAAAATGCATATTGATATCAACAATGAATTCTAATGATATGTTATAGTTGTGATCTCTATCACACCAATCCATTAAATACTAATTGGCTAGAAGTCATAATTGAATGTGAGTTACATTGATAGCCTCACAAGAATTTACAAAGCCTTGTATTTGTTGAAAGCCTTCCTTTAAAAGTTCAAGATCCATTTGGTTATTTGTCCATTAGACATACCTATGAAATCGGTGTTGCATTACATTAATGAAATTATTAATAGTTCTTACAATAGTTGACTTTCCACAACCAAATTTTTTAATAATGTTAATCATTTCCATGCTAAAGGGTAGTTATAAAATAGTAATGGCCACTTGATTTTTAACAGGTAAACCCTATTCTGTATAGATGTGGTGAATGAAACTGGTATGTCACCTTGACTAAGATATTCATGCAAAGATTCACAAAGTGATTCAAACAATTCATAAGGTAACCTAAAAAAGTTGTGAAACCATTAATCATCTCATTTAACATCAAATATATAGTGGTTCCACTAATTCAAGTAACGTGGTTTTATATACCACTCTCCTTGAATCCTATCTCCCCATTAAGAAATTGATACATTTGTTTCAACAATCAGACTTTCTTGTTGGCTACTAATTGTATGAATCTCTACATCCATGTCTTTTTCCTATCTATTGGTGGGTTGTGGTGACAAATGACTCTCTCTTATGCCTCTTTGATATGCACAAAATATTAGTTGAATCTTGAAGATCATACCAAATTTACAATGGTAATCGAATAGTAACTCACATACTAGGAGGAATTTTATTCCTTGTCTTGAATGGGAATCTATTTTACTATTGAAGAATTCCCCATAGAATTTGAAATATAAATATCATGAAATGCATACTCCTCTCTACAAAAAAAAAGAGTTTTAGTCAATTATTTTATTATCAACTTAAATTTTTGAAAAACACACACACACACACACACACACACACACACACACACACACACACACACACACACACACACACACACACACACACACATGCAAATAATTAAATTATAGAAGCATAGTCCATCATGACAATCTATAAATAGTCTCTAGTGATAAGATGACAAAACTTAATCCTCTGCAATTATTCCTATCTATGCATACATGATCTGATTAGAAGTATGACATAAATCCAAAAATAATTTCCACCCTATTTATTAAAAATAGATCTAAAATTTTATTATATCATAAGACTAGACCTAAATGCTACACAATGAAAAACTTGATCCATGTAATTGTTATATGTGCTTCTATTTTTCTCCAAGAACTTGATGAAAGCACAAGTAAAATTACCAACTCAAAATCATTCTCATCACAAAGGAGATAGTGTAGAGCTACTTGAGGATTTAAAGTAATATAAGCAACCCCTAAGGGAAGGTAGTAGTGCATTGATTTTACATTTAGGATTTAGAATGTATTTAAATAGAAGTGGAATAAAAGAAAACAATTCACCAAAGGATTCTAAGGACTGACTATTATAGCGAGTTTTCAAAAATAAAAATTAGTTTCTTTAAAAAAAATCCAAATCCAAACACACTAATATTTGAACAAATATGATGGCACAAAGAGATGATTATCATAGCCATATGAGTTTGAATTTTCTTTGCGTAAATAGTTGACATACATAATATTTAGTGTTGGTTAGAACCTATGTAATGATGACATTTGTTAACAAAGTTTTAGTGTTTTTAATATATAGCATAAAATTCATTTATAATTTTTTTTTTAAAAATCTCAAAAATTCATATTTTAGTTTTTAGAGGAGATCTTCTCTTTCCAGGATTCATAGGTTTTAGTTTGGAGCTAATCGATCGAACTATGGTTAAAATCCATATTTTTGATTGAGGATTTTAGATTTCAATTGGGCTCATTTCAATTTATTCTACATAACTCCCTCTTATCTGTAGGATTGTAGAAGAGAAAAAAATAAAAAATAACAGAAATAAGATATTTGCGCAGACTCAAATTGCTATAGCAATCAAAAAGAGATTTTTGAATCTTATTCATTCTCCATGCAAAACTCTGAGATCAGGTCTTACATTAATAGAATTAAGAGTAAAAAAAATAGAAAAATAAACTAATGTTTCACTGAAGTTGTGCATGCAAACTAAGCTATGACTTAAACAGATGATCATGCAAACTACATGCATGGGGAAGGATAAACAGAGAGTGGAGAAATTAACTCCAGTTTCTAACACTCCCCCTTAATTTCTACCACTAACTACTTCAACATTTACAATGCCTAAATTTTGTCTTAGATAATCAAAACTCTATTTTGCTAATGCCTTTGTGGATATATCTACCAATTGGTCTTCAGATCTATAGAACTCCAAATGGATTTCTCCAATGTTCACTAACTCTCTGATAAAATGGAATCTTGTATCAATGTGCTTGCTCCTCTTGTGAAAAACATGATTTTTTGACAATGCAATTGCTGATTTGTTGTCACAAAATATTGGTGTTGACTCCATCTGTGCTTGTAATAAATCTGTCAATACTCTCCTCATCCAAGTTGCTTGACATGTTGCTGATGTGGCTACTACATACTCTGCTTCAGCTGATGAAAGTGTCACTACAGGTTGCTTTTTGGATGCCCATGTGACCACACCTGTTCGAAAAAGAAAGGCATGTCTAGAAGTACTCTTCCTATCATCAATGCTACCTGCAAAATCACTATTAGTATAACCAATCAAACCAAAATCATTAGTTGTGGAATATAAAATTTCATATTTTGTTGTTCCTACCACATATCTCCATATCCTCTTTCCAACTTGCCAATGTGAGTCTTTTGGTGACTCCATGAATCTAGAGATTAAGCTGACCTCATACATGATATCTGGTCTTGTAGCTGTAAGATACATCAAACTACCAATTAGTCTTTTGAATGTTGTAGAATCAACATTAGACCCTTTGTCTTCTTTGCTAATTTTGGTCCCTATAACAACTGGTGTAGGTGCTGATTTACAATTCAACATCTTAAACCTCCTTAACACATCCTTTGCATATTTAGTTTGACAAATAAAAATTCTCTTCTCAGATTGTACAACTTCAATGCCCAAAAAAGACTTCATTAATCCCAAATCTATCATTTCAAATTATTTCTTCATTGCTGATTTAAATGTCTACAGATAAATTCCCAGTGAAAATCAAATCATCAACATACAAACACACAATCAAAATCTGACCTTATTTGTTGATTTTTGTGTACAATGTAGGCTCACTCTTGCTTCTATTGAATCCATTGTTTGTCATGTATGAATCAATCCTACTATACCATGCTCTTGGTGCTTGCTTGAGACCATAGAGGGCCTTCTTCAATATGTATACTTTTTCTTCATGTTCATACACTTCATAACATGGTGGTTGTTTCACATACACTTCTTCATCTAGGAAACCATTCAAGAACGCTGATTTGACATCCATTTGATATAATTTCCAATTATTTTGTGTAGCTATTTCTAAAACCATTCTAATAGTATCAATTCTAACAACTGGAGCAAATGTTTCATTATAATCAATTCCATGTTCTTGTGCAAAGCCTTTTGCTACTAACCTTGCCTTGTGCTTTTCAACCTTTCCTTCTGCATCAAATTTGGTCTTATAAACCCATTTGACGCCTATGCAATCCTTACCTTCGGGTAGATTAATTAGATCCCATGTTTGGTTTCTCTCAATGGCATTCATCTCTTCATCCATTGCTTTTATCCAATGTTCCTCATTAACTGCTTCTTCATAGTACATAGGATCATGAGAGAAAAAGGCAAAATTTGAACATAAATATAACTTCTCTTCTTCTTGTTCATAAATCACATTTAAGTTTTTCATTTTCTTACCTTTAAATTTTGATCTTAAAGTGGCAAGAGTTGGATCTGATTCATCACTTACTTGTGAATTGGGAGTAGGATGACATGTATGACCAGATGATTCAGCTTGTGTTAAGCTCCTAGGTGATCTTATTGGAGTGCTTGTTCTTGCTTGTGGAGAGGATTGATCACCTTGAATTTTTTTTTCTTCAGATTCTTCTTCATTTTGGGGAATTGGTGCTCCAATTTTGATGGTTTTATCAATGCTTCCATCCCATGCTTCTTCTTCCTTAAATTTCACATCTCTGCTAATAATCACTTTCTTTGAAATGGGGTTATACAACTTATAAGCCTTTGACTCTTCACTGTAGCCAATAAAAATGCATTTCTCACCTCTATCATCAATTTTTCTTCTCAATTTAGATGGTATAAAAGAATATTCAATACAACCAATTTTTTTGAAATGATGTACACTATGCTTCTTACCACTCCAAGCTTCTTGTGGAATTTGATCCTTGACACTCTTTATTGGGCTTCTATTCAGAATATATACTGCACATGCTACTACTTCTGCCCAATATTCATTTGACAAATGTTTGGCCTTTAATATGCTTTTATCCATCTCCATGATTGTTCTATTCTTCCTTTCTGCTACACCATTCTGCTGTGGTGTGTACCTTGTAGTTAGTTGCCTTTTAATGCCATGATATTTGTAAAAAACTTGAAATTCATTAGACATATATTCACCTCCTCTATCTAATCTAAGTACCTTGATGTAAAGGCTTCTCTGCTTTTCAACCATAGCCTTGAATTCTTTAAATTTTCCAAAGGCTTCAGACTTTTCTTTGAGAAAATATATCCAAGTCTTTCTGTTAAAATCATCAATGAAGGTTAGAAAATAAGAACTACCTCCAAATGATGGAATTTGCATTGGTCCACATAAATCACTATGGACTAGCTCCAATACTACCCTTGCTCTATATGAAGATCCTACTGGAAAGCTCTCTCTATGTTGTTTTTCCAGAATGCAACTCTCACATGAACTTCTTGACTGTTATATTGGTGGTAATCTTTTCACCATATTTTTCTTTTGTAACAAATTCAAACCTCCAAAATGTAAATGTCCATACCTTAAATGCCATAGCCATGATTGGTCTAGATGCATGGTTTTGAAGTGGGCTTCCTCTTCTCCTTGGATGCACTGAATTCGAAGAGGGAACATCCGATTCTTGGTCATCTCCACTTTTTCTATCAACTTGTCATTTGGAAATTTGTCTAGTACTATGCAAACATTATCCATAAAAGATACTCTATAGCCTTTTTGTACTAATTGTCCAACACTCATAAGATTATGCTTTAGTCCAGGTACAAAATAAACACCAAGAATAAATATTTTTTCACCATTTTTTGCCAAAACATTTATTACTTTTTTACCCATTACATCCACTTTATTATCATTTCCTAATTTCACTTCAGGTTTTAGGGATTCATCAAGACTAGCAAATAGTTCTTTATTCCCTATCATATGGTTACTGCATCTACTATCTAAAAACCAAATATCTCTAGCATTTTCTTGAGCAACATGACAAGTGAGGAATAAGCTTCCAGAATTAAAATTAGATTCATTTGTGTAATTAGCATTCTGCTTGTCCACATCTCCTTGTTTCTTTCTGCATTCACTTGCATAATGTACATATTTTTTGCAGTAATAACATTGAATGTTAGATTTATCAAACCTCTGTGAATTTTGCTAGAAGTGATTGTTGCCACGTCCTCTATTGTTGTAGTTTTGATTATTGTTTTCACCTTGATCTGGATTGTTCCTTCCATTTCTTCCTATGCATCTTCCTCTGAAGTTTGACCTTCCTCTTCCTCTGCCAAATGATACCTGAGACTTGAAATCATTCTCAAAAGAAGTATTGTTATTCCTATTCATTCTGGATTCATGTGTTAACAAAGATCCCATCAATTCATCTACTGATAACTGTTCCAAATCCTTAGTTTCCTCAATAGCTACAACTATTGCATCAAATTTGCTGGGTAAACTTCTAAGAATTTTTTATATGATCTTCTGATATGTTATTATTTCTCCATTAGATCTAATTTGATTCACAATATTCAATACTTGACCCATAAAATGATCTATAGACTCCGAATCATTCATTTGCAAATTTTCAAAATTGCTCCTAAGAGATTGCAATTTAGCTACTTTCACCTTTGTATTACCTTTATAGGTGGTCTCTAAGATTTTCCATGCTGACTTGGATCTTGTTGCTGCTGCAACTCTAGAAAAAATGGATTCATCCATTGCTTGTTGGATTAGGAATAGAGTTTTTGCATCTTTTTTCTTGTTTTCTTTAAGCTCTTCCTTTTGTGCTCGAGTTAATGCCTGATGGGCAGCCTCATCCTGTGATTCTACAAAGCCATTTTCTACCAAATCCCAAACATCTTGTGAGAAAAACAATGTTCTCATTTTAATTGCCCAAAAATCATAATTCTTACCAATAAAGATGGGAATCTGGAGTTGAGAAATGCTATTGTTTGTTGCCATGTCTCAAGACTTACAGGATTCTGTTGCTGCTACATCCTTTCTCCTCCTTGGATCTTGTTTCTAGCACTCTGGGTTTGCTATTTAACTAGCTGCGCTATTCAACTTCTACTACATGATCTTCACGTTGAGACTACTACGTAAGCTATGATCTGTGGTGTTGCACCAAGTTCTAATGCTCACTCACTTCCCATGCTCTTGCTAGCTGGGTTGTTCACCCACTTCATCAAACTTCTAACGCTATGACTATGCTTCGGCTCTTTCTTGGTACTCCTTACTGCTACGTCAACCCCACATTATGGATTTGTCGTGCTACCTTGTTGTCTTGCTGCAGGCTTCGATCCTCTTCTATAGTTGCACGATCTGGTCCTCTAGAAGTTTTTCACTCCAACGCTAGCTTATTCTTTGGCTGGTGCTTCACCTTGGCACTTCTGCTCCTCTTCTCTCCCTTCATCAACCAAGATCTGATACCAGTTTGTAGGATTGTAGAAGAGAAAAAAATAAAAAATAACAGAAATAAGATATTGGCGTAGACTCAGATTGCTACAACAATCAAAAAGAGATTTTTGAATCTTATTCATTCTCCATGCAAAAAGCTGAGATCAGGTCTTACATTAATAGAATTAAGAGTAAACAAAACTGAAAAATAGACTGATGTTTAACTGAAGTTGTGCATACAAACTGAGCTATGACTTAAATAGATGATCATGCAAACTACGTGCATGGGGAAGGCTAAACAGGGAGTAGAGAAATTAACTCCAATTTCTAACATTATCTTCACTCCCACCAATCCCTCCACCAAGGTTTCCCCCTCTTCATAGATTTTTTATTATTATAAGCATACTCAGGAAGTTTCAAGATCGTATATATACTTTTCAGACAAAAGAAGTTGTTCCTTCTGGTGATTCATTTAAATGTGAATAAAAATGGATGTAGAAAGTTTGTTTTGAATTCTACCACAAAATTTTATGAGGAAAAAGAATTATCCCTTGATAATACTTAAACAATAACTACACTATTTTATGCAGCTTTACATCATTTTCCATAGTCATGATGAACCAGCCGTCCTAACTGAATGACTCATATCTCTCAGGATTCAATGCAAACCGAAGCGCCAAACATGCTTGGGGCTGTCAATTTAATTGCAATAGAATTCTTAAAAAGTGAATAAAGCAAGATTCGGGGCTTCCAATTTGATCTCAGTGATATTCTAATAGAGTGAGTATAGCAGGTCTCGATGTGTACGATCAAACAATGAAGGCATAAAAAGACAAAAAAATCACACAAACCTCTCAACACTAAAGACATAATCTGAAGTAATTTTTATGTTCCTAAATCACAAATTACTGTTATTTGGTTGATCTTTTAGCTAATGAAATCACAATGAATTTATAAAAACAAAATCAGTCCTTCTTGACCCACAAGTTTGCAATGGAGTATAGTATGTCTCGATGTGCGTAATTAAACAATGAAAGCAGAGAAAATGCAAAATAATACAGATTGTTTAATGATAAAGTCAAACCTTGAAATAGTTATTGGGATGCTATTTAAGCTAATAAAATCAAAATGAACTTAAAACAACATCACAACTCTCCCTTGATCTACATGTGTTGCGATTTCTGTATCAAAGATATTAGATAATAGTTGTGTGAAAAAACCATACATATTTTATGATAACTGTAAGTAGTTTAGACTGTGTTTCCCAATAAAATGTGGAATATATCATATAATGTATGTGCAGGATGACCTTGAAATCCAATTGAGGGATCACATTTCAACCAATTTTCAAATACAACAGAAATATAGAATTCCAGGAAAATAAGCATACCTCCCATTCCTTCTCACTATGTATTTCCTCTATTGCCACCAAAAATGGTTTCATTTCCACCAAGTACTGTTTAAGAGAGCTCTGGAGGTAATTGGCATGGAAATGATAGTATGTATATGACAAGGTGGTGGCGAGAACTTGTGTAATGATGATTTGTATAAAAGCATGATATTTTCAATTGCATTAACATTCCATCTTTCCCAAAGTAAGATGATCTTATGATATAAGCACTAGAAAAATTGTATATCTTAAGCCAAGAATTTGTTGTATCATGGGAAGCTAAACTGCACTTGATCCTTTATATTTTTTAAGATCACCATCTGTACCAATTTTGAATATGTAGTCGAGCCTAACGGTGAAGTGATGGGACTAGATAAAGTTTAACTCTTTGAATCTTAGCACAATGAGCATGAAAAAATCCATTACATAGGGCAAGAATGGGGATAGAGTTAAAATTTTAGAGTATAATTTACATAGCTCCAAATAGTGGTAAGCATGTTTTGTTGCAAGTTTATGGGTAGGAAGAGATAAATAGATGTATCCATGTGGCTATAAAAATACATATAATGAGTCACAAATAGATATCTGATAAAGCTTATTAAATGAGATCAAATAGGTATCTGAATAGGAAACTCGGGAAAATCAAGTCGCAAATAACTATCTCATAAATTTTATTAAATGAGATTCAAACCTTATAAGTGATAAATCTGCCAGCTATGACCTCTTTAAAGTTTAATGGACATTTTCATTATTTCCATATATTATGAAGGCCAAAAATATTCACAAAAACTAAAGCGTTTGAAGGTCACATATATCAACACAACCACCGTTAACTTAAGCAAAAACAAGTAGAGTGGGGAAAGAGTATGGTAACATAATCAATATGAAATCTTTTAAAATCATTTATAATGTCACCTAAGGATAAATCATAAAATATATTATTTATAAGTACAATTTGGATCTTGAATATCAAAACTTTTTATTATCAAGTTTATGAGGAGTATATAGAAGAAATAAAAAACCATATGAGCATTTGAATGGTTCCAAGCTAACATGACAAGTAAAAGTAAAAGGGTCACCTCTCATTTCAAAATGAATCACTAATTTTCATCATTGCTTGTTCAATGGCATTTAAAGTTGAAACTAGACTCAATTGGACATTAATATTTTACTCTTCGATTTTGATCAACATCTCTTCATTTATAGTTTCTTTTTGAATATGTTGTTCAATCAAAGCACAATCATTTTTGTGTCACTATTCAATCAAAGCATAGTTCATTTCATGGTGTTTCATATGCCACTCTTCATCCAGCTTCAAGGTAGAATTTATTAACTTATTGTTATCTACAAAAGTATCCTTTATACTAGTTGTTTTCCTTGTTGATTTCATAAATTACCAACTTATTATTATCTGCAAAAGTATCCTTTATACTAGTTATTTTGCTTGTTATTTCCACTTTTTTTTCACTAGATCGTTTGTCCTGTTCAATAGGAGTCTTCACTCGGTTAAAAAATTATTTAAATTCATCACTTTCATTTGGTGAATAATAATCCTCACCAAAGATGTAACTAATGTTAGAAGAATCAATAGTTATATTTCCAAGATTGATTGCTCGATCGGAACCAAATTTCACTTCCATTTCATCAAAAAGTTCTTTCACATAATTTGACGATTTTTTTTTTTTGTAATTATCTTGAGTTGTCATGTTCTAAGCTATCATGATTAGATGGAATATGTGATTCATAAACTAGGATTATTTTAAAATTAGGAAAAATATATTATCATCGGTCTTAACATTGGTTTATCATACAATGAACACCATAAGTGGAACAATAATTATACACTACTTTCCATTTTAAAGTAGATGATATGGCCTTTTCATTGCACTACCATTTGAATGTATATCTCTTTCAATATGCTTTGCTTTAATTAGAATTAAATTATTTGAAATTATCCAACGAGCTCTAGTCTTTATTCGTCGATCAAATGATTTTTTCCCATGAACATCAGGTTGCTTCATGCTTGTTTCTTCTTGATTGAAAGGGGGCATATTAAAAAAGTACAAATTTTATTGAATGGTTGGATTCTCTGACAAACAAATTTTTTCCAGTAGATATGACTACCTCCTCATTGTCCCCTTGTGTGCTTCAAACAAATTATGGGAAGTTGTAATCATTTAAGAAGTGCACTTCATCAGGTGATTCATCTTTTGAAAGTAATGCATAATACCTAATGACAACACACTTTATAAGGGTTGGGCAATGCACACTTTTATTAATAGAAAATTAAAATAATGTGTTTATGCCTGTAGTAAAGCAATGCATGAAAATGTTTAAAAATAACACATTCCATGTCCAAATATCACTAACATAATGAAAATGAAAGATGTAGGATACTATATTGAAATAAAAATATATATTAAATTAAAATAGATTCAAATATAAAAAATATAGCAATTCAAAACAATCACTAACTATGTTTTTCAAGTCTAATGATAATGAGAAAAATGGTGGAGTGAAGCAATGCATATATAGAGCAAAAAACCTTTATTTTGGATGATGTCTCTGATCATTGAAGGCATAATTTATTTCTTTGGTTTTGAAAGATTAATCTTATCAAAAGGAAACCATTAATACCTATTTATTTGAGTTGCATTTGGAAGACATAAAAATATACATTACAGTTACCAATCTAGAAACCATACATTTTTTTCCAAACCTAAAAATATTGACTTGGATTCACAGGGAAATTATTTTAAACATGGGATTTTGTATTAGTTGATGTGTGAGATATAAGAAGGCCTACACATTTTGGGTTAGATTTTGGTTCATTAGATCCTAAAGCACTGGACGTTCACATTAGTTTTTGAGATTTTTGGAGATGTTAACAACTTACTTTGGGTGAGATTTTGGTAGACAATAAATTTTTTTTGGGTTGACAATGAGGTGAGTTTGAGGCACTAACAAACTGAAAGGAGATAGTTTGGATTCATTGAAGGAGTGCAATAGTTATAGTTACTAGTTCTAATCTTAACTTTTGAGGTTTTGACAGTTAATTTGATATGCTTCAAGGAATGCAACTAGTTTAGGAATAAGTCCCAATCTCTTAAATTTTTAAGTAGTTGAGTTGAATTAAATCCTAAAACCAAAATTTTATCACTTAGGAAATAACAAGGCTTGAAATTTGAAAGTGTATTCTTGGGATTTAAGGCCTCCATAAAGTAGTGTAATGGATTTGACTATTTTATCCACATGAAAGTATTTTTTTCATGAAGATTTTCTCTGAATTAGCATAATTCACTTTTTTTACTAATCATTTAAGATATTTAAATCCCTTTGAAATAAGGCAATGCAAGATTTATGTGATTAATTTTTAGAGAATAGGCATCTCAAAGACTAGATGATCTGAGGGAGTATTTTTTAAGTTGATCATTAATTTAATTGGCATAACAGAAATAGGGTAGCAGAGGTGACACATTGAAAGTATTTATGGTAGAACCCATATATCTTTTGGGTTACAAAAGACCATTATAGGATAGGAAATAAGATCATGATATATGGATCTATCCTCTGGTGGGCATGAGTAGGGGCTTTCATGGACTATTCTGGGTCAAATTTGCATTTTTTAACAATATTGATGATATCCTTTATGGCCTCATATGGTTATTTGTGGTGTTAGGAATCCATATTAGTAAGTTTTTTCAATGAGACCAATTATCGTAGGTCAGTGGATAATGTTATTCAAGACTACACTTTCAAATAAATTAGACACCCTAAAATAGGGTCTTTCTATAATGTCACAATTCCCAATAATTTAAATTTTTAGGGATTATGGAGTGTAAAACCCTAAGTTTTTATAGGGTATGAGTACAGTTAATTAGGGGAGACATGCAATAAATATAGCCACTAATTTGTATAAGAATTGATCTAATATGATATTTCTAAAAATAACAATAAATAATATAAATAAGTACTTAGCTACCAAACTAAGATAAATGATCTAGAGGCTAAAAACTGACACAAAAGCTAATTAGTCTATCATAGACAGGGTCTAGATGTCATAATTACTCTTGGATAGTAGCATGGTTCTCTAAATAGTAGGATGGTGTGCTAGTGTCTCAAGTAGTATGCTAGTGTCCCATAATATATCCATAAATGATATTTGGGTTTTGTAGAACATGCCCTATTTCAAATTTGATCTAATTTTCAAGTTTGTGAAATCAATATTATTTCTTTTAGATCTATTATTCTCAAAAAACCCTATATTTTCTTACTTGCAAGGGCTTGAATGAACACCATGAGAAAAAGGAGTTAGTGGGGTAGGCTAGATGTTCTCAACAACCTGCTATGTTGAGAGTTTACTACATACCAATACCTTGAGAGGGGATCAAGCCTAATGTAGTTCTCCTAATCCAAATGTTGGTGTAATTGGAAGTGATGCTAGTATGAGTATTGGCTTGATTGATTTTAATGAGGCTTGAGATTGGAAATTTATGTATTCGAAGCTTAAGGTGGATGTAAATGACTATATGACAAATTAGGGTAGAATAGGTATCAATAACCTTGATTGTACCACTTATTTGAGTTTTATTTGTGTATTTTGCATTTAATTTCCATCTAGAGGATAAAGGGATAAAAGTGGTGTATATATATATAGTTCTAGTGCTTGTACAAAGTGTGAAATAGGTTTAGTCATACCCTAGGTGTCATAAGAATTGAAAATATATTTATTTGGGTTGAAATTAGGTAAGGGACACTAACACGATCCCTTGGTCACTGGCATAATGCGCTAGTATCCAAAGAAGTGCAATAGTTTCTAGGTAGCAAAAACTAGGGCACTAGGGGTCTAGATACATAGGGGAAGGTCTGAGACTAATTTTGGGATGAGTATAAATGTTTAATACCCACATGAAATCTAGATAAGGGTCAAAAGAGGCCCTAAAATAGGTCTAGGGATAAGCTAGGGGTAGGGTGGTTTCAAGTAATACTCATTGCACTCAAGTGACATTTTATATGTCTACATGTACCTTCATTTATTCTACAAATGCAACAAAGTGAAATGACTTGAATAATTAAAAAACATACCTTGATTTATATGTGAGGTAATGCCTATCAATCTAGGTTTGAGTATGCGAAGTGTGCTCTATTTTGTGTCCTAAAAATGAAACATGAATGAATCAATCCTTACTTAAGGATATCAAAATCAAAGATAAAAATAAGTAAAGAGATTAGAGAGAGAGGAAAATAATAAATATAGCTCATTGGGTACGTGAATAAATGTAAAAACCTAGTGACATCCTATGTCCATAACTAGTGATCAAATGGTAAATAACTTAGATTGTGATAATGTATTGCTCAATTCCCATGTGTGCTTGGCTCAAGAACTCAATCCAATTTTGATTTCATTATTACCCACTTGTGCTCAGTGGATTTTACACTATGAATAACTTGGATTAGACTGATGGCTTATCCAACCCTCTTATGTAGGTGGCTCAAGAATTCAAGTAGGCTATGACTCCATCATTACCTACCAATGTGTAGTAGATACATATGTGACTAAAAATTTATGATGTAACTAAAAATGTGTAGAATGGCTCTAGGTCCACTCAAAAACTTTGAAATGTAAAATGGTCAAGGGGCCTCTTAGGCACTCAGGAATGTAGTTCATGGACTATGTGAAAATGCCAACTATTGTAGATGGAATAAGGCATCCATCTGGTGTGAAAATTAATGAAAATGGTATCTGAAGTATACAACATGAAGAATGACATGGAGTTATCATTCTATCTGAGATGATTTAGTTCAAAAATGATCATGTGGAAATAATGTGACACGCATATGCCCCTAATTATGATATCTATGCATATGGAATTTGAATTGAGTTGTAGTAATATGTGTCTCTATATATATATAACTGAAATGGTAGTGATCATGTCTCACATGATGCCCCCAATCTGATTAAACCTTGTATGATTTGATGCAAAATTGAGCATAAAATAATCAAATATGATAACCTATAATTGAAATTATACAAATATAGAATATAACTATTATGTTCTTATGTCAATTTAGCTTTTCCTATTTCTAGGGATACTAAATAATAGTGTGGATACTTGGATAGTAATGCACTATGCTAGTCTCCTTTATGTCGTGCTAGTGTCCTTTGTGTAGTTTTTTTTGACAAATTAACTTTGGTCTATGTTTGAATATTTTTCAATATGTTTTCTTGATTCTAAGTTTTGTCATTTTGTGTCTATGTGCTGATAATTGTACTCTAAGTGCACTCAAATGGCTCACTCTTTGTGATAAATCCTTATGAATGATCCCTCTTTTGAGAGTATTTATTGTGCCTATGTAATAACCATCCTCAAAATAAAATCTCTGGATGATGTGTGTTAAGATGAAAACATATATGATATCTACAAAAAAACTAATATAATGTGCATACATGACATTAAAATGTAAGATAATTAGAGCATAAGTTATTGATGTACGATGTTTGTTATATCTAGTATTCACATGGTTGTCAAGAAAAATATAATAATTTAAGCATGTATATGAATAAAAAATCTAAGTAACTATATGGGGATGGGGCATGATTTCCATTAAGTCACCCAAGAAAGAAGGGGAGATGTATGAGAGCATTCATGGCATCACAAACTGAGTGTGTAAGAAACAAGCAAGAGATAAGTAACGTGGACATGACACATACATGAAAACATACATTTAAACACATAAGGCATGTAAAGTAGGCCAAGGGGCACAATACAAAGGGACATGGGCACATGCCACTAAATCTAAGAAAGCAACACATATAAGGACATGTTTAAATGTCTACATACACAAACAACAAGTAGGTTGGTTTAGAGCCACATGGAAGGACATGTTCAAATGTCCTCATAAACAAAAAAGAAAGTACACACAAGGATATGGGAACATGTCCAAAGCATACACATAATTAAAGGAATTAGCATAAAGCCATAGAAGAATGACATATTCAAATTCCCTTGAATAGATGTAGAAATAAAGAGACACAATCAAATCTAAACTAGAAAATATAGAAATGAAATTATGCATGAACATGTGGTACAAATCTAAATGAGATAAAATATGTACATAAATGAGTCTATAATAGTAATAGTTGACAAAAAAATTGAGTAGTATAGGATGATCAATATCAAGATATGATCAATGCTAAATCTATGATATAGAGTATAGAAAGATGTAACCTATAAAATTGGAATATGTGTAGTATGATGCCCCCAATGGATGAATGTATCAATGCTAAAGCTATGTATGTGCCCCCAATGGGTAGATAGTAGCATATTTAGAACTATGTATAGGTCCTAACTCCTGTAAGAATCTACGAACACTCAATGAGAACAAGTGAAGCATGTATGTATGATAAAACCAAATTACACTAACATAGATACCATATTTAGTACACAAAAATATAAGGAATGTGTAAACACCCTAATTTGGTCAAGCAACCACAAGTACTATGTCTTTTGTTTCTATTTCACACAATGGGTTTTAATAATGGTTATAGTCCTTGTTCGCATGGTCACCTTGAGTTTTTAAAACTTTCTTATGCCTTTTCCTCACTGTTTTGACACTTCCAAGAGTCACAAGTCACCTTTTCTCACTTCTAGGGGCCCTTAGCCTATCATCCTTGATTTTTGATCTATTTTGAGCCTATGGACATTAGTGCCATTTTTAGAATAGTAGTGCCACATGGTAATACTATTCACTTTTGCCTTCATTGTCCAACGGGCCCTTTCAATTATGTTGTCTCGACTCCTTCATGACCATTCTCTTATGTTTTCATATATTTTTCATGACTTGTCAGCTAGAGAACAAGGTATTATATTCATAACAAATATCCTCTATATAAAGAGCCTACTGACACTTGTTATTTTGGCACAAGTCATGTAAAAAATATACACAAGTCATGAAAAAGATATTTACATCTAACACTTATTATTTTGGCACTTATTACATAAAATCAATCAATAATACAACTCAAATACTCTGCATACTACTTAGCATTGTCACCTAGACATTTGCATGCTTTGATCAAATAAGGGCCTAGGTGAAATTCATCCTAGCATATCATGCAAGTTTATGGTGCACATTCCCTAAGGGATAACTACATGTGATCTGAGAACCCTATCACTGGGGTTAATGTAGGCAATTATCAGGACAACAATGGTCTACTTCATGCGATTTTAACATCCCACAAGCCAATTTTTCCTTTCCTTTTACATTTGATTATGTCATTGTTTCATGTGTGTAGGTATTAATTAGGGTTTTGGAGAAGAATCAACCTCAACAATGACATAGATGATCCTCTGTGTGATATTAAATCACCTACAAGACCTTTAGGAGCTCCCCCAACTCCTTCAAAAGTTATAGAAAATCACTAAAGGAGGGACACTAGTGTTAGGTTTAGACACTAGTCCCACATGGTGCTACTATCCTAAGGGGGTGTGACTATCCAAAGAAAGATCTCAAAAAATAGTCTAAAGATTAAATATTCATCTCTGTCTACTCAGTCATCTCTAGTATTCATATCTGTGAGAAACTCTATGTATATCCAGATAAGTCCATCTTCTCCATGTATTTACTATTTTTGGAAAGATATAGAATTAATTAATTATAATTTTATTCTAGATTTACAATAGACCCAACCATTTAATCTAGCTTAATATTTACATAGTAAAAACCCTAAAAGGTTAAAACATTTGGTAAACTCGACTTACTTTGAACATAGCTTCAAAAACCCCAATTTTTCCTTTGGGTTTACCTTCTAAATTTTACACATTAAATTAAGGTTACAAAATCAATTTTTTGGATTAACCTAGTTGATTTAATTAAGTCAATCCTAGGGTTTTATTTATTTAACCCAATTTAAATATTCACAACACAAACCTAACTTCAAACCCTAGATCCACATACTAGGTGTTTATACACACAAACATTAGAAATAAGGGTTCCAAAAATAAACCTATTTTTTTCTACAATCTTTATTCAACAAATTCGCACATTTCACACATACTTATGTTATATTATATTTTACCTATCGTTTGTTTATTATTCATTATTTATAGTATCTTCTTTGTCAAGTTTAAAATTACATCTAAGAAGTCTTCTACCCCTCATCCACTTGATGCAATCTTGATTTTTTCTCATGATTATAACAATTAATGTACTAATTTTCAAGATTTTACATTAGAACATGGTAATTATTTAATTTATCATGATGATGATGACTATTGTTACAATGATGAAGATGAGGATTATTATGCACAAGATAATACAAATGAACATGAGGATATATTAGATAAATCATCTTATCTTTCATTTTACTCTTCTCTTATTCATAAAACCCAAATCAACAACATAATTCCAAAATTACCTCTTGTTGGTAGTGTTTTATTACAATGTGCACCTAGTTTTTCAACTACTTTTGCTACTTCATTGTTTAAAATAAACCAATATAAGTGCATTACACAAAAATCACTTTTACATGTTTAAAGAAAAATAGATAAAAATAATGCATATTCTTTACCCTTCTCAATTACATTTCAAAATGCAAATACAAATAATGTTACACATTTTAACAATGCACAAACTAAGGTAGATGAAATTCCTTTATCACCTTCATTAACATTTCAAGCTCAATGTAATGATACATTGCCACAAATAGATAATGCACATGTTTCTAACTCTTCTCCCATATGTCATAATGTACAAAAAGAAAACATGCTTGTTACTACTTCCCTTGTTCCTCAAATAGAAAATGACAATCATGCTTGCATTTCAAAAATGACTAGTGCACAAATACATTGCATTACACTTACACAAGATGATACATTACATAGTAGTGAAAAGTTAAAATCTTCTCCTTCTCCTTCTCTTAATGAGCATGTGAATGATACTTCTTCTACTCTTACCTCTTCAAATGAATTAAATTATGATTTTGAGGAACAATGGGATAATGATGATTATTGTGATTATGATGAGGATGACATAAAATATACAACTTCTACTTATTCTCTTACTTCACATATTTCTATTATTCAATCAAACATTAGATCACATGTTAAAAGGAACACACACACTTATTCTTATGTGCATAATTTTAATTCACTGGAAAATAACGTATGTTCTATTCAAACTAACAATACAAAAGATACCAATGAATCCCCCTCAACCCCACTTACTATAGTAAAACCTAGTTCTCAAGCAAACCCAAATTAGGGTGATAGCTTATTTCTCTCTAACCAAGTCCAAGTAATCACACCTCTAAAGGTTATTGAGATCACATCGATCCTTCCTAGATAAGATTTCAAATCTTATTTACCAATGGCTAAAATAAAAAATAAAATTTAAGCATTAAATGAACCCCTAGATAATGATAATATACCTTCACAAGTGTTAATTTATTTAATGCATGATGTGGGTAATTTGAAAAACCAAGTACATCATCTCACTTTTGAAAATGAGGCATACAAATCTTAGGTTGATGCCCATGCTGTCCATCATAATCTTATTCCATGCAAAATTTTAACTACGAGGTTGCCACATAACTTTTCAAAACCGGTGTTACCTATCTTTGATGGATAAGGATATCCATATTTAAATCTTTAGGATTATGAGAAATCCATGGCTCATGTTACAAACAAGTTAATTCTACTACAAGTGTTTCCAAAGTCACTAAAGGATAATGCACTAGACTAGTTCCACCATACACTCCCTAGTGCATATTTACATACATATGTGGAGTTAGAGGTAGTCCTCATCAAGAATTATATATAGAATAAAAGACCTCTAGTCACACATGAGAGGTTACCTTATCTACACCAGGGCAAGACAGAGCCTTCCTCAAAGTACATTCTATAGTTCAAAGCTTGTTTTCATCAGTTAATTTATAAACCAATGCATTTAGAAGTGTAATACATATTTGATAGAGGTTTAATTTATCCTCTCAAGGATATATTGCTATATCAAACATCTAAATCATTCAGACATATATGCAATGCAACTATATCATTACAATCACAATTGGGATTAGTTATTACATAATCAAAGGTAGATTTGGCTATAGATCATTCAGAACCTTAGTCATCAAATTTGTTACAAGAGCCTAATCCACTCTCAATTCAAAAAAATAGTGGAACACAAACAACCAATAAAAATACTCAATAAGGGAAAAGAGCCACTCTATACAACACAACCTATAGTGAGTGGCACATAAGATATATGCAGATTCGTTATATAATTCTTAGATAAGGTTAGGCATCATGAAATTTTGATTACACTACTATATAAGGGGATGATCACACTTCCTTCAACTACTCATCATCCACCTCACCATTTAAAATAGGTACCTCATAAGCATTATTATCATTTTCCTTGGATTAATGGACATTCAGATGATCATTGCTATGCACTCATAGCTCACATCAATTAGTATGTTAGCAGAGGCATCATAGAGTTCACACAAGGAGCATCAGGCCCTCATTTGTCATACTCCCATAGATCACACTTCTCTATGATAGAGTTATCTAAGGGTGTTACTTTTAAGGAACCATTGGTTACTCATTGTATGAGCCTTGTGACTTCTAGGAAAACTATTTATGAGAAGTATCCTACATCACAGCCTCAACAATGATGGAAACTAGTTTTCAAAGTTTAGAATTCACCTCTAGTGCATACACTGATTAAGATATTTAGGAACAACTAAAAACCCAAAGGCAAAATTTCATTACAAAAACCAATAAAAATATTTGTAAATAATTATAGAGCTCAGAATGCACCAACCGTGCATCAACTGATTAAGATATTTGGAAATAGCTATGAACCCAAGGTTACAGTTTCAATTCAAATACTAATAAAGATTTATGGAAATCAGTACAAAGATCATAATCCAACATTAGTTCAAACATTGAATAAAATATTTTTAAGAAATTAGGAAAGTTAGAGTGCAGTTTAAGAGTGACAACCAATCAAGTTTTTTGCATCAAAGTCTACACAATTTTCCACTAGCAGTGTATCATATGTAACTCCAATTTTATAGTCTATGTATACACTAACATATCATGATTAGTATGGTCATGATTTCTCCATGCCACCAGGGTTCAGATAGAGCATCTCACCATCACATGGTATACATGTAGACATCTTATGAGATATAAAAAATTAAGTAACAAACACCATATACCAATACAAAAAATTAAATATCCTACACATATGCCTAGAACATTCATAACACATATACAATTCAATTAACATTACTCCAATGGAGATGAAATTCTAAACATCAAACATTTCAAACAAATAACCAAATTTAAACACAACAAATTACATAATTTAACCAAATCCAGATGCCAATAAATAATGTCAAAGTACATAACAACCATATCTATATATAAATCATAATGTCATTTCAATACAAATGTGATGCATCAGTCAATGATGTAAACATAACTGATGGGACCAGCTCCCTCACTCTCACTCTCAAACACATTAGCACTAGAACTGGAGTCCCCACTATCTCCATAAGACCTTAACCTATTACTACACATAATCTCTCTCTCTCTCTCTCTCTCTCTCTCTCTCTCTCTCTCTCGGTACATAGCTAACTTATCCCTACACTCAGCATACTCCCACTGAACTCGTATATAGTCATATAATATACAATTACTTTCCCCACCTAAATTATCAAGAGAAGGCATCATTTGTCTTTATAACTCTACATGTAACTCATATCTATTTGTTATTGCTAACTTGTATGATACAGTCGTTATGACCACATGCTCAAACAAATGATCATGCACTCAAACTACATTGGTGTCTCGCTCTACCAATCCATCATCCACGACATCATCTGGAATATGCCATGTCAAATCATGAAGTACAGACTCAATGGTGACATCCCAATAGTCATCATCTCATGCACCTACAAGTTTGCATATAGTTAATAAGAATCCTATTATATAAAAACACATGATGAATATTACATAGAACATATAAACGAATAATATAACTTACCATCCATGACCCTTTGGGGCTCTACATCCAATACCTCCTCTACGACCATCCCATATCTTAGGAATAAAGGTGTCCCCCTATGCTTACTCGACCAAGCTGAGTAAGCCTCAATCACTCTAGCATCATCCACATCTGGTATCTCAATCTATGGATCCCACTTTATAAATGACATAGGAGCTAACGTAACAATCAATGTCCTATGCCTACTCCCTAGCCTTTTAGGAGCCTAAGAACTCCTCAACCAGACTACTGGTGCTAGGGGCATATTTTATATGACACCTAACTATCAAGTAAGCCTCTTACACTAAAATGACTCATATACATTATACCACTAATCATGTATCCAACAACTCACTCTTATCTACCTCAATTACATGTTATCCTCAATCTATCCTTGATAACCCTTTTAGGGTCTCCAAACAATGTCCTTCACTCTTAGATTATCTAATAACCACCAATATTAGGTAGTGCTCCTCCTTGGAGCATGCCATATCCCATTCTATCTAGCTACAAATACCTATTAGTGAGACCATTAATATCATGGATGTACCACTAGCCTACTCAAAGCTATGTGGTTGTAGGCCCAATAATGCAATAGTGTCAATGCATTGATACCTCCACTACTCATCTCTTGAGTAAAATGATACAAGTCCCTGTATAGATGAGCCAACATAGTCTGACCCCAAGAATATATTATCCCATGATGCTCAATGTCATACACTATCTCATGCATCCTGTATGAAATGGAGATGCCAGTCCCATCCATGACAATAAATGATTATAATATTACCATTAGAAACTTATTCAACTGTAGAATATCGACCATAAATATCAATGTCAATAATATGTCACTCTAACTACCTATGCAGTGAGTACCCACAACCATAACATAAAAGTACCTAGATGCTCTATGTATAGCTCGTAAACCAATCACCTCTTGTAATACAACCTGTTACCCAAAAATAGGCAACCGTACTATCTTATACACATCCTCCAATATCACAATTGTCTTGCTTGTGGGTATCCAAAATGTACACATATTTGCATTCCACCTCTCACATAGTGCAATGATTATATACTTATCCCAGATCATTGGCTCCAAGAAAGCCACATGTCACAACCCTTCTCTATGATGCACATCTATCTATACCTCATACAAGGGCAAACCCAAAATAGTCTCCATCATATGACCAGCACAGAACTCCCTCATACGGGTATCAACTTGCAAAAATTTCAACCAAATCTGACATTAGTGAAACAAAAACTAACACTAGAAAGCAAAAAATAGAATTCAGAAACTAGTCAGCAATGCTAAGTACAATATATGGGGCCTATTATACACTAGCACTTCCCAGAGGATAGTGGAATTGGATACTAGCACCTTACTATGGACAATAGCACCAAAAACTAGACACTATCACCAAGAGTGGGATAATAGCGCTACCTTTCACAAAACATTCCAAAAATAACCTTTTAACAGAACAATCACTACTACAGATAAGTAAAATGATAAAAAATAGAAAAAGATAGGGTCCCTTACTAGGTGAACCTCCTCCCTAGTTTGAATAAGTGCATTAACCTCTTCATAGCATGAGAACCTAGCATCTCGTCTCCTCAGCATGTTTTCTCTCTCTCTCAGACTCAAAATTCTTCTCACTCAAATGATGCAAATAAATTGAAAATGATTCAAAATTACCTATTTAAGTCATAAATTACTCAATGCCACCCTATTAAGGTTACCCCTACATGCCAATTTTGCTAATTAATATAACTATCTTATTATTGCCATATCTCAAGAACTGTAACTCTGATTCATGAACCGTTTCTTGCACATGGAACTTGATATCGATATACTCTATTGAATATTGGTAAAATAAATCCTATCATTATCTTAAAACCTAAAAAATGACAAAAATAATTACATTCTATTAACCATACAATAAATCAAGTACCTATACAACTACACACTAAAGTATTAAACTATGACACAATCAATAAATTATTCAAACCGAATACAATATCACGATTTCCATGTAAATACCAGTAAAATTGATCCTTAGAACTTTTGGTCACATATACTCATCATAGTCTTAGATCTTTCACCAAAAGGGGGTGAAATATGCATAGACTAATTCATACATACAAAGTTACATTTAGATTTTTAGACACAGACATTCAGTGGCATAACTTATTTAGAGATACAAACATACAAGTCTACACAGGTGTACATAGGCATTCAATTGCACAACTTATTCATATTATACATACATAAAGGTCTACACAGGTTAACACGAGTGTTTAATTACACAACTTATTTAGAGATACAAACATACATGTCTACATAGTTTTACATAGGCATTTAGTTGCACACCTTATTTACATTTTACAGAAACATAGGTTTACATAGGCATTCAGTTGCACATCGTATTCAAAGATATAGACATACAGGTCTAAATAATTTTACATAGGAATTCAATTACACATATTTTAAGATATACAGATGCACATGTCTACATAGGTTTACATAGGCATCTCGAGTTACAAATTTTAAGATATATAGATGCAAAGGTCTACACAAGTTTATACTAGACATCTAGAGTTACAAATTTTTATATATACAAACACATAAGTCTAAAAATATATTTAGATATATGCTCCATGGAGATATATGATTTTGACATAGGTATATCAGTTCATTCAAATATTTAGATACACTACTACATCACTTAGATAGAAGGATTAGAGGGCACAATGTATAACTAATATTCTTTTTTCTCATTTTCATATTTACTAGACTACACTAGTATCATCACTAGGTTTTCACCAATTTATATCACAAGGCCATCTATAGTGGTCGATCCATAGAAGCACACCAGACTTAGTTTACACTACTCAAATTCAGAGTGGGGGCAAGTGAGCCTTTTTTCTCCACACCTACATTTTACATTACTCATATTTAGAGTGGGCCAAGTGAGCCTTGCTTCTCCACACCTAAAATTTAAATTAATTAGATTCAGAGTGGGGGAAAGCAAGCATGGTTTCTCCACATATTCAATTTATAATACACAGGTTTAGAGTGGGGGAAAGTGAGTCTTATTTCTTCACACATTTAGCTTACACACTTAGTTTAAGTATAGGGGGAATTTACAGTATAAGCTTCCTTTCACATATGACACTCTAGTTCTCATCCACTTCTCTAGGCAAGAAGTGGGAAAAATATAGATTACATTCAACATAGGTAAGCACATGTATGAATTTATATTTTCTTTTACTCTAGTACTTCCATTTCATTGCATTACTAGAATAAAAGGGGTAAATGTAAATGCCCTAATTTGGTCAAGCAACCATAAGTATTTTATTTTATTGCCCTTTCATGCAAAGGGTTTTAGTGATGGTTATAGTCCTTTTTCACATGGTCACCTTGAGTCGTTCGATATTTTTTATGCCTTTTTCTCACTATTTTAACACTTTCAAAAGTCACACGCCACCTTTTCCCAATCTTAGGGGCCCCTATTATGTCATCCTTAATGTTTTTCTCTCTTTTGAGCCTTTGGACATTAGCACAATTTTTAGGAGAGTAGCTCCACATGGTGCTATTGTCTACTTTTGCCTTCATCATCTGACAGTCCCTTTCACCCATGTTTGAGTCTTGACCCCTCCATGACCCTTCTCTTATGTTTTTTTATATCTTTTTCATGTCTTTTCACCCAAGGAACAAGGTATTATACTCATAAAAAATATCCTCCTATATAAATATCCTCACAAGGCATTTTACATCTAGAACTTACTATTTTGGCACTTATTACATAAAATCAATTAATAGTATAGTTCAAATACTCTGCATACTACTCAACATTCACACTTAGACATTTGCATGCTTGATTAAATAAGGGCCTAGGAAAAATTTATCTTAGCATATATTTCAAGTTGATGATGCACATTCCCTAAGGAAGGACTACATGTGATCTGAGACCCCTATCATTAGTGTAGGGAAATCCAAGAACAAACACACCTGTTTTGATTCCTCTTGTTAGGATCTTGCTCCTCAGAAAGAGCACAATATGATTACCAAACCAAGCAACTTAATATGCGTAAATAACCAGAATCACAAGTAACTAGAATTCAGAATAACACAGAATATGAGAGACAATACACAACTTGTATTAATAACTCTTACAAAAAAAAATACAATAAAGAAGATGCCACCTCTTCTCCACCACCTCTTCAGAGGTTTCCCACACCTCAAGTGAACAGTAATTCTCTCCTCAAAGCTCTCTCTCTCAGGTCCCAACACACAACTCAAACACAGAGTTGGTGTTCACCTCCAGTGCTCCACGCACTCCACAAGTACTCAAGGTACTTCAAGTAGATCTCCCATGAACCTGCAACAACCTGCAATTCAACAGACCATACTTATGGAAGGAACTGCCTTGCCTTCATCTTAGCTCTCCATGTACTCCACGTACATCACAGTGAGTACACACCGTACTCCAAGTAGATCCTACCTGATCCTGCTCCCTGTTGTGTTGCTGTCCTATCTGATCTCCAACCTACAGATCAATAAGTGGTTCTGCACACTTGTGAACCTTGACCTTCCACACACACACACCTACAGATCAATGATCTTACTTACCATGTAGATCTCCTATAAGGGCCATGCTCACCTGATGACCAAGATCATACATACCTAAAGAATCCAGTTAACTCTCCAATCCAGCACCCACAAACCTGGTACTGCGACACTAGGAGGAATGCACCATTGCTCTACCTCTCTCTGAAGGAGCTATTTGCTCTCTTACTCCCTAGCACAAGTTTCCAATACAACCATGAGTCTATTATATAGAGCTCATCCAAACAATAATTAGACATCTAATTACAATAATTAGATCCACAGCTCTCAGTCTATAATTAGCTCTAATCATGTAAACACTTGGTTCGTCAACCAACTACCCGTAATATACTCGCAGTCAAACAACACAGGGGACCAACGTTGGTCCCTATCTACCTGGGGAGTGCCGACGTCGGCCGACTACTGAACGATGTCAGTTGCCTTTCTGTCTAACCCTGTCGACGTCGGTTGGCCTGACCGACGCCGGTGACAGTAACACTCCGCAACTCTCCTGCAACCTCCTCCGTGTCTGCATCAGTGAAGCTTTTAGCTCCAAAACCTAACAATCTCCCACTTGGAGATAAACAGCTGCACTGTACCTATACCTATACTCCATCTAATCTGTTTCCTGGTTTGTATCACTCTTCAAGCTCAATCCTGAAGACAACCCACCACACATCCCATGGTGTACCTCCTGTCATCCGAGTACCCTGCCACATCCGAACCTACAACAACCTGTAGTGAAGTCCTGACCTTGCATAGCAATACCTGTTGTTGGTCCCTCTCAAATACCTGAGAACCCACTTCCCTGAATTGGCTCCTAACTCTCTAACAGCTCCCACTGCTTGGGAAAACTCAGGTCTATACCAGACCTCATGTGATTTTGGACAATGTACCTGTCCAGCCCTTAGTGTGCTCTGGCTCTCCATCATGAACCTCACCAACACCTGATTCACATCAGCTCCCACTGGAGACAAAATCTACCTATGATCTCCATGTCTCCCATGTCAAAGAATTATGCTGCTCCAAACTCCTCATGACATGCCACTGAACTAATCTTACCCTTAGCTCAACAAAACCCTGTATGTACAAACCTGATAGCTAGCATACCATCCACATACAGCAACAAAATGATGTTGCAATCACCATCCCCATGGTAAGTCAAACCACAGTAGTTACCCTGACATTGACTAAAGCCATGCTTCATCCTCCACCTGTTAAAACCTGTACCACTATCCTGCAGCTTCCTCAAGACCATATGCCTGGTCTTCTGTCTCACATATCCGTTATCTCTATTCTTCAACTAAGGAATCCATTCATCTTTGTGCTTTCGCACTGGCTGACAACCCTACCAAAACTCCCGTTTGGTTCTGCATCATATCTCTGCCATGCTCCCACCTGTTTCCTAGATCCTTCCTGCTCAAAAATCAACAACGAGTGTAAAGAAGAGGAACAACGAATTTGAGGCTTACTTACATCTTCAGTCCTCCGTATGGGTGTTTGAGACTCCTTGACAGCGTGCTATCCACCCAAAATCCATTACAGTGATCGACCTCAGTCACTCCACAGTCTGCATCTGACTGACGTCAGTTCCCATGCGTCTGTCCCTGACTACCGACCCTGCCGACGTCGGTGTCCCTGCTACCGACGTCGGTCCTCATGACCGATGTCGGTCTTACCTACTACCGATGTTGGTCCTCATGACCGACATCGGTCTTACCCTACCCGACACTATCAGCTTCGGTCTGCACATGATCGACATCGGTACCTGTCTGTTCGATGCCAGTTCCTTCTGACCAATGCGGTAACTGTGTTCACCTATGAGTGATGAATTTTTACCCGCGAGCTCCTTTGAATCAATCTCCATGTCCAAACTGCTCTGCTCAAAAGTATCCAGCACCATCCACTGGTTTCTGTCTGCCATCTCCTCCAAGAACAACAAGGCTTTCCAGTTCTTAAGCCTGTCAAATATATCTGTCTTCCGCTTAAGAACATGCATCTCCTTCCTACTCATGTGACCAAGCCTACGAAGCCACGTCTCTGCAATAGAAGAAGAATCAGTAATATAAACAAGTAGATAAAGAGTACCTATTTTCTTACCACCAGCTAATTCAAGTGCAACCGCTGTGAGAGTTCTTGTGCATCTCTCATCACCCAATCTTTCTGAAGAAATTAGCCATATCTCCAAACTTGGGACCTGCATGACCTTCATCAACACCTGTGTGTTGGCCGCCTGCAATTTCAGCTTCACTTCGCCTTTGCCAATTCTTTGGCAAGGCTCACCAGCTCCTCTACCTGGGGCTGCATGGAAAGAGGCAACTGAATCTATTAACCAAGATTCAAATTTATCCAAGAAACCTCCCAGAGCATCCTGTGCAACAACACCTGCTACATCTGCTTCTTCAGTTTCTTCATGTTGATCTTCCATAAACCAACAATATCCTTTTACCTGCTCTTTCTTTCCATGGGACCGTAAGTGACCATCTGTGCTTTTCAACTCCTCCATTCTTAGCTTACTTTTATCTGCCATTACTCTACTCCCACTCAATCAGAAACCCCTGAGAGTGACCTGTAATCAAAACACACTACCCAGATCTAAACCAATCTGTTAGTATCCCAACCAAAAGCTCTGATACCAATTGTAGGGAAATCCAAGAACAAACACACCTGTTCTGATTCCTCTTGTTAGGATCTTGCTCCTCAGAAAGAGTAAAATATGATTACCAAACCAAACAACTTAATATGTGGAAATAACCAGAATCACAAGTAACTAGAATTTAGAATAACACAGAATATGAGAGACAATACACAACTTGTATTAATAACTCTTACAGAAAAGAATACAATAAAGAAGATGCCACCTCTTCTCCACCACCTCTTCAGAGGTTTCCCACACCTCAAGTGAACAGTAATTCTCTCCTCAAAGCTCTCTCTCTCAGGTCCCAACACACAACTCAAACACAGAGTTGGTGTTCACCTCCAATGATCCATGCACACCACAAGTGCTCCACGCACTCCACAAGTACTCAAGGTACTTCAAGTAGATCTCCCATGAACCTGCAACAACCTACAATTCAACAGACCATACTTATGGAAGGAACTACCTTGCCTTCCTCTTAGCTCTCCATGTACTCCACATACATCACAGTGAGTACACACCATACTCCAAGTAGATCCTACTTGATCCTGCTCCCTGTTGTGTTGCTGTCCTATCTGATCTCCAACCTACAGATCAATAAGTGGTTTTGCACACTTGTGAACCTTGACCTTCCACACAGACACACACACCTGCAGATCAATGATCTTACTTACCATGTAGATCTCCTATAAGGGCCATGCTCACCTGATGACCATGATCATACATACCTGAAGAATCCAGCTGACTCTCCAATCTAGCACCCACAAACCTGGTACTACAGCACTAGGAGGAACGAACCATTGCTCTACCTCTCTCTGAAGGAGCTATTTTCTCTCTTACTCCCTAGCACAAGTTTCCAATACAACCATGAGTCTATTATATAGAGCTCATCCAAACAATAATTAGACATCTAATTACAATAATTAGATCCGCAGCTCTCAGTATATAATTAGCTCTAATCATGCAAACACTTGGTTCGTCAACCAACTGCCCATAATATACTCGCAGTCGAACCACACAGGTGACCGACGTCCGTCCCTGTCTACCTGGGGAGTGCCGACGTCGGCTGACTACTGACCGACGTCGGTTGCCTTCCTGTCTAACCTTGCCGACGTCAGTTGGCCTGACCGATGCCGGTGACAGTAACACTCTGCAACTCTCCTGCAACCTCCTCCGTGTCTGCATCAGTGAAGCTTTTAGCTCCACAACCTAACAATTAGGGTTAATGTAGGCAATAATTAAGACAATAGGGGTTTTGCTTCATGCAATTATAACATCTCACAACTAAGTTATTATTTTATTTTTATATTTTTTTATTGCATTGTTTCATGTGTGCCGGTATTAATTAGGGTTTTGGAGGAGAATAAACTTCAATAATAACATAGACGATACCCTACATGATAGAAAATCACCTATGGAACCTTCAATAACTCTCGTAACTCCTCTAAAATTTGTAAACAATCACTATAGGAGGGACACTAGCATTAGGTTTAGACACAAGTGCCACATGGAACTACTATCCTAAGGGGGCACTACTATCTGAAGCAAGATATCAAAAAATAGTCTACATATGAAATATTCCTTTTTGTCTACTCAATCATCTCTAGTATTCAGAGCTAAAAGAAACACTTTGTATATCAAGATAAGCCCATCTTCTCCCTGTATTTACTATTTTTGGAAATATATATAGAATCAATTAATTCCAATTTTATTCCATTTTTGCAACAGACCCATCCCTTTAATCTATCTTAGGATTTACATAGTAAAACCCATAAAAGGTTAAAATAAAATGTAAACATGGAAATGCATAAAATTTGAAGTTTTTATTTTCTAAGGAAATATTTGAATGTTTTTAACAAGCTATATTTTTTTTGTGTTTTTTGAGTATAAGATCTATACGAGAAATCATGAAAATGAAACTATATACAAGGATCAAGATAAGAGACAGTATGTACAAGTAAACTAGGGATGGATGAAACCATGTATAAGGAGATTGTTATGGATACAAATATGTGTGCTAGTAAGGAATAGTGCTAGAAGTCCAACATGTCATCAATAGGATGCCTCTTTATAACATAGTTGGCATATTTATTTTTTGAATGGTCTTTATCATAATAATCTGGGTTTTTCAAATCATCTTTTTCATTTTGGTTAGCAATGTTTTTACTAATGATTGGGATCTTTCCATCTGAAACTATATCCACTGTAGGTGTAACTTCCTTTGAAGGTTCTATTGTTAGAAACCCTCTTTTGAGAATGGTTGTTTGTTTAGCCTAATCCTAAATGTGAAACTTAATTTCTTATTCGTTTTGTAACATTATTTGTGTATTTTTATTTTATGCCTTGATAAACCATATATGTGAATGATTTGCCTTAGTATGTTCCATGAATCCCAAACCTTGTTGACCAACATTATCAACTGCTAGAATAGGAGTACTGATGCCTTGGGAATGTTTTCCCAACCCTTGACCTTGATAATAAAACTATTGTAGATATTTTTGATCAAACCCATACTATTTTGAAATTAAGACCTCATTTTGAAGAGGTATGTTTATATCCTTCACTTAATTTACTTGTTTTTGTTGTATTATTTCTTGTTCTAATTTTGCTTTGTGAACCTTTTGTTGTTCTGAGTTATGCTTTGGTAACTATTTTTTTATTGGTTATTAATTTGAAATTTTTGAACATGTTCTTGTATCATTATGTATTGCTTAACCAGTTTATCTTGTATAGGGTCTTAATTAACAATGATGTGTTGTATATGCTTTCTCAATGGTAAACATGAATCTGTGTTATGACCATGCATTCTATAATATGCACAATAGTATCTGGATCTCCTTATTGTATGTAGATGAGGTAGGTTTATCAATTTAGATTTGATCATTTGCTTTAAAATTTCACTTGGACTTCTATTTGATCTTTGAATACTTTTTGAATCACCATTTATAAATGCACTTTTATATAACATTGCTTGCCACAAATTGAGTAGGTGAAGATGCATATACATGATTGACATTAGTGTGACCTAGAGGCTTTTATCATCTAATTTTATTTTTGAACATTGTAATATTTTCATGTAATAGTTTATTCTGAGTTCACAATTCAAAAATTGACCTTCTTATACTGATAATTTGATCCCTTAGAGTTTTACAAGTGCAAACCTTAGTTGCTTATGATTGAACATATAAGCACACACCTCGTAGAGAAGAGGTGAAGGCATGGATATGATGCATATGAGAATTATTAATAATATTATAGGTTATTTCATCTCGTGGATGAGTGAAAGCATGGACCTAGTTAGAGGGAAATTAGCTATGACCCTCATAGAGATGAGGAGGAGAAGGAGATTCTTTCATGTGCATAAGATGTGACATTGAAACTTGAAACATAGTTGTTAGGGTATTAAATTTATGGAATAAGTCAATTAAAATATATTTTAACTAATACAGGATAACATGTAAATATGCTTTTATATATTTTTTGAATTGATTCTAAATGAAAGTAAACAAGCATGCAAATGAAACTAGAAAACTTTGCATTAAAAAGTGATAAACATCTTATGTTATTATTATCATGATTAGAAAAAAAATAAGAAGACAAAGGGGTATGAAATATGAGTATGAGTTATATAAGGCTATAAACATAAACCCTAAAAGTAGTAAAGGGTTAGGAATTTTGCACTATTCAAAGTAAGTTGGGTTCATCAAATGATTTATCTTTTTAGGGATTATGGAGTGTAAAAACCTAAGTTGTTAAAGGGTCTGAGTATAGTAAATTAAGGGAGAGATATGAAATAAATACAACCACTGATTTGTATAAGAATTTACCTAATATTATATTTCCAAAAATAACAATGAATGATAAAAATAAGTACTTATCTAAAAAATGACTGAGATAGATGATTTAGAGGCTAAAAATTGGCACAAAAGTTGATCATGATATTGTAAAAAAGATTTAGGTGTCAAAATTCCTCTTGGATAGTAGCAAAATTCTCTGGATAGTAGTGTGATTTTATAGTGTTTAAAGTAGTGTGATAGTGTCCCAATAAAAATCTCCATTAAAATGATTATGGGTTTTGTAGAATAAGCCCTGCTCTAGCTCTGGTCCAAATCTCTAGTCTATGCGATCAATTTTTTTTCTTATAGATCTATTTTATTCTAAAAACCCTATGTTTTTATGCTTGTAAGGGATTAAATGAACACCATGATAAAAATGAGTTAGTGGGGTAGGCTGGACACTTCCTACATACCAATACCTCAAGAGGGGATCAACCCTGATGTAGTTCTCCCAATCTAAGTATTGGTGTAATTGCAAGTGATGTTAGTATGAGTGTTAGATTGAGTTATTTGAATGAGAATTGATATTGAAAATATGTGTATTATAAGCTTAAGGTGGATGTATATGACTGTATGTAGAAGTAGGGAAAAATAGGGATCAATAACCTTGATTGTGCAACACTAGTTTTGAATTTTGTTTGTGTATTTTGCATTTGATTTCTATCTAGTGGATAAAAGGATAAAAGTGGTGTATATATACTGATATAGTGCTTGTGTAGAGTATGAAATAGGTCTAATATTACCCTAGGTGTCTTAAGAATCTAAAATATATCCCTTGGGATTGACATTAGGCAAGGTACACTAGCATGGTCCCTTGGTCACTAGTGTAGTGTGCTAGTTTCTAGGTGGTAGAACTTGGGGCAAAAAGGGTCTAGATGCCTAAGGGAAGGTCTAGGACTGATTTTGGTATGTTTAGGGATGTGTAATATCCACATGAAATCTAGATAAGGGTCAAAATAGGCCCTAAAATAGGTCTAGGGCTAAGTTAGGGGTAGGGTGGTCTCGAGTAACACTGATTGCACTTGAGTGATATTTTATATGATAGGTATTAATTTTAGTGCAATTTGATTTAGAAGTGGAAACTATACTATGAGATACATGAACTTATACAATGATTTTTCCCACCGCCAACATTCTCAGTTAATGGTACATACAAGGATTCCTTACCACTACAAAATGTAATTTTATTACTATAAATGCGAATGAATGAATACAAAAATACATGTTGGGAGTCCTTAAAGCATGCAATATTTACATTTTATGTCATACCATTGCTTCCCAGTCTGATAGATCTGACATAATCTCAAATAACTTACACCGTCATCTACTAAAAGGAATTTAAAATAAGGTAATAAATATGGATAATGAAATAAAAAATATAGAAATTAATCATTTAAAACTGAAATAGTAATTTGTAAGTACCAATGATGCAATTTTAGAAACATGTTTGACACATATGCATTCAAGAAAATTGTAGTGAACTGTTTATCTTGTGCTAAAAAAAAAACATAGACCATTTTCCATCCAAAAACATTCATGCATGAATTGATTCACCCAACAATAATGTGTTAGATGTCAAGAAAAATATTATTTTGGTGTTTGGACTATCAAGGTATTTTTCACCTAGGAATGTTTATCCCAAAGCCTAGTGTACCTAGCAGTGGATACACATAGTCATGCACTTTTATTATATTTAATTATGGAAATCCATCTTCTTGTCAATGAAATTTTAGCTTCCACCAAATTTTATTAGCTACCTAATACATGATTGAAATAGGGTCAATTAAATGAAATTAGGTGTCATTTTGAGGCATTATGTCAACCACATATTGTCAGGGCTAACATATACTTAAGAGTGTTTTATTAGGTCAAATAGTTTGAGAAAATCCTTTCAACATCATCTTGGTAAAGTGATATTTTTAATGCAAATGTTTGTAAAGCAATGTACTACTACGAATGAGAAAGGAAAGAATATGTCAATAATATTCTTAATTTTTATTATAATATTACTATAAAATTTAGGGCTTTGCTTTCTTTCAACTTTGTGCAAATAAAGTTATATATATATATATATATATATATATATATATATATATATATATATATATATATATATATATATATATATATATAATATTTTATAATTAATAATTAATATTATGTATAATATATAATAGATATAATATAAAAAAATTAATATTAGTATATATATCTTGAATAAATCTATGTAAAAGTAGCCAATAAAATTTCATTCTTGAGTTGTTTATATGATTTTATGTTTTTGAAATAAATAGAATGAGTGCCTATATGATTTTAGGTTTTTGAAATAAATGGAATGGTTGCCTCAAGAATGATATTTCTTAGCATGTTTAACATAGATTTATCAAAGATATTATGCCATTATTTATTTATAGTTATAGTAATATATTATAGTATAATTTTCATACTTATAAATAAATATTGTATTATAATTTAATAATATTAATATAATATATCAATATAATTAAAAATAAATAGTATATTATATTATATATATATAAATATCAATAATTATATTATAATATATTTTATACATTATGAAATAAATATATTTATTATACATATTTAATATAACTACCCTAAATATCTTAGATAAATTTATGTAAAATATGTCGATATATGTTAATATATGATATAGGTGCTTCAAGAATAATATTTATTGATATATTTTACACATATTTATCTAAGATATGTATACTAATTATAAATATTTTATAAAAAAAAATCTTATTGAAAAAATATAAAAAAGGTATGCCAACATAATATTAACATTTACACCTAAAAAATATGTTATAACAATTTTATATTAACATTTACACCTAAAAAATATGTTATAACAATTTTATATTAACATTCAAACCTAAAGAATATGATATGATAATTTTATATTAACAACTTCAATTAACATTAAAATGTAATTATGAAGTTGTTATAAATTTATAATAATAAATTATAATTATTTTATTAATCTTAAAAGATAATTAAAGAAACCATTTTCTTTTAATTTTTGATTAAATCATACTTTCTCTACCAATCAAAATTCATCTTTTTTTGTATATTAAAATATTTGAAATTCTTTAATAATTAACTTGTACATTTATTAACAAAAAGTTATAAAAAAAGATATTTAACAATATTTTGATTGATAGCAATCCTTGAGATGTTATTAATCTGTAAATTGGCAACGTCATAAAAATAAGTATGATGTTTATTTCCCCATGACTATTGCGAAAGTCTGTCAACATAATACTTTTGTTATTAATTGTGGATCATTACCTTTTTTTTATTTTCAATTTTCAGGTATGCAAGAACATAAGCTGAGGGTTTTTTCCATTTTATGCATGCTTCTTTTTCATTTAGAATCCCAAACATTCTGCATATTTACTAATAATGGCATGCACTCAAGGCAAATATAATATGATTTAATAGATATGAATTGGTTTTTTTTTTTTTTATATTAAAAAAATATATATATATATATATATATTAACTCACAGATATTTGAGCAGATTTATGTCACAAGAAAGCATAACTGATATCAACAAAATCTAATGAGTTCAATAAATTAGTATTTATAATACAATTTGTTTCTATAAGAGGTTGTATGTTTAACAATGATTCTTTTGAGCATAAAATATATTCATATTACAAAAAAATTCTTTTTTCTTTTCAACAATCTTATTTTCTTCTATTTTTGAAGTTTTTCACTCTTCACAACTACACTTGTTTATCATAAAGGCTGTTGGTAAGGTTTGAACCCCTAACACTACGCTAGTTTCTTTTTTATAGGGTTTGATAAAATAATTTGTTTATTTCCTTTTGGAAGCACATTCTGCATCTTGATGGATTGTCTAAACACCACCATAAAAAGGAATAAAATATGCATGAAATGATTTTCTTAATATATTTATCTAAGTAAAAATGTTCCTACCGATATTTGCATTTGAAAAAGATTTGAGAGTTTTATGACTTTCATGGCGGTTGAATTTCAAGCTCAAAAGTTTGTACTAGAGAAATCCTTGCAAAGTAAATATCTTATGCACATATTGGCTAACTTTTTTTAATTTATGTTATTCCCTAGGTGGAGTCATCATTAAGGGTTTTTCAGCTACTTTTGAGGCTTACAAGGTGAGCATTGCTTTTTGGGTGAGGGTTTATGCGACATATATAATCTTAAAATAAAGATTTACAAGTTTTTTTTGAGAATATTGAGACAGATGGATACATAGTTGTTCAGTATTCTGTTAAACATTTTTTGCATTCTCTTGATACATTTTGTTCATTCCTAAAGGCATTTTGATAGATAGTTTGTTTTCTTGTGTCCTCCTTAACCTTGTTAATTAGGTTTAAATTGACATTTATTGTTTAATAAAAAAGGGAAATGAATCTATGGCATAGCGTCCATGTTAACGAAAGAGATTATTATTTCATGTTCCAACACTATCATGAGGAAATATTTATTTGGATGTAGGTGTTTTTTTTGTTTTGATAGCAAGGTAGGTTTAGGGTTATTATCCCTCCATTTTTATCATTTGAAACATGTTACAAAGTTACATTTGAGAGATTACACTTAAAATATGGATGTTAAAGTCGTTTAATTCTATATTTATGAAGTAAAATTATGTGAGTTCTAGCCAGGTACCTGATGCTTACAAATATCTATGAATTTTGAAAAATTTTGGGCTAAAAAAAGGATCTTCATATAAAATAATTCTACTTGAATCATGTTAAGTATTTCTTAAATGAGCCATTGCATTTGGAACTATTTTCCTAGATTTTAATTAAATTAGATATCACAAAAGTAGTATTTCAAGAATCGCATTCAAAAAATGGGTTATATGAAAATTTAACTAAGTTGTCATATGACTTGATCAACTTAAGCAAGTACGTAATTGAACTTAGAATTCAAAAATGGGTATAGACGGCTTTGGGATATAATAGGAATTCAAATGATAATATCCACCTGTGCATGCTAAGAGTAAACCTTTTGTGATAATAAGAGTCAATACCATTGACATTGAAGTTTGATCAACAATTAAAGACCAAGAATAATATGATTAGCCATGAAATCCTGTATTGGGTACTATTTTGTTTGGTCATTGACTATGAACAACCTTATAGTCTAGGCAAAATATTAAAATGCACGGATAGAAACAATCAATATAAAAAAAACACTAAAAATTTACACATAACATTCAGATTGCAAAAAATAACAATGCAATAAAAGATAATAAAGAAAATAATAAACATTTAATTCATCAAAAAAATATGCTATATGCAATAATAAAAATAATATTTAACCACAACTAGCACTAGTTACAATAGGGAGACTAAACCCAACTAAGATCCACTTATAAACCTAGATAAGAATCAAATACAAATCTTAAGTAGCATAGGAACACAAATTCATGAATTCAACAATTTTTCACAATTCGGTGGAATTAACATCAACAAAAGGCAATTAAATTTTGTTTAAAAGTAGGGCTTTCCTAACTTCAATTTAATATTCAAGTTTTATGAAGTGATCTCAAGAGAAAATTAAATCCAACCAAACTGCTTTACATGGCTAGAATTGTGTAGACCATATAAACTCTATATGTCACCTAACAAACACTGGTCAATGTCATTGCCAAGTCTCTATTGATAAGTATTTTAAAAACATGAGAATATATACAATCTCCATATTTGAAACGTACCGAATATAAGCCTCACACATATTTTGGATCCAATAGCAAAATAGTGCTCTCTACCCGCATCAAATATATTATCAAAGTGAGTAACAAAATGTTCCAAGTCGTCAATGGGATGATCTCAAGAGGTAAATCATATAAGCTTTCATAAAAGAGCCTAGGTTCAATTCTCTGAATGACATGTTCATGTGTGAAAATTGAGTAATATACCACATCAAACTCTATGCATGGTGTATCTCAATAGACAAAGCTAGGTGCAAGTCATGGGTGAATTTCATGGTATAGATGCACCTTGTTCATGGTATCTAACCCAAAAGTATCCTACAAGGAGATAATTTCCTAATAGTAAAACATATTCTAAGAATGAATTTAGGGACTATTTATTCATCGAGTAATTGATTTTTGAATTTCATTGATTTCTCAAAAACTTAAAATTGCTACACAACAAATTAACTGAATTATTGACCATTCCTCAAAATATTAAAACTCCTAATGTTAATAGTAAACAAAGTCTTATTCCATGAAAGTTTTTGATCTTGAGTTGGTAAGCCTCAGGGTTCAAATGGTATGATTTTGAGCTGGTAAGCCTTAGGGCTCAAATAGTAACTAGTAGTTACAAGGATACTCGAGGTCAAAGCCTAGCTACAAATAAATTATCTGGCAAGGAGAATGCACTAGTATCCAGAGGCCAAGAAATTCCAATGACCCAGGGATTACACCTAGTTGCAAGAGAAATTGCCTCAGCCCTGAAAATAGTCAAATCCCAATAGTCTCACCTCTGTATCACCTCTGTATTTCTTGTAAGAGGGCTTGGAAAAAGAAAAAGATATATTCCAAATCTACATGTCAATGCCAACAAAAATGCAAAGTACCATAAGAAGTAAATTCATTTGTTTGAGAAACTATGAAGGTTCAATTATATTTGTCTCTAAATTTATTTCCAAATGACAATCTTTTGACATCTCTGTTATCAATTCAGAATTTTCACTTTCAAATATCAATTCTTGTGATTATACATTACCCCACTGATTTCTTTCAATCATAAGAAAGATTGATCATAAGACCAATTTATACATTTTGTGACACAATCATATGTATATGATTAATTTTATTATAAATATAAAATATCATATAATTTAAAATTATGCAATTGTTTTCAGTTTTTTAGATGGTGACTTACCAATCCAAAATCAAGATCATTTTTAAAAAGGAAAAGACTTTTTTTAAAAAGTTAGACACGAATTCAAGGTCTGCCTTACGAAGATGCATACAGAAAAACCTGGTTAACTGAGGTCTCCAGTCAAACTATGCATGAAAATGCACAATGAATATATAGATCATTATATGAACCATAAATATTTACAAAATGATTCCCAATTAGCTTACCCATCCATTATCCATTCAACAAAGAATGAAACCACCTTCCGAGTCCGTTAACCAAGTAGATTCCACCAAATTGTTTCATTTAATAGAAAAAACAAAACAAAAAAGCAAAAAGCACCACACAAATATTCAATCAATTTCAGAGCTTAGACCACTAATCAATAAATACCCCACAAAGCATTCAATGACTTCAAGACAACCATCATTTAAAACTCCCCAGATTCTGAATTTGAACACACTATCTGTTCATCTAGTGCAAATCCAGTCAATATTAAATTAAAACATGATTAAAATTTTGTTTTACTCAATTCAAAAAAAAAAATAGAGGAAAAAAAAAAATCTTGGGCAATGACATACGAATAGTATTAAATCGAAGGAAATCTTTACCCATTGACCCATTTGCCATGAGCGGGTGCCCTCTACAACGGAACAAAAAACATGGACGAGCAGCAACACCGACCTTATAATGTTGTATCAGAAAAAACACATACGATACTATCCCTCCAATTCAAGCAATGATGACTTATTTTTTCCCTCAAAATGCTATATTTTGTTGAAATAAGAGAAGTAGTAGTTTTTTTAAAATGGCTATCAGAGTCCCAGTAGCATCGAATTCCCACAATAATAAAAGATGGCATCAATGGTGAAAAGTATTATCATGAGTTGTAAAAGGAATGTATACCTCATTACAAAGGGAATGCCAGTATCCAAAGAATCACAAATGCAATCTTCTTTTCTTTCTTCCCTTCAACATACTTCCAACCATAAACCATTACAATATAAGGTATAATTCCAACCTTGTAGGTGATAGAATGAAAATGTTTTAAGGCTCAATTATATATGTTGCAGATTTGATTGATTTCTTTTTTTTCTTTTTTCTTTCTTCTTTTTTTTTAATTGAAAAGAGATTTTGTCTTTTTAGTGTAACTGTTGTTTTTTATTTTTATTGTCTTAAAATTTGATTTCCTAAAAGTTATATTTTCATGTTTTTTGACGTGTTTAAGATGACTCATCTTATTTCGGAAGTTTATGAGAACAATAGGTAACTAATGAATTGAAAGAATTACGTGAAGCTAACATTTACAGATATTTCAAGTGCCTTTCAAAATAGAGAAAGGAAATTATGTCATTAAATTTATCGATTTAATGTGTGGCTTTACCTAAAAATATTTGCAGAGGTAAAAACTTATAACTTTTGAATATTGAAATTAACAAAATAATATTTAACCTACGACATGTATGAATGTATCATTTTACTTATTAATTTAAAAAATTGAAAGTTTTATTTTGAACTTTTATTTATTTATTCTTAAAGGTTTTCTAAATTTATGTTGACTTGATTTTCCTTTTAATACTATTGTTCTAAGTTTTTTAATACTTTTAGATGCATCCTTTACAATATGTAAAATATTATCTTTTGAATAAAATTTTGAAAAAACAATTAAATTTAATTAATTTATAAGCATTTATTATTCTTGAACAAATTGTAATGTCTACATAGAATAAATAGATAATTCAGAGCCATCTTCATGGAAATCCTAATTTGGATCAATGGTGTAATAACTACCCTCTAAACCTAAACCAACATTAGACATGTCAATAAGTGTCATTTACCATCTTTTTTGGGTGGAGAGGATCCTATGTTGCGTTTGGAATATCAATACCATCCTCAAGATATTTACAAAACCTTTTTCCTCATCAAATTGTTGGGTGAAGAAGGTTTTCGTTTACCTTGAGTGTCATGTGGGTAAGTTTAGATCACATGTATCCATATTTGTTAAGCCATGATTTGGCCATGTGTTAACTAAGTTAGGTGTTACTATTTTGCAGTGATTAGGTTATGGGCTTCTTTTATGCATCAAGGGGTATTTTTGTTAGATTAAGCCAGTTTACAAGCAAAACATAAAAATATTATTCCCTTGCAATAATTACAATTGGTTTCAAAGACCTCTTTTTAATACACAGATATGCTAAGTTAAGGATTTAATTAACTCATTAAATTTAGATTATGATAGCTTTCATATTTAATTGTCTAACTAAAAAATCTATATAAATATTTCTCAGTAACTATTCAATGTAAATGAAGGTGACCTACAATTTTCTTAGGTGGCATATTCCATTTTATTTATTTAATATTTTAATCAAACCTATAAACTTTGGATCATGACTTAACAATTTTCACCTGATAAATGCTATTATGAGTGTCCCCTATTACAATTACATGACAGATCCTTTAAAAAGTATTTTAAAAAAAAATTGAGCACTGTTTTTCCTTTATAATGTATCTCTAAATCCTGGGCACTGTTCCTAGTAGGATGGAAACATGTTCCCAAGTTTTATAAATATGTTTTTATATTTATAATATTTTGAAACTTTTAGAGAAGAGTTAGAAACTTTAATAAATATTTCCAACAAATTTAGATTTTTATGAAAAAGTTTTCAATAATTTATTAAGAGTATATGGAATGTCGAATATGAAACTTATTTTATAGAGAGGTACTTCCAAGATCTCAAATAAGGTCATACCTAATAAACTAAACCAACCATACAAAAATAAAACATCTACAATAACATTAATTTACAAAAAGATCTCAAAATATAATGTATCATTAAATTATTCCTTTATTCAATTCTATATGACACTCCAATTTCTATCTACTTATATAATTACATCTCTCATCCTTACATAAAAGAGCCTACGTGTATTACTAACTACTACTACTATATTTCTTGAATAATTCTCTACTATAAAAATCATGCACATTATTATTATTTTTTGCATGTGATTCCAATTAGAATTGTCTTACTCTATCAACAGTCCTAAAATGCTAACTTAAATAACATTCTCAAAATTATTATTAATCTATTCATACACGACTTTTGCATGTTTCTGACTATATTCTAGTAATTGGGTGTGTTATACTTTTGCATTGTTATCTTTCTATGCTATTCCTTAAGCTTCCAATTCCATTTCTAGGAGCATATCAAGGATTCTATGCTATTTTGAAAAGTTGAGAAGTTTCAACCCTTTCGAATTATTTTTCTTCTTCATTCCCTATTTCATGTTGTTTCTACTCTAAAGTTTCTATCGTTGCTGATCTAGCCATCCCTTCTTCTGATACTACCTTTTTTTAAGCTTCCAACTAATATTTGGTGCAACATAACCTTGTATCAATGCGCCTTAGTAGTATTGTGTCAAAGCATTGACATGGGACAAGGAAAGGTCAATTTTAATTATTTAGAACTTCAAATTTATCAACTTTGTAATGCGTTTTTTAGTCTCTGAAACCATTATATCTTTCTCCTTTATAATTTTATTTATTTTAATATTTTTCATGCATACAAGTTATAGTTTTTGGCACAATTTTTGTACTTCTTCAAAATAGCTTAACTTCTCCTTTGAATTTATGATATGTGTTCTATATAACACAGATCGTGATTGTTATTCTATTTAACACAGATTGTGACTATTATTTTATTTAACACTGACTATGACTGTTATTTTATTTAACACTGACTGTGACTATCCTTTGGAATGGTATATAGGATGTCTCACTTCCAGAGTCATGCTTATTTGTCTGATCTGAAATTGGATATTGAAATAATATAAATTGCTTTCATTCTTTGAAGGCCAGGTGTGGTAATCTAGCTGCGACAATGTTGCAACTATGGTTAAAAGTGGTTGTATTGAAAAAATATCAGTTCATCCCTATTTGAGTTATCTGCAGGAGGTGTTAAGAATAATATGTATCTCTGCTACAATCGAACATAGGTAGGGAAAAGGTGTAAATTATAATAAATATAAAGATGTCTAGACTAAGATGTAGGCAAGTAATAACTATAACAATTTCAATATTAGGAAACAATGACAAGAATATGTATTTTTTTAAAATAAGGCTCCTATATATTTGTATTTTTATTATTATTATTATTTTTTTTGTTGTTTGTTATTGGTCTTCTTCGTTCTGGAAATATCCTTTGTTTTATTTGGTTTATTTGACATCTGCGGGATTTAAGAACTTAGCAAAGGAAGTCTACATTCTAGAAAAGACGGTTGTAAGCAGCTGCCAATAATAGATCACTGCTTGTCTTCTTTTTTTAATTCTGGATAATTTGGAAAGATAGATTGGTGCGTTGAGGCTGCACTCATGAACTTGTTTTAGCATATCACACATGGCACCATGAATATTAAAAGAGAATTCAACGGAAAGATGATCGATAAATTTTGAACATGTATAGTCTTGTGCCTGGCATTTGCATTATAAAATTTTAAACATAAACTTCCACAAAGATACGTGGGATCACAAATTCTCTAAACTGCAGTAATTTGATTGTTGTATAGTTACTTATTAAAAGGTAAATCCTTGAAATAACATAAATTATTCTTATAGATTTAATTACTTAACATTTTTTCATCGATTTAATAATATTTGTATTTTCTATGACTTATTCGACAATATTGTTCATCTAACATGTTGGTTGTTTCCAACATAGCAACTGGACTCAGAGATGGATTGGACCAAACAAAATGAAGATTTAATGTTGATACTTCATGGAACCCAACATCAAAACTTGAAAAAAGATTCCATACATTAAAAAAATCTAATTTTTTTACAAAATAATAAGTTTCTTAATTTTTAAAAATTAACATAAAAAATGTTAACACAGCATATATTTAATCAAATTAAATAATTTTCTTTTAGAATGTAAATTAATTACTTACCTAAACTTAAACTAGAAATAACTTATTTATATTTAAAGTTTCAAACTTGGTGCAGTCTCCATATCCATGTTGTGAAATAAACCAAAAGCAGAATGTCAAAGAGATTAATTAGTGATAGTTACTTTTGACACATGTTATGTAAGTGCTTAAATGAGTTGTTATAAGTGAAACACTCTAGACCTGGCCAAGAGATATCATTTTTCTATTGACATTTGCATACAAGTTTTGACTTTGGCAATTGATATCAAAGGAATGGGGTCTTTTTGAACTTGATATGAAAAGAAAATATGGTATAACTTATTTACTAATTCAACATATTCTAAGCTTGCAAATATTCTTTCAATCCAAATGCACATTGGTGTTGATAGACCATTTTTTTAATTGCCTAAGTAATTAGTCAAATATATTCTCCTACACGTTGCATATATTATAATATTTGAAACATATTATAATATTTAGAACATTCAAATGCTTGAAATTATTTTTTCAAAAATATAAGCAAAAGACAACAGTCAATGTGAGACAAGGATAAAGTGGACATTATTATTAAGGCTGAATTGGTTTGGATATAATTGAGTTTAAAGATGTCATAGTTTTCTTCAATGGTTACATAGAGTTTAAAGATGTTATAGTTTTCTTCAATGGTTATATATAAGGTATATGATTATGAATCCTATGGGGATCATGTAAGGAGTTTATTATATAATTCTTTAACAAAGCTTTGTAGTGGTTTGCCTATGAATGTATGAAAATTTTGAACAATTTTATAAATTCTAAATGCATATTCTTATAATAATTATTTTTCAACTAATTTTACTATATATAAATCCTATTCACTTTGCCATTTATTTTTTTACTAAATACTTAAAATAAATTTCAATTCAATTATATTATATCCTGTAGGGATTTAGCACATGGTACCCTTGTTATAATATGTGTAAAAAACATTATTCATATATAGTAAGAACATAGTTCAGATACAATAAAATAATATCTTATAATCAAATATGATTTGTAAATATATAATACCTTATATTAACTTTCTCTTTAATCTATCAATGATTTCAATCTAAGATATAAATAATAATAATTTTTTGCATATTTTTATTAAAGATAAATCTCATATAAACTGGTTTTAATATTAAATGCTAATGGTAGGGTCCCATGGAGGGGGTTTTTGCTCCTGATTTAACTATGCATCAGGGCCCATGGGATATCTGTCAGTTACCTATAGGATTAACTTGAATCTTCCCCCATTTTCATAGAGCTCCAAAATTCAAGATACGTATACTATATAATATCTCATTTTTTTTTAGAAGGCTATGTCATCGAGTTTAGGGTTTGGGGATCTGGTGGTTGAATCCAACCCTAGGCCTTGCACAACTCTCTTCTGAAGGGTGATGCACCTCAGAGCTCATCAAGGAGGCATTGTTGCAAAGGCTCGCACTGATGAAAAATAACAAGGTCTTTCAGAGGGGTGGATCTAAATCTGGCAAAAGCAGATTTAGCATTTCATAGCTCCCAATAGGTCTGGTGGAGATCTCTGATTCAAAGCTAGAAATCCTGTGGTATTAGGAAGGGGGTCTTAGAACCTTCATCCCTAGGATAGGTAGTAGGTAAACAGGTGAATTCTTGTCCCTCAAAGGAGGAAGGGATGGGGAGATCTTTTGTGGACATTCTCTTAGGCACTGGTGCTATGACTAGCAAGGAAACACAAGCACTCCAAGTGGCATAATGTTGTCCCTCAATTTATTTTGAGGAGGAAGTTGTGGAGGAGGTTCTCATAAATGGGGACTAATTTATGGGTAGGGCTCTCATTTGCAGATTTGACCACATTTGGCCCAACTTACCTTCACGACATGAGTGGATTTTAGAAAGCTAGCAACCTTTAATGGAAGTTAATCTGGAAATCTACCCATGTGCTAAATGTTTCTTTATTGTCATCCTTGATAGATTGAAGGATAAGTTTAAAATTCTTCATGTAAAGACCTAATTTTGGAACCACCGTATGTTGTTCTTGAAACCTTTGTTTCCAGTCTTTAATCCCCTAAAGGAATCTCTCACTTCTAGACCTATTTGGGTTCGATTATTACACTTCCCATTGCAATTTTGGTTAGAATCATGTCTTTTTGGCATTGGAAATATGATGGGAAAACTACTTTCAATAGATGTATCGACCAAAAGCTTCCATCATCCCACTTTTGCCATGATTTGGCTGGGTATGGACATATCTAACAAGCTACCATCAAGCATCAATCTAAAGATTAAGGAAAGATGTTGAATGTAGCCCTGGAATACGAAGGCATCCCATTCAGGTGCTAGAATTGCTTTGATGTTGGACATGTGGTAATGTCATGTCCTAGATCCAAGATAAAAACAACTACAACTTTGTGGAAGGACGCCCATACTTCCCATCTCATAATCTTTGCCACCAATGATGGGACCTTAAATCCCAAAGAACCTCTTCAATCTACAAATAAGATGAATGGTTTTATTGAAGACAAAGGCGATGTGATTCTACATAAGGATTCAGAGGAGGTGGAGTCCATGAATAGAGCTAACAATAGAATGGAGAGTGTGAATATGGAGTCCCCCTCTTCTCAAGAATGGACAATGGTGAAAAAGAAAAAGAAGGGATGAATAACCCCGAAATCAACATCTTAGATTCTTTGATCCCATATAAAGGGTGAAGAATTGTAAACAGGGATAAGATGTATACTCAACAAGGGTGATGTAGACTTGTTGAAAAAATAATTTTTTTGGGTTTGGAGGAATTTGGAAAATTGAGGGTTTTTCTGAATCTTGTTGGTTTTTTGGATCTTTTGTATGGTTGTCTTTTTTGGTTAATAAAAAGGTGAGGGATCCTTAACCCTCAATTACCGAACAAAAACAAATTCTCTCTCTCTCTCTCTCTCTCTCTCTCTCTCTCTCTCTCTCACACACACACACACACACACACACACACACACACACACACACACACACACACACAAGTCCAAGGAAAGCAAAGCCCCCAAAATTTATAATAATATCTATAATAAGAATTACGAAAATTATCGACATATATTTTCCTTGTTCATTCATAGTAGTACATCGCTTTACACACATTTGCATTAAAAATATTGCTTTATCAAAATAATGTTGAAAGGATTTTCTCAAACTATTTGACGTAATAAAACACTTTCAATCATATATTGGCCATGACAATATGTGGTTGACAAAATACCTCAAAATGACACATATTTTCATTGAAATGACCCTTGTTTCAATCATGTATTAGGTAACTAAAACAATTTGGTGGAAGTTAAAATTGCATTGACAAGAAGATGGATTTCCACAATTTAAACAAAATAAAAGTATACAACTATATGTATCCACTTCTAGGGACATTAGATTTTGGGATGAACATTCCCAGTTGAAAAAGACATTGATAACCCAAACAATAGATGAAGTGAATTAGCTTGGGTTGAAATGCTTTGAACCGGACAAGCCACATTCTGGATAAGGAATTAAGAATCCAAATGTTTATAATAAAACACTTTCAAGCATATGTTGGCCATGACAATATGTGGTTGACAAAATGCCTCAAAATGACACATATTTTCATTGAAATGACCCTTGTTTCAATCATGTATTAGATAACTAAAACAATTTGGTGGAAGTTAAAATTGCATTGACAAGAAGATGGATTTCCACAATTTAAATAGAATAAAAGGATAGGACTTTATGTATCCACTTCCAAGGACATTAGATTTTGGGATGAACATTCCCAGTTGAAAAAGACATTGATAGCCCAAACAATAGATGAAGTGAACTAGCTTGGGTTGAAATCCTTTGAACCGGACAAGCCACATTCTGAATGAGGAATTAAGATTCCAATGTTAAAGAACTCGAACTCGTCCTTTGATAAAGAATAATTCAACCTATATATATATATATATATATAATATTATTTGATTAATAATAATTATATAAACGATAATAATAATAAAATGGTATAAAAATATATTTCCAAAATAAAACACTACAAAAATGAGATCAATAAACCGGGAAACAAAATATCAAACACAAAACATGAAAGCAAAAAATCAATATGTTGGAAAATAATTATAATTAAAAATACTACCAACTTCGTATATTTCAAATCTGCTATGTAAATAATATGAAAAACATGGCGCCGCCCGGACTTGAACCGGAGACCTTCAGTGTGTTAGACTGACGTGATAACCAACTACAGCACGGAACCTTTGTTAAAAAGCTGGAAATTTAAACTATACAAAACACCACGAACACTTCATTCAAAACACAAAAGTAAGGTTTCCTGCTACCCTTGTCTTTACCTTTATTATATTATATTATATTATATTATATTATATTATACTACTTTAAGGAGAAAACACTGTTTCAAATTCAATTATATTTTGTTTTCCCACTCAATCAGGGTAGCATAACAAATCGGATTGCCTTAATAGGTGATATACAAAGACTTTTTTGTTAATGGACTTATATATGTTGTTGTGGCAGTAAAAATGTGCGGGATCGAATGGAAAGAATATAAGGTAGATGGAAAGAGTTATAAGATTAAAAGATAGATATAAAAAATTAATTATTTGAGTTTTTTTTGTCGTTTTTATGGTATTATATAGGTGTGAGATATAGGTTAGTTCAGATTTGAAATAGTAGTAAATAAACATGATTCGAAAGTATTTAATTATAAGCAATTTTAAATTTAAGGTTATTATTTGTAAAGATAAAAATTTAGAAAGAATGTAAGGACAAAATTACGATAAGATTATTTTATAAATTTCATTTTGATTTATGAATCAAATGAATAGAGAAAGTACTCATAATTAAAAAAAGGCCTAGTTTCCACATATTTAGATGTGAAACACAAAGATGTGTAATCCTTAAGGAAGAATAGGAGGAAAAGATATATTTTCCCCACCATATAAAGAATACAAATAAAAAAGTTATTCATCACCAAATTCCTGACTTACAAAAACATTTGAATTATGTACCAAAAAAATATTGCAAGTAGACTTTATATTATAGTTATTTGAAAAGAAGGATAAAATTGTGCGAATCCCAATCTATATCTATATAAATAGGTGTGACCAGAGACTAGTTAGGAATCCCAATCCCAACCTCATAATTGAGTTCTCATTTTCTCTATATGTCATTGAGATTCTATCCATAATAGAGTAGATCACCAGATAGATAGATAGGTTATCACCAATCTAATAGAGCGTGTTTTAATCCAATAGCCAATAAAGTGTGTTTCCCAACCCAACTCGATATACACCCAACCTAATCTATACCTAACTTAATCTATAAAGGGAAATAAGGGCATATGCCTTAATCCATTGTATCAAGGAGGGAATAATTGGATCTTGGGGAGGGATTGGTGGGCCATAAAGGCTAAACTAAGGCTCTACCATACTCTAAGTATGACTTGGTCTCTAGTACAATAAATTAAGGAAAATCATAGAAATGTGCCCCCCCCCCCCCCCCCACCATATATATATCGAGGGGCACCCTTATGAGTTCTATCCCAATATCATGTTTGTTTTACTTGATAAGGCAAGGGAATATTTCCCTACCTACTTCATAATATGCCAAGGAGTAAGGCAAGGGAAACTTGCCTTTATGATATCTAAATTTTTTGCACCCAATATCATATCAATGAAATTTTGCCTTCATGATCGATAAAAAGGGAGTTTAAGGCATGAATATCAATGGAAGATTGTGTTCCTTATATCTATCTTTGTTTTTATTTTAGATTAAGGCATAACTATCAATGGAATATTGATTCCTGACAGATAGATTTTTGCTTTCCCTACCTACTTATCTAATCCCTACCCTATAAGGCAAGGGAAGCTTACTTTCTGATATATAGTTTTGTTCTTATCCTACTTACTTTACTTTCCTCTAATAGTTTCTTATATATCAATGGAAGCTTTATTCCTAATCTATAAATTACATATATTATTTCCCTACCTACTTAGTTATGCCCTACCTACTTAGCTTTTGTTTTTATCAAGGGAAGCTTGCTTCCTGATAGATAGAATAAGAAATGAAGTTTTGACTCATGCTCTATATGTAATAGATCTATACCATTGAGTATTCATGACCTAATTTATTTATTTAAGTATGTCTTACCCTCTTGAATACTTGAACCATATATTTATCTTGAGTATGCTTTGTACCTAAATACCCAAACCATATCTTGATATTAACTATGCCATACCTACCTTATTGTACTTGAGTATAATCTACCTACTTTACCTAATTGAGTATTCCCTACCTACCTATCCTTCTTTCCCTACCTACTTGAGTTAACTACTTGAGTATGCCCTACCTACTTAAGTATGCCCTACCTAATTGAATACCTGAACCATCTTGATCTTGAGTTCCTGTATCTAATCCTATCCATATCTATCTTACCCAATACATATCTTGAATACTCAACACTTGATTGAATACCCAATCCATCTATTGAAAGGAGAGGGGGAATTATCATGCTTAAAAATTAGTAGATGATGCATTATCAAATCAAAGAATAAAGGGGAGGGGACATTATCAAGGGATGACTAAAAACATGAGAGGGTTTCTTTATCACCTATATAGATTTATGAGAGGGGGATTGACCGAGCCATATCTTAAAATAAGAGTGGGAATTATAACCTATATAGAGAAAGGAGTTACTAGGGACGATTAAGCACAAGCAAGAATCCATTACACCTGCCATCAAGGTAATAGAGGGAGTGATCTTAGGGATGTGAAGGGATGAGGAAGTAGTGATTAGGGATGATGAGTAATGATAAGGTTTAATGAGAGAGTGATTAGGTATGATGGAGTGATTAGGGATAATGAGAGATGATGGGGGAGTGACTAAGGATGGTGAGGGTCGATGAGGGAGTGATTAAGGATAATGGGGGTTGATAAGGGAGTGATTAAAGATGATGAGGGATGATGAATTTTTTTTGCATGTATTTATATATATGGGTGAATATCTATTATCTAGGTGACCTTTTCCACCCCATGTGGGCAAGACTAATTTATTTCATTCCTTCATGTTAACTAGGCACTAAAACACATGGTTTAGATGAAATGAATAGAATGGGAACAAAAAGATAAAATAAAAATGGTTACTTACTTCCTACTGAATGGATAATTTTGAACATCTTGAATGGGCACTAGGAACTAAAGGAATAAATGGGCATTGGGTGTTATCATAGGGAAGGTCACCTAGATAATAGATATTACCCCTATATAGATAGGTCATAAGACTTATTCACAATAGATAATGAAGGATAATGATGAAGTGATTAGGGACAATGAGATTTGATGAGGGAGTGATTATGAATGATCTAGGATAATGAGGGATAATTAGGGAGGGTTTAAGGATAATGAGGGATAATACAGGTCGATGAGGGTATGACTAGGGACTATGAGGATTGATGAGGGATGATGAGGGAGTGATTATGGATGATAAAGGTTAATGAGGGAGTGATTAAAGATGATGAGTGGTGATGAGGGATGATGAGGGATAATGAGGGAGTGATTAGAGATTATTAGGGATGATGAGGGACAATGAGGGCTGATTAGGGAGTGTTTAGGGATAATGAGGGATAGTGAGGGATGATGAGGGTGTGACTAAGGACTATGAGGGATCATGAGGTGGAATGAGGTAGTGATTAAGGATGATAGGGTTAATAAGGGAATTATTAGAGATGATTAAGGATGGTGAGGGTCAATGATGGATTGATTAGGGATGAATAGGGGTAATGATGGATGATGAGGGAGTGTTTGGGGATGATAAGGGATGATGAGGGTTGATGATAAATAATGAGGGAGTGGAAAGGTAAAATGAGATGTTGATGAGAGGGTTATTAGGTATGATGATGTATGACGATGATTGATGAGGAAGTGATTAGAGACAATGAGGAAAAATGAGCACTAATAACAAAGTGACTAGGGATGATGAGGACCGATGACATTATGATTAGGGATGATGAGGGATGGTGAGGAAAATTAAGGATTGATGAAGGAGTGATTAGGGATGATTAGGGAGTGATTAGGGTCTATAAGGGAGTGATGAGGGATGATGAGGGATGATGAGGTCTGATGAGGGAGTGATGGTGGATCTCCAAGGACCATGTTGTGTAAGAACAAAGTGTTGAGTCCTAAAAATACACTTCTAAGGATATACCAAAGTGTTTAAAAATGGAGGGTAGTTTATATTTCATTTTATACAAGTACCTTATTCATATTATGTTTGGTAGTGGAGAGGGATATAGTGATATGGGTGATTCTGATATGAGTATGAGAAAATAGGGTTCAAAAGCACTCCCCTCCACTCCAAAGAGTAGTGGTAGTGGTAGTATATCCTATGTGAATTTGGAATGCTACAAAATGAATATGTTATATGAAAGTTTGAGATAAAGTGGGTAGGTCATGCATATGTGAGATTATAATTTAAGCATGAAAGGATTGATCCATCTATCTAAAATTTATTTCAAAGTGAAAAATATCTTTTTTGAATGAATCTTGAATGAGGTTTCAATTACTTCTATTATTATTAGAGTATACTAGGGTGATTATCCTCATTCATGTCTTTTAGATTAGATAGGGCCATGATGGATTACTCTATGGATATTTTGAAATGATTTACATGGTTTAAATAAAATAATATCGAGTTGTTCATAATATTTAAGTAATAAACATTGGAATGATGACTATAGAGTGATTCACTTCTATCTATCTCTCTCCCACATACTAAATCTATTAAAATATGATCTTTGCGTCTACAATGACATTTGGGTGTAAAAGTGATCTAAAGGTTCATCCCACAACCCAACTCTTCCTTTGTCTTTACTATAATAGATGATAGATATACCCAAATCCCAATAGTTGAAGGTGAAAAAAAGAAGCAAATATGAAGTCATATTTTTTATGAGGGTTAGACGTATCACTCAAGGTAGGTTAATGCATCTATGCATGCTCTCTCCCATTATATTATGTAGATATTTCATCCATGTTATCATAGGCCCTATCTCTATCATTCATCCCTATCTATTTATCAACTAGTGACATCCATTCTTGAGCTCAGAGCTTAATAACTCCAATATTTTAGTTAGTTTCCAATCTTGAAATTATGAAAACTAAGTATTGACCATAATAAATTTAAAAAAAATATCTTCTAAATGGTAACTCTACAACTCTTGAATTTCTTTTGGAAGATGTAGAGTGGCCCTAATTTGTTATATTTAATATAATAAATTTGAAGTATAATATAATAAAATTAAATGTAAACTTATACTTTAGGGAGTATGCCCTTTATCAAAATGGACGTATGCCCTTTTGCCTTAGTACCATTTCAAAGCATAAGAGGTTTGGGTTTTTTTTTAAATGATGCATGCCCTTTACAAAATAAGTGTTGTGTTTTTCTTTTTGTCATGTTATTTGTCCCCCAACTTTATGTAATTACCCATGGTGTAATTGGGGAAATGTAGACATCATTGGTGACCTTCACACACCTAACCACCCCTTTATACTTGTTTTACTTTTTATTGGGTCTCTTATAGGCCAAAGATGCACAATAAACTATATCCAATTACAACCAAGGAAAATAGAGAAATTTTGGACATATTTGTGCATGAACACCCTAATTCATTTCATGTTTAGGCCAAAGTTTTGTGAATGAGGTGACATAGGCCAATTTTGTGTGCATGGGTCACCAATGTGATTAAGTTGTTAGGTGTGGATCTTGATTGTCTTCCAGGAATAGAGGTTAAAATTTTGATGTTATTTCAGCCATATTTGGATCCCATTCTTTGAATCCCTCATGGCCTTGTAAAATTGTAATTTTGTAGTCAATCTGGGCCATTGATTAAAGGTTACCATATCTAACAGTAGAGTTTATGTATAGGTGTTTTTCACCCTAAAATGTATTGATATATGGTTGAGATGTATGATTGTGTGAGATGATAAAAAATTGGTACACAAAGTGGAGGTGGCAAAGGTAGAGAGGTGTAATAGGGTTTGTTACAGGATTTTGTTTCTCCCTTGTATTGCTAGAAATAATATCTTAGACAAGATTGGTGGATGTAGCCAATTTTGGGTGAACCACGTCAATTTTAGAATATAATATTATGTGTATGTGTATGTTTATTTTTAGAATATTTGATTAATTTCATTTAATAGTTTCTCTTGTATGCGATTTGGGGATAGATCTAGGTTATAATTTATCCTAACATAAGTCCCTCATGCCAAAATCCACACGACATCACCATATCTACTTGTGACCAAGATAAATGCAGATGATTTGTGATGCATATATGTTTTATCACCCAAATTAAATTTCAAAAATAGCCAAAGTGGTATGATTAGGGAAACATGGGTCACTTTGGTGACCTACACATATATAACTACCATTTTGTGTCATTTTCACTTGATATTATGTGGATTATAGGCCAAAATAACACAAAAACATTATATTGATTCTTATCTAGACTATGGGGACATGATATTTCCAAATGTTTTCCTTAACAATCAAAATGAGATATCACCCCCCTATATCTATATGAAACTACACTATAGGTAGTATGCCTCTATCATGTTATGTTTATCATCTATCATGTCATATGTATATATGAGATACACACACATGAGATGCGTTATCTATGAGTCATCATCTATGGTTATTGTCTCAAGACATGATAAACTCTATGATATATAGTTTTAGTTAATTGTATCATAATATTGAATGGTCCCACCACACCAAAGTCACCCATAGGTAATGAATCTCATTCATTGATGTCAAGAAGTCAAAAATAGCTATCATGTCAATAAGGTAGGCATTATCCATCACATCATGTTACCCACACCCATTCCATTACTTATCACATCAACATCATGTTGCATATAGAGATGACATTGGTACTTTTATGATATGGATATGTACTACATCACATAAATCATTCATTCCAAGTTGGACATTATGCACATCGAGTCACTTTGGTCATAACATACATATTACATATGTAGTGTAGTAACATTAATAATTGATAGACTTGTTCAATAATTGATAGACTCATTCAATTGTTAGATTAAACTAGGTATAGATGATATAATTGATAGACCTTAGCCCCTATCTATATTCACTCTAAATTTATATCTAAATCAATATGTGGGTTAGGGGTGCCAATACATATTATGCTAATTAAACTATATATCATGTCAATGCCAATAAATATCTATATCTATACAATGGGGGGTGGTCATGTGATTAGGTCATTCTTCATTGATGAAATTTTGTGCTACCATATCAATCATTCCTATTTGTTAAAATTGAATTATTTGATCATATTATCTACGTAATCTGATTCACATTGATTCCTTCACTTGGTGGGGGCCTTCCCTATGTAAATATGATATATGGATATGACATGTATTCATTGTGGCCATACCCATATCTAATGAAGTGGGCTAGAGTAATTGGTCAAATTAATAGGCACATGACTTGAATATTACAAGTTCAAACCATGCACATCAATTCCACTCCTTAGATATACATAGGGATAGGTGAGTGCCCATTTATAAATAAGTGCCCTCAAATAATATAATAAATTATTTGTGTATCCAACTATAGATAGGGGCCCTTGTCTTCCCTAAATATAGATAGGGGTGGATAAGTTCCCATATATAGATAGAGGCCCTATATTGGTTTACAAATGGAGTGCTCGATTAACCATATATATCTAATGGCACCACTACCTCTATAGATTTATTGATATAAAATATATAGCACTAGTCATTAGTGACTTATGCGTGAGTGTTTTGAAAATAATTTCCCTTGTGCCCTTGTATCTATTTAGGATATGGATAGGGCATATATGATACAATATAAAAATAGGTGGGTGGTGGTTATCCCCTTTCCACCCGTACCCAACCCCCTACCCCACCCCACGTTCCCCCTGTACCTGCACCCTGGCCCTCCCCCTCCTCCCCCCTCCCACACACACACATGGGGAACCCCTATATATATAGTCTGGCCATCTATATTTAAGGCTAAGAGAGAGGTCCTATAATATATTAAGGGAACTTAATTAATGATTGAACCTATATATCTATCTAGTAAAGGCACCGAATACATATTGTGGGGTTGATTGACATAACTATATGTATAAAAAATCGAGGGCCCCACATTGTAGTGAGTGATGTAGAAAGTTTCCTTTATATTTATATATGGAATGGATAATATATCAATGAATTGAGGTAAGAGATAATACTTGATTGATATCCTAAATTGAGGGATGAAATCAATAGAGAATGGTGACTATGTGATCAATAAATGATTGATGGGCACCCATACCAATCTTGGGGAATTAAGGATTTGTTAATTTTTATTATATTCTATTACATAAATTTAATATATTATATCAATCACACTATTCTATTTTGGAAGGACACCAATGATTTGTGAGAATAACACCAATGATTACTAAGAATAAAAAGGGAGTGACACATAAACCATTTATTTTATGTGGAGTGCATAAATTATATCTGAGCTTTTCCATACCTCTATATAAATAAGGTAAGGGATTGATTAATTTATATTGAAAGTTAGATTGAAACGATGGGGTCAAGGTAGAATATTCAATCTCCAAGAATAATTCATAAATTATACCATCAATGTCCTCAGTAGTAATCAACATGATATTTATGCACATTATAGAGAGAGTGTTGTTGGTATACTATCTCAATAAAAAATGGATGAATGTTCCCATGTGACTATGGAGAATTATTAAATATGCATGTGCATGAATTTTATTGGTCAAAAATGTATATAATGTTGTTATATTGATTTTGGCCTATAATCCCCATAATCTCAAGTAAAAATGACATAAAAGGGTGGTTGGATATGCATAGGTCACCAATGCTACCCAAGTTTCCCCAATCATACCACTTTAGATTGAATTTGAATCGAATTTAGTTGATCAAGCATATATGTGCCCCAAATCATCTGCATTTATCTTGGGCATAAGAGGATATTGTGTTGTTGTGTGGCTTTTATCACATGAACTTAATCACAAGTGAAATTAATAGAAAGTGGTGGTTTGGTGTGTGTGGGTCATAAGTGTGACCTATGTTACCCCAATCACACCATTTTGGCTTGAATTAAAAGTAAATTAGGGTGATCATGCATACATATGCTATAAACTATTTGTATTCTATTGTTGGAAGTGGATATGGTGTTGTTGTGTCAATTTTGGAGTATAATGGATCTAGTTGCAAGTCAAATCAACATAAGTTGTTTGGATCTGCAAGGGTCACAATATGACTTATGTTTCCATAATCATAGATTATTTTTAGAACTAGAGAGAGATGGGGTGATCATAAATAAATGTGCCTAAAATTGTTTTGTATTTACCTTGGTCACTATTAGATATGGTGTTTTGTGTTTCTTTTGGCATATAAAGGACCTAATTATAAGTAAAATTGGTATAAATGGGTGGTTGAGTCTGCATGGGTCACCAATGTGACCTATGTTTCCCAATGCACACCACTTTGATATGAAATAAATTTCAATTGGGGTGACCATACACAATTATGGCCCAAATCATCCCCATTTACCCTAGTCATAAATGATTATGGTGTTTTTGTGTTGCTTTTAGATTATAAGGGACCTAATCATAAGTAAAATTGATGTAAAGGAGTGGTAGAGTGTGCATTGCTTTGTAAACTTTAATTTTGACAAACCAAGACCTCTTAAAAATGTCAACAAGTAATCCAGAAGGCCCCAAAACCTAACAAATGACTATATATTTATCCAAAATGGACATCAATTACAAAATTTATACCTTGAAATCCATATGTTCAATAATGAAATCCTAAAATGACTAAGTAATAACCAAATTGGATTTTTTAAAACTACCTTTTAAATTGTAAGTTGTGCAACTATGAGACCAATTATAGAAGATCCAAAGTAGCCCTAATTTATTATATTTACTAAAATAAATATAAATTATAATAAATATAAATATAAAAATGTAAATGTCAAATTATACTTGAAATTTATTTTAATATATCACCCTCTCCCCCACCACCCCCCAAAATTTTAGTTTATCACCTTTTTACATTCTAAGGATTTATATTTACATTTCTTAGGAACACACGTAAATTAAAGAGAATACATGTTATATCACACATGTGATTTTTTCATGTGTAATTTCAAAAAACAATGTACTCACATACTTTTAGGAATGCATAAGCATTTTTACATGTTTAAAATACATACACGTTCTGGGTTTGGTGTCTACCAAACTTGTAAAATATAACATGTACGTGTTATTGAAATAACACATGAATTTTGGGATATTTAAAGAAAATATACATATAATTATCCTTAAACTTTATGAAATTACCCAGACACCTCATGACACTAATGACATAAGGGAAGAATCAAAGTTGTTGGGCTTGTCATAGTCTAACTTGTCCCGAACAAGCCTATATAGATATTATTGTATCTCAAAGTAGTGCACAAGTATATAAATTTAGGAGTAGGTAAGATAAAGTCAAAAAAATAATAATTTAGTCTCAAATTTTTATAATAGTCAAGATGTGATAGTTTCTTAACCTCTTTGTCAACTAATTACTTTTCTTTAGCTTCCATTTGTAACAATTGGGCTTGTTTCCATTACTTCACCTCTTAGATATATCTAATTTATGCATTATACTTATACATGATTAGATTTATCTAATTAAAAATTGTTTATACCTATTTTATGTAAAAACTAAAATTAGTTTAAACATAAATGGTGAATCCCAACTCTTTCCAACATCAACCTAGTGTTTCATTTAACTATTTTCTTTCACAATTTCATGTATGATGTCAGATCTTATATATTTTTATGTTTGCTTCATCCAAAACCTTGATTGTTATCTAGATACATACATAATGTAAAAAATGTACCAAAAGTTTTATCTCTTACCTAAAATAAAGGTATGGCTTTACAGACCTATGTTATCTTAGGGTTTGGGAAATCAATCACACTTTTAGATTTGTGTTTACAATTTAATCATGGTTAATTATTATATTAATGTTGTAAAAATTCATATTTATAGACCTCTAAATGATACTATTCCTTATTTCAATCCAAAAAATAGGCCAAATCAAGATACTCTTTCTAAAATGTGAATCCTACTTCTGCTCCTACTAGAATCTAGATAAATAAATCTTATGACCTAGTCAACCAACTTCAAAGCACACAAGGTAAAATTTAAATCTTAGGTTTACTCATGAAATTAATAATTTTTAAATACATATTATGAGATGCTACCTTACATGCCAATATTGAACCTATGACTATCACTGATTTGGTAAATACATTATTCAATAGTGAGAAACTCATTACCTTTGACCTTGAGTATTTACCACATATAAACACTAAAGGCAAAAATATATATTTATACATTCAAAATACTATTGGAAAACAAGAATTCAAGAGGTTTATTGTAGATAATGAGGTTGGGCCAAATGTTTGTGCCATTGCATTAATTGAAACATTAGGTATCAATCGTAAATCCTTATTTCCTTTTAATACCATCATTAAAGGGTTCAACAATAAGAAACCATGTTTTATAGGATAATTATTATAAAATTAAAAACCATGATTAAAAATCTACCAAAAAAGTGACAAGTCATATCTAGTTATGTTAATTACAATATTCTACTTATAAGACCATGTATACATCTTATGAAAGTTATACCTTCCACATTACATAAATGCATAAAGTTTATTATTCATAAAAATGAATATAAATTCCTATAAAATGATGTTATTTTTCAATATTGTAAGATTGTTAAATATACATAAATTTATTAATTTCATTTAAAAAAATGAGTACGCCCTCCCAAAAAAGTTATCCTAAAAGAAAAAGTACATACATACATTGTGGTGGAGTCAATAAATACAAATGGCAATTAAATAATCAAAGATGACCATGTTAACAATAATAGAGAGCCTAAACAAGATGAAAAATAATGTCCAAACATTAGTTTCACCTCATATGGATTAGGAGAATATCTAGATGACATGAATACATTTGGACTTGCGAAATATATTATTCACTACATGAATATGGTATCCCTATTCCACATTTTTTTCTTTATGATGCATAAATCCATGTGGAAAAATAAAAATAAAAACATCTGTGATGCAACCATGCTTAGGATATCCAATGAAGGACAACCTTATACCACACAACCAACAATATCTATGCACCAACACCCAAGATTTTGTGCACAAAAACTATAGGTAGTTCAAAACAATAGTTAATGAATTTGAATATAATAGTGGAAAATTTAAACATAAGAACACAAAAATATCTCTATATTATAATCATCACACCTAATGATTAAAATTATTCTAAATAAGATATGAAAAAATGCTTGTACACTAGACTTATAGATTCACAAGGCTCTTCTTGAACTGAATATGGTTCCTTATTATCTCATAGATCCCAAAAAATTGAAATATTATTCTCAAAATAGGATCTCTAAATTCATATGATGGTTACCAACCCTATCCATTGTCTTTAAACACCTTATTTATAGGTAGATGGAGTCATTATGGAATTTGAAATGATTTTCGTTCCTTGGAATCCATTCATCTGACCATGAATCTTCCCCTTATGGTTGTTATGATCTGATTATAACATAACCACAACATTTTATTCTATGCTAATGTGAGTCAATATATGGACAACACTCACATGCCTATTTTGTATATATGCACAAACAACATATGGTTATGCATGAGCTTAATGGAAATTGTTGTGTGCAGATATGCAAGTTGTTATCCATATTGTGCAAAGGCATAAGTATTAATTTCCTTAAATAACTTTATTGCACATGCAAAAAGTGTAATGTAGGAAGGATGAAAATAGTAGTTGTACAAAACTATACCAACTCACACACTTTTCATGGATAACTTTTCTAAGTTTTCTCTGATTTTAGATTATATTAAATTTTTTAGAATTCTAAGATTTCAATCTATAATTTCACATATATTTAGCTATGTATTGAAACTCCATGAGCTCAAAAAATAGTCCAAAGGCTCTCTAAAATTTCACAAAGGATGTGTTGAAACCAATTAACTATGGATTTATGCACACTAAAGGCTACACATAACTACTTATTTCTACTCTAAGTATTTCTGGGTAATGATGATTACTCATGCACTTGGATTCTCTATAAGAATAGTGAGTGATTAACACAATCCTTCTCTCTTATGAAAATTTACTTCAAAAAAATTGTGTCTGTAACAACTCCACTATGTTTGACTTAGAAAAACATTATTCTTTTTTTAAAATAATGCATTCTTTCATTAAAATTCACCATGAGAATATAATTAGTGACCCAAATATGACACTCTAAGTATATTAACTATGAATAAAAAATGTGACATCTGACATTTCCTGATCACTATCAACATATGAAACACATCATAACTAAATATTGAAAGTAATTACAAATACCCAACCATAGTTGGAACAATGATACAACCACTGATGTCAAAGTATAATTAAGTAAATGATTACATATCATCAGATTAATATGTAAATAATGATAAATTCAATTCAATGTATAAGATACAAGATACGAAGTTCCAAGGAGCATGAGTTCCTGAACTCTAGTATTTCTAGCAATCTCAAGTGTTGTCTTCAAATAAGTACTATTTTGGGGAGGAAGAGTATCATCCAAATAATTTTTCACACCAAAAAATTACCATCGATACCCCACACAATTTATGATTAGGGAATGGACCTCATTTCATGGATGACTAGATAGTGATGTTGTGAGAATTCAGAGAGACAAGCTAGTACTATGTAATGTATGATTTTTGAAAATAAACATGTGGTGTATCATAAAAAAAACCTATTCTAACAAGATATCACACAAGAATGTAAATCATAGACATGAAATAATAATGTCTCACTAACATTAACTTGGCCAAAAAATTTAAATAGTTATTTATCTCTAGAATCAGTCAATTTCATATACACCACTTGATCAGATTACCTTCATCTAGCATTGTGATGCTAGTAAGTTAGTGAACTTCATCTCACTACTTACTCAGTACCAATAATGCAATATTTTTTTAACATATATATAATGAATATATTTATATAGATTACTTACTACTAACATTTAAGAAACATGCAAGTACAAGAATAATCAAATGCATACATTTAATCCATCAAACGTATGAATGAACCTCTACAGTATCATTTATTACATAATTAATTAGCAAATAAGTGTATATTATACCAACTAGGTATTTTATATATATATATATATATATATATTAGACTACAAATTCTAATTTTCATAATCAAACACAATATAGTACTTTCTACTATCTTTCATAAGACATATTAAATGCATATATTTAGTTTGTCAAATGTAAGAATGATTATAGACATAACAATTCCAATTTTTATCACTAAAGTATAACATACATTTAGATTATAATTTTTAGACATAAAACACTCTATGACATCCCATAATATCATAGTTCATTGTTCATGAGAATAAATACATGGTTAAAAACAAACGATCTTATAATTTCAAGAATCAAATCTCTCATAATCCTAAATAATAAGCAAGCAAATATAGTTTTATACCAATCGAGTATTCTTATGTTTACACTATATTCCACCAATAAAAAGAACTAAAATTTATAGGAATACATCATGATGTGCCAATATATGATATATATGTCTAAACACTTATAGATATTAATATACTCATAATATATACGACACATAAGTTTTCATTATTGTACGTATATATACTAACAACCATAATATTTTCAGAGAATCAGATAACCAAGTTATGTCTCGTGTGAACATAATATTTCATTCAAATAATTATTATATCTCTAAGAAGATGCATTCATATGGTTTATAGTTTCCATGACCCATGGGAACCTTTAAATTATTTTAACCATCCATTTAGTTATGGGTTTAAGCATATACCCTGATACATCTATATATGTGATACTTTATATGAATAACCAAATCCATGTATAAATATATTTTTCATATGAATACCCTCATATATATTAACTGTATTCATACTATGTTTCACATAAAATTACTTACCAATATATAAATATAGTTTGCAAATTTTAATAGTCATTAGAACTTTGATCAATGATTTAATCATTATAACTTTCCTATTCAGAAAATACATTGACGATCTATTATAGATATTAATACTTGTAGAATATTAACAAATTGATTTTCATAGGCAATAAGCTATTTATACTCATATCATATCACCATTATTTATAACATTTAAAAACACACACACAATTCCTTATAACCATCTATACATATTATTCTATGTAAATTTGATTTTATCGATTTGCTGTAAATAATATTTACACACTTAAAAACTCCAAACACACTAAATCTGGAAAAGATATTGTTATATATGCAAATCCATATATAAATATCACATGTAATAGATGCCATAAAAAAAAATATTCAATGCTAAATATATACATCTCTCTCTTTATTTATATATATATATATCGAATCTCTATATACATCTACTATATATTTCTGTAAGGTATATATGTTCCACCCCACTATATTTCCCTAGTATCCCCGAACCATACATATATAGTAAATGATAACATCTTAATGTATTTACAAATGTATTTATCTGGGTATGTTTAGTTTCAAAGGGCAAGAAAAACACAAACTTTATATACGGTTAATACACCATATGCAAATACTCATAATTAGCTATATTGTGCAACTTTTCGCCCATATATTATAATTAGTTAGATAATAAATCCAATTATCTATATATATGTAGCGCTACTATTTGCAAGATAATTGGCACATAATGGGTTAGATAAAGATATAGCGAAATACATTGCCATGTCCAATTATCAACATTTATATATGTATTTCTCTCTTTTCTTAAATATCCACTTGCATTATATAGTTAAATACGTTGCACTATTAATAATTAATTGAATATTCATATTACTATATATACAACACGATATATAACATAAGAGGTATACACAATGAAATGCATAGTGTAGAAGGTATAAACAACAAAGTACATATTATCTTATAAGGCAAATTGTATAGCGTAGAAGAGATAACAAAATGTATATTATTTGTTATGCTTATGTATATCATAAGTCACTGGAGGGTTCGCTACATGTATCTAAGAAACAATTTGATATTTTTATAGCACAGAGATTGAAGTCTGTTTTAGTCAGCAAATGGAACCTCTGCCACATCCTATCCTTCGCATATCGGTCAGACAATTTTATAATATATGTTTTGTATAGATCACTGCAAAACTCTATGTAATACAGTTTTCTGCATGCTATGTATTTTTTTTCTATAGTTTGCTAGGTTTTCTATACAGTTTGTGAGGTAATTACACACAATTTTTTATCTTTTCTATACAGCTTGTGAACGGAATTTTTATTGTATTCTACCAATGAGTATTTATAATTATATAGCATCGCTATATAATTATCCTCATTACTATAATACTTATCCAATATTGCCACATATCTTATATCTTACATTTAATTAATGCACGGTAGATTTACGAAAATAAATCAGATCTTAAGTTACAAGGTGGGAGTTCATTGAGGTAAAAAGTTTCTAAACATTCTCAACCCCACAGATCGCCATACTTTCGAGGTGTTCGGTTTGGAAGATTGCCACTTTCTCTTATTATTTAATAAAATTAGATTCATGAGGTGACTAAGTTGTAGTTTATTCCTGTGTGTGTAGGAATAGATTTCTAGTCTCTTGTAACATGTCTAAGTTGCATGAGATAGATGAAAACCATTCCTATCCTTTTCAAGGAATTTAATAAAGTTATATTCAGTTCGTTCTTAATAAACCATTTGATTTACTATAAAAATTCAATTTAATATGAATGCAGCCATTTCATTACAATTATGAAAGCACACAAAATTCAAAGATTTCATAATGTTTCTCTGAAAATTTGTTCTCCTTTATGCTCTTATGTTGTGCTTCTTTTTTCTCCTCCTTCTCTATTCTCTTTGTCTCCCTCCTCTCAACTATGCACCTCCCTTTTCTTCTTAGAAAATGGCATAGCTTTAATCTTTCTTTCCTTTCTACCTTCTCTTTATTTATTTTTGTTTTTTTTTTTTTTTTTTCCTTTTAAATATTAATTATCACATTTTATTCATTTTATATTTGATTACACTAATCAATATATTGAATTCTCATAGCAATGTAATCATGTAATCTAAGAAATATCCAACTATCCCATAATAACATATATCTCAAATCTTAGTAATAATCAAATTAAATTATCAATTATAAAAAATACATAAATAATCAAGTAAGTTTTCTTAGTGAAAAATCATGATATAACAACATCTATAAGATTACGATATGTAAATTCAAAACAACCACACAATAATGAAAATTAATAAACTAAACAAGTAAACAAGAACAAACTAACATTGAAGTGTATAAACCCATCTTAAATTTAGAAAACATTAAAGAGACAAGGGTTGAAATAGTAAGTCATCATGATCTGGTATATGCCACACCAAACCCATTGCATCATATCCCAAGCCATTACAATAAGTGGAAAATCAATAACCACTTCAAGATGTGAGAGCAATATAACCCCACAAAAGTATTCAATAAATCCACCTCTCATGTTAGGTTTGGATAAGACACCTTGTTTCACACCAATCAAATACTTACACTATTTTCCTTACAAGTATAGATAGGATTATAGGTCTTGAGGCCTCACATATAACCATTCTTCGAAGACTCTACTCATATGATATTAACAAAAAATATATGGCATCAAGTTTTTAAATGTATAAATATTTCAATATTTTTTTTACTATACATTATGCTTTCTTATCTTGCTTCACACTTCATACCTTATTTCAATTAAATTAAAAAAATAAGAAATACATTCAAACATATAAAATATAAAAAAATAATTTGATGATCACCATTGATGCATATTTATTCTAGTATAGTATTACACATAGCTTTTATTCTCTTGTATATTATGCCTTAAATGTGCCTTCTTCCTAGTGATTAATTATTAAAAAAATAAAAAAATCATATGAGATAAAAATACAAAATATTATCTCCCTATCTTAGTCATCATATACACATCACAATAAAGCTTACACATCCATATTTTCACACCGAATTTCTAGCAATATATGTTAACTTAGGTGAAAAGTGGGGTAATCTAGCTAGTTATGCATATGATTACATTTATGATTCTATGAAGGGGTTAGAAGGGGGGACATTTATTAATTTGCTAAGAAATCACATTTTCTATATAGAGATACCTTTACATGCATCATATTTATTATTGATTACTTCTATTAGGTATACATATATTTAATTATCTACATGGATATGTTCATGCTTTTTTCGCATATTTCTATTTCGACTAATACATTATATACATCATCATCCTCAAAAATATGACTTTGATTTAAGCTCCTCTATGAGTTGATTACACTCTTCTATTTTTATAGATTTCACATGACACTTGTATTTTATTTGCATTGACATTGTTATATCCACTTGTTTAATGTTGCTTGTATTATTTCATTAGACTTGACCATTTGATTGTTGGTTCCATTCTTAGCACTTACACTAGTCCTCTTTATGATGACAACATAGTTATTGGGGCATTTTGTCAAATAATGTACTGAGTTCTAAGGGAAGTGTATAGATGATTAGAATCTTCCGTGTCTCATTCCTCTAAGCTGTGAGCTTTGATCCTTTTCTTTCCTATGTAGTCTTATGCTTTATTATGTTATATTGTATTTATTCTACATATATAACTAATAAAAATAAAAAATAAAATTATGTACATGATCATATATATTTTCATAATAGGGCATAATACCCAAGCATTATCTTTATTGACTACATATATGTATACATCTTTACCGTTGGGGGCCATTGTACCCCTGCATGTTTTCATTGACATAATATGAGATTTTATGAGCATTAATTTAGCATAATGTACCCATGGGGTCATGACATTTATATTTTATTCTTAAAATAATAATGATTATACATGTCTCACTTTACCTACATTATCATTAGCTAGGGATTTCATATCCTTATCACCATTTTACATCTCAACATTTCATGATTGTCATATGCATTATTCACTTGAATATATATTTTGCATTGGTGTACATGACACACATTTACCTATGAGTGTTATTGTACCCACCCACCCCCGCTGTCCCCAGCCCTCTGCCCGGCCCCAGCCCTAGCCCCGCGCCCCCCATCCCTTCTTCCCCAAACCCCCCACAACCACACACACACACATATTCCTAACATCAAATTATATGATTGAGATAAGATGGTAATCATTATTATAACTAGATTTTCTTGAGCATTTTTCATAATGGGGGACAAGAGGTCATCCCCATGAAACATCTTGATTTTATAGCTTTGCACTTATGATTATTCTAACACTATATTACTTATTTGAGTTACTAATCTAGGATCATCTAGGTTCATGAACAACTCTACATACCCCAAAAACATGTTAGCTTAGGAATTTTTTTAAATGTTATGTCGCGTAAGGTTTATTATTGCACATTTATCTTGTAAGTTTGCATAAGTATTTTTTTATCACATATTTATTAAATATCATATTATTTTTAAAACACATAAGCATTTTATGAGGTACATGAGTTTAATGTATAAAATTCATATTTACATGGATTTATTAGATGTTGGATTCCCTTTTATCCAATGGGCATGTATATGCTAGGGGCATCTTAGTTTATAGGTTATGCTATCACAAGTTATGTTTATCTTTGACATTTTTACCATGTTGAGCTACATATTTTACAAATGTATTGGTTAATTACTCATAAATTACATTGTCCTACATGGATATGCTATTTGCTATGTTATGACATTGATACATATGGATAATGTTGACTAGTTTTCACTTTTTATATGCTCCTTTCATGTTGTTTAATTTATTTCATGATAAGATATAAACTGATTTATTATTTTGTATGGTGTTTGGCCATATGATTTTAATGTTTTCTTGTATTTGAAACATTTGAACATGTCATTTTTATGACTTTATTAATATCCTTTGTGTACATTCCTATGGTCATGACTATTATGACAAATCATATTCAATGTATGTGGCCCTTGCAATTATTGTTAAAAGGGTGGAATATCCTAATCAAATGGATGAATACAACTATTATAGATTAGGTCAATTAAATGTATTCATATTATATAATTTACTGAATTTAGATAATTAATGATTATGATAAGTACAATGCCAATTGATATTATGATAATTGAAACACAAGGATGGGATAATACATAGCCTATTTGCATATGTGAAGGTGGATATGAGTTATGTAGAGGTGGAAGAAGGTATGATGATTCTTAGAATCTAGTCATAAAATTATGGAAATATTATTTATGGAGGCTTGTATACTTGCATTGACCTATGGACCCTTGTGTTATCACTTCTATTTGTGTCTCAATAGTTGTCCTTACAAAATATTCAATGTATTGAAAATAAACCACCTATGCATGTTAGGTTTTTTTATCTCCTTTTTTTAATATATCTAGATCGTTCATACAAACTAAGTATTATTGTGCATAGATCAAACTATAATTCCCCACCTTAGGTTAGGTCACATTACCAAAAATGGGTTAGTGGTTCACGAGGTTGATCTAACCTCAAGGACCCATTTGTCAATGAGTGATTCTGGCATAACCAATACTCTAAATAGGGCCTTAAGAATATTTAGTTCTCCACTAAGTTTTGTCTTTTTTACGCATAAGGGTGAAATATCCTATATGCAAGATCATGTAATGATATAACTTGTAACTTGGCAAATACCATTCATAGGATGTTATTGAATGTTTTAGAACTATAATATGGTTACTTCTATGACTAATATAGAAATAGGTAGGAATAGGGTAGTATAAATCAATTGTGAAATTGATGAATGAGATTGAATAGGTTGATTCTTGGTATTTGCTAGATGTGTGTTTGATAATGATGAATGGTAATTGTTTTATATTTATACCACACCTTTTGAAAATATCTCATAGAAGGGTTATATAAGACAAATAGGGTGACCCATACATTATAAAATTATTTCAAATTAGATGATTTTTAAGGTATAGACATTTGATAAGGAAACTGGACACTAGTGTCAATGTTGGTTTCTCTATTTAATTTCAAGTGTTTGATATGATATAAAATTGTTGTAGGTCTATAACTGATAGTGATAGATATAAATTATATGTTAATATTTAAGAAGTGTACAGGAGATCTGGGTCATTGAAATGATAGGGTTAGACTATAAAATAAGTAGTCAAGAACAATGAGATGGTAAATGCAAGATTTTTGATAGATGGAAGGTCTTAGATTGAAGGATAAAGTCCCAATTGGTATTTTTCAATTGTAAAAAATAGATATACTATATATAATCTAATTTTAGTATGTACATCTACTCCCATTTAATTTAGTATTGCATACGGTTGCAATTACTTGGTTAAAGGAAAGAAATGCATACCTAGGTGTGTATAACACACCTTGCCTTTTCTTGAGCCCTAGTGAAATTTATTGATGGCGTATGAACTATAATAAAAATAATAATACAATACAAATAAATGCATGCAAATTGAAAGTGAATAATTTAAATGATTGAAAATTAAAAAGATCAAGGAAGAAGTACATCTATGTGTAGATGCAAGCTAAAGAAGTTTCAAACCTAAACCTTGGAGATTTAAAGAGTAAAATTTGGAGAGATAATTATGACCCCAATTTGGTGCAAAATTGAGTTATGACATGACCATTGAGATAATTGAATCTCAATCGTACAACTCAAATTAAAGTATAATAAAAACAAGTTAAGTGGTATAACCAAATCAATCTAAAAAAAGGGTAGTAGTGATAATGTCGTTGAGGGAATTGAATATTGATTTTAATATTCAAAGGATCTAATTTTTATATACAATAAAGTCTCAAAATGGTTCTTCTTGGTAAAAAATAATGCTTCTTGGTAAAGTGTTTTAAATATGCATTTCCAATTTTTGGTTCACTTGCATGGAATATTCACATCTAATGTGTCTCAAGATGAATTGTCTATCAAAATTTAACCTCTATAATTGTGTATAACATTTATTAAAAATATAAAACTCTTTTCCCCAAATCTATAAAATCAATGCCAAATATATATGATTATGACCCAAGTGTATATATGAATCATGTAAATTGTATAATTTTTTTCCAAATGTGTATGTGTGGAGTCATGTCTCTCTGACATGACCCCATTAATAAGTATACCCCATTTTATGGTGAGGGGAATGTAATTTAGTAGTCACCTTACCTTAAATGGATAAAAAAGCTTTAGTATTTGTGTATGAATAATGTATCATATAGGAGTAACATGTCTAAGTAGATATATCAATGAATATCATAATATGTGATCTCAACAAGCCCTAAGATGAATGTTATATATAATGGTAACATCTAGAAAGTAATAATAAAATATAAATAAACAATCAAGCACAAACACAATAGCATTTACATCAAATGAGACAGTAACCAAGGGGCATGTTCAAATTTCACACACATAAAGGGAAGAAAAATTAAAATGTCCACATATAAAGAAATAAAAATCTGTGGAATAATGGTGAATAAGCAAGGAACATATTCAAATGTTATAAAAACAAGATAATATCATGTAATAAGTAAACTCAAGGAAGTGACAATGTGGATAAATGAATTATAAAGAACTAACATAAGCATATCATACTAGTCCCTGCATGTATGTGTTAACAGAAAATATTATGTAACATATCATATCAAGTATGTGGTGTAATATGTACACATGAGTATAGGAACATGTAAGTGTTAGTATATAATCCCAACATGATAATTTAAAAGTGATCATAAAATAATATATCCTGTGTCGATCATGATTAAGGAAGTAGATACCCCCAACATAGTATGCCACATGGGAAGAAAAAAGGTCCAACATCTATATGTGTAAGTAACATGGTTCTTATTATCACTTGGACTTGAAAAATTTGAGGAGATGCCTATCTCTCCTCATACAAGTGTCATAATGGAAACATCTCTCTTGCTATGGGTGACAATTTTGTTGAGATGAATCTCTAGAAGGGATAGTTCCCTTGATGCAATCTTTGAAAACACTTTATTGCCTATAAACTTTAGATGAAAAGGGTTATTCAAAAAACTAAGAAAGTTAAAAAAGGTGATGCACCAATAGTATATTTCCTCCCATTTATTGAAATTTTACCATTTAGAGTCAAACAAGACCTCTTTTATACAAAACTCACAATTTAAGTTGTATTGTCACATTAGTGTTTCATAAGCTAGGTTCAAGAAGGTATTTGATACTTAGGAGAGAAACAAATGATTACTTGATATAATACAATAATAGACCACTTATAAGACACTTATACACTTGAAAATAACACCAAAAAAGACCTATAATAATCACTCTTTTGCACGCTTGATGAACAATCAAGGACAACATGCTAGAAAAGATGTTCTTCTACTGGACAAGACCAACAAGATTACACTAACACTCAATTTAATAGCATGTGAGTAGGAATAGATTGATAGTCTCTTGTAACATGTCTAAGTTGCATGATATAGATAAAAACCATCCCTATCCTTTTCAAGGAATTTAATAAAGTTATATTCAGCTCGTTCTTAATTCACCATTTGATTTACTATAAAAATTCAATTTAATATGCATACAACCATTTAATTATAATTATGAAGGCACACAAAATTTAAAGATTTCATAAGACATTGAAACCTACTTGGTAATGTTTCTCTCAATTTTTTTTCTCCTTTATGCTCTTATGTTGTGCTTCTTTTTTCTCCTTCTTCACTATTCTCTTTGTCTCCCTCCTCTGAACTATGCACCTCCATTTTCTTCTTATAATATCCTCTTTTATTATTTCTTTGATTTATGAAAAAAGCATATCTTTCTTTAAAGCTACGCATGCCTCCCCTTGCCCCATTTTTCCATATATTCCTATTTTGTTTTCTTCCCAAATTTAAACCTGTCTACTTTCTCTTTATTTATTTTTGTTTTTTGTTTTTATTATTATTTTTTTCCTCTTAAATATTAATTATCATATTTTATTCATTTTATTTTTGATTACACTAATCAATATATTAAATTATCTTGTGTCAAACTAACAACAAGTAGGTAGTTAGTCTATGACACTATGACATTTATACATCATAAAATATAGTTAAAATAACAATTCATAATGATCATTATATAATAACATACACTATAACTAACTCATATAAATGTAATCATGTAACCTAAGAAATATCCAACTATCCCATAATAGCATATATCTCAAATCTTAGTTAGTAATAATCAAATTAAATTATCAACTATAAAAAATCCATGGATAATCAAGTAAGTCTTCTTAGCGAGGAATCGTGATGTAACAACATCTATGGGATTACGATATGTAAATTCAAAAAAAACACACAATAATGATAATAAACAAACTAAACAAGTAAACAAGAACAAACTAACATTCAAGTGTATAAACCCATCTTAAATTTAGAAAACATTAAAGAGACAAGGGTTGAAGTAGTAAGTCATCGTGATCTGGTATATGCGACACCAAACCCATTGCATCATATCCTAAGCCATTACAATAAGTGGAAAATCAATAACCACTTCAAGATGTGAGAGAAATATAACCCCAAAAAAATATTCAATAAATCCACCTCTCATGTTAGGTTTGGATAAGACACCATGTTTCACACCAATCAAATACTTACAATATTTTCCTTACAAGTATAGATATGATTATAGGTCTTGAGGCCTCACATATAACCATTCTTCCAAGACTCTACTCATATTATATTAACAAAAAATATATGGCATCAAGGTTTTAAATGTATAAATATTTAAAAAATATTTTTTACTATACATTATGCTTTCTTATCTTGCTTCACACTTCATACCTTATTTCAATTAAATAAAGAAAATACAAAATACATTCAAAAACATAAAATATAGAAAAATAATTTGATGATCACCATTGATGCATATTTATTGTAGTATATTATTAAACTTAAATTTTATTCTCTTGTATATTATGCCTTACATGTGTCATCTTCCTAGTGATTAATTATTAAAAAAAAAAATCGTATTACATAAAAATATTGAATATTATCTCCTTATCTTAGTCATCATATACACATCACAATAAAGTTTACACATCCATAATTTGACACCCAATTTCTAACAATATATGTTAACTTAGGTGAAAAGTGGGATAATCTAGCTAGTTATGCATATGATTACATTTATGATTCTATGAAGGGGTTAGAAGGGGAGACATTTATTAGTTTGCTAAGAAATCACATTTCTATAGAGAGATACCTTTACATGCATCATATTTATTACTAATTACTTTTATTAGGTATACATATATTTAATTGTCTACATGGATATGTTCATGGTTTTTCGTATATTTTTATTTGGAATAATACATTATATACATCATCATCCTCAAATATATGACTTTGATTTAAGCTCCTCTATGAGTTTATTACACTCTTCTATTTTTATAGATTTCACATGACACTTGTATTTTACTTGCATTGACATTGTTATATCCACTTGTTTGATGTTGCTTGTATTATTTCATTAGACTTAACCATTTGATTGTTGGTCCCATTCTTAGCACTTACACTAGTCCTCTTTATGATGACAACATAGTTATTGGGGCATTTTGTCATATAATGTATTGAGTTCTAAGGGAAGTGTATAGATAATTATAATCTTCCTTGTCTCATTCCTATAAGTTGTGAGCTTTGATCCTTTTCTTTCCTATGCAGTCTTATGATTTATTATGTTATATTCTATTTATTCTACATATATAACTAATAAAAATATAAAACAAAATTATGTACATGATCATATATATTTTCTTAATAGGGCATAATACCCAAGCATGATCTTTATTGACTACATATATGTATACAACTTTACCTTTGGGGGCCATTGTACCCTTGCATGTTTTCATTGACATAATATGAGTTTTTATGAGCATGAATATAGCATAATGTGTCCATGGGGGCATGACATTTATATTTTATTCTTAAAATGATCATGATTATACATGTCTCACTTTAACTACATTATCATTAGCTAGGGATTATTCACTTGAATATATATTTTGCATTGGTTTACATGACACACATTTACCTATGAGTGTTATTGTGCCCCACCCCTACCCACCTCCATTGCGACTCCCCACCCCTGATCTGTACCCCACCCCCCCCCCCCACCCCCCCCCCCCCCCACACACACACATATTCCTAACTTCAGATTATATGATTGAGATAAGATGGTAATCATTATTATAACTAGATTTTATTGATCATTTTTCATAATGGGGGACAAGAGGTCATCCCCATGGAACATCTCAATTTTATAGCTTTGAATTTATGATTATTATAACACTATATTACATATTTGAATTACTAATGTAGGATCATCTAGGTTCATGAACAACTTTACATCAACCAAAAACATGTTAGTTTAGGATTTTTTTTAAATGTTGTGTCGTGTAAGGTTTATTATTGCACATTTATCTTGTTGTAAGTTTGCATAAGTATTTTTTTATCACATATTTATTAAATATCATATTATTTTTAAAACACATAAGCATTTTATGAGGTACATGAGTTTTATGTATAAAATTCATATTTACATGGATTTATTAGATGTTGGATTCCCTTTTATCCAATGGCCATGTATATGCTAGTGGCATCTTAATTTATAGGTTATGCTATCACATGTTATGTATCTTTGACATTTTTACCATATTGAGTTACATATTTTACAAATGTATTGGATAATTACTCATAACTTACATTGTGCTACATGGATATGTTATTTGTTATGTTATGACATTGATACATATGGATAATGTCGACTTGTTTTCACTTGTTATATGCTCCTTTCATGTTGTTTAATTATTTCATGATAGGATATAAATTGATTTATTATTGTGTGTGGTGTTTGGCCCTATGATTTTAATGTTTTATTGTATGTGAAACATTTGAACATGTCATTTTTATGACTATTAATATCCTTTTTGTACATTCCTATGGCCTTGGCTATTATGACAAATTCATATTCATTGTATGTGGCCATTCAAATTATTGTTAAAAGGCTGAAATATCCGAATCAAATGGATGAATAAAAATATTATAGAGTAGGTCAATTAAATGTATTCATATAATATAATTTACTGAATTTAGATAATTAATAACTATGATAAGTACAATGCCAATTGATATTATGATAATTGAAACACAAGGATGGGCTAATACATAGCTTATTTTCATATGTGAACATGGATATGATTTGTGTAGAGGTGGAAGAATGTAGGATGATGCTTAGAATCCAGTCATCAAATTATGGAAATATTATTTATGGAGGCATGTATACTTGCATTGACCTGTGGACCCTTGTGTCATCTCTTCTATTTGTGTCTCAATAGTTATGTCCTTACAAAATGTTCACTGTATTGAAAATAAATTTATCTCCTTTTTTAATGTATCTATATCATTCATAGAAACTATGTATGATTGTGCATAGATCAAACTATAATTCCCCACCTTAAGTTAGGTCCCATTACCAAAAATGGATTAGTGGTTCACAATGTTGATCTACCCTCAAGAAACCATATGTTAATGAGTTAATCTCACATAACCAATAATCTAAGGAGGGCCTTAGGCATATTTAGTTATCCATTAAGTGTAGGATTGTTTACACATAAGGGTGAAATATTCTATATGCAAGATCATGCAATGATATAACTTGTAACTTGGTAAATACCATTCATGGGATGTTATTGAATGCTTTAGAACTATAATATGGTTAATTATATTATTGATATAGAAATAGGGAGGAATATGGTAGTATAAATCAATTGTGAAATTGATGAATGAGATTGAATAGGTTGATTTTTGGTATTTGCTAGATGTGTGATTGATAATGATGAATGGTATTTTTTTATATTTATACTGCAGCTTTTGAAAATATCTCATAGAAGGGTTATATAAGACAAATATGGTGACCCATACATTATAAAATTATTTCAAATTAGATGATTTTTAAGGTATAGACATTTGATAAGGAAACTGGAGACTAGTGTCAATGTTGGTGTCCCTATTTAATTTCAAGTGTTTGATATGATATAAAACTGTTGTAGGTATATAACTTAAAGTGATAGATATAAATCATATTTTAATATTTATGAAGTGTATAGGTGATATGGGTCATTAAAATGATAGGGTTAGACTATAAAATAAGCAGTCAGGCACAATGAGATGGTAAATGCAATATTTTTTATCGCTAGAAGGTCTCAGATTGAAGGATAAAGTCCCAATTGGTATTTTTAAATTGTATAAAATAGAGATACTATATATAATATAATTTTAGTGTGTACATATATTCCCATTTAATCTAGTAATGCATAAGGTTGAAATTACTAGGTTAAAGGAAAGAAATGCATACTTAGATTTGTATAACACACCTTGCCTTTTCTTGAGCCCTAGTGAAATGTATTGATATGGTATGAACTATAATAAAAATAATGTTACAATGAAAATAAATGCATGCAACCTAAAATTTAATAATTTAAATGATTGAAAATTAAAGAGAGCAAGGAAGAAGTACTCCTGTGTGTAGATACAAGCTGAAGGAGTTTCAAACCTAAACCTTGGAGATTTAAAGAGTAAAATTTGGAGGGATAATATGACCCCAATTTGGTGAAAAGGTGAGTTATGACATGACCATTGAGATCATTGAATCTCAATCGCACAACTCAAATTTAAGTATAATAAAACCAAGTTAAGTGGTATAACCAAATCAATTTGAAAAAAGGGTAGTAGTGCTAATGCCATTGAGGGAATTGAATATTTATTTTACTATTCAAAGGATCTAATTTTTATATACAATAAAGTCTCAAAATGGTGCTTCATGGTAAAAAATAATGCTTCTTGGTAAAGTGTTTTAAATATGCATTTCCAATTTTTGGTTGACTTGCATGGCATATTCACATCTAATGTGTCTCAAGATGAATTATCTATCAAAATGTAACCTCTATAATTTTGTATAATATTTATAATAATTATAAAACTCTTTTCCCCAAATCTATAAAATCAATGCCAAATATATATGATTATGACCCAAGTGTATATATGAATAATTTAAATTGTATAAAATTCTTCCAAATGTGTATGTGTGGAGTCATGTCTCTATGACATGACCCCATTAATAAGTCCACCCCATTTTATGTTGAGGGGAATGTCATTTAGTAGTCACCTTACCTTAAATGGATAAAATAACTTTAGTATTTATGTATGAATAATGTATCATATAGGAGTAACATGTCTAAGTAGATATATCAATGAATATCATAATATGTGATCATAACAATCCCTAAGATGAATGCTATAGATAATGGTAACATCTAGAAAGTAACAATAAAATATAAATAAATAATAAAGCACACACAATATCACTTACATCTAAAGACACCGTAACTAAGGGGCATGTTCAAATTTCACACACTTAAAGGGATGAAAAATTAAAATGTCCACATATAAAGAAATAAAAATTAGTGGAATAGTAGCGTATAAGCAAGAAAAATATTCAAATGTTATAAAAAAAGATAATATCAAGTAATAAGTAAACTTAAGGAAGTGAAAATGTGAATAAATGAATAATAAGGAACTAACATAAGCATATCATACTAGTCCCTGCATGTATGTCTTAACAAAAAATGTTATGTAACATAGCATATCAAGTATGTGGTGTAATATGTACACATGAGTAAAGGCACATATAAGTGTTAGTATATAATATCAACATGATAATTTAAAAGTGATCATAAAATAATATATCGTATGTCGATCACGATTAAGGAAGTAGATGCCCCCAACATAGTATGCCACATGGGAAGAAGAAAGGTCCAACATATATATGTGAAAGTAGCATGGTTCTTATTATCACTTGTATTTGAAACCCTTGAGGATATTCCTAGATATCGTCATCCAAGTGGCATAATGGAAACATCTCTCTTTTTATGGGTGACAATTTTGTTGAGATGAATCTCTAGAAGGGCTAGTTCCCTTGATGCAATCTTTGAAAACACTTTATTGCCTATAAAATTTAGATGAAAAGTATTAATCAAAAAACTAATAAAGTTAAAAAATGTGATGCACCAATATTATATTTCCTCCCATTGATTTAAATTTTACCATTTAGAGTCAAACAAGACCTCTTTTATACAAAACTCAAAATTTAAGTTGTATTGTCACATTAGTGTTTCATAAGCTAGGTTCAATAAGGTATTTGATACTTAGGAGAGAAAAAAATGATTAATTGATATAATAAAATAATAGTCCACTTATAATAAACTTATACACTTGAAAATAACACTAACAAAGACCTATAATAATCACTCTTTTGCACGCTTGGTGAACAATCAAGGATAACATGCTAGAAAAGATGTTCTTCTATTGGACAAGACCAACAAGATTACACTAAAACTCAATTTAATAGCATGTGAGTAGGAAAAATCACTTTTTTATTTCCAAAAGGTTCATTCAAGTATAAATTTGGCTAGGTTTTTACCATTAACCAATAGAGGCTACTCAAAAGAGCCAAAAGAGTCAATATTTATATCCTTTGAGAGAGAAATAAGGTAAAGGAAGTACAAATTTCACTTGTACACTTTTAAAATTCATTAAATTAGTTAAAATTTACATGAGAATGAGGCATGTGATGAATCATACAATGTCAGGAGGTCCAATTGTCTATACAAGTCATGAAACCTATGAAAAGTGTCACAAAATTCCTTATCTTGGCTCAAAAAATTGCCTTCATCATTTAGATCTACTTAAATGTCCCACCAATAAATAAGGATAGGTTTTATGATTGGTATAATATTTATGGTCTTAAATCATGAAATTAAATTCATTGGTTATGATCTTAATCATCTAAAAACTCCTAGAAGGCAGCCATCACCATCTGTAGTCTATAAAACTCCTTTTTTAGTCACCCCTCACACTTGGCCTCAAAATTTGTTTAAATTTTACATGAAAATTCTTGGGATGGAATTAATTACACCTATAAAGTCCTTCCATGGCCTTATAGGCATCAAAAATTCTTTAAAAAGAGGTTCACTTGGAATTTTCACCCTTCTCACCCTTGTGTTCACTATGCTAATTTTGACTGGCTAAAAAAAAGGCAATTTTTTGAATATTTAAAAGATTTTTTCTTGATTAAAATGTATATATGTAGTTATTATAAGTAATAATCTTATACCCAAACTTTATTTCACTTTCTAACTCCTCTTGTAGCCTGTAAAACATAAAAGTTGGTGAGAAAAAAATCATGTTTTGCATGTTTTTTGTATAATTCTATACAAATACAACTCATTTTCATGGGGGGATAATTATGGATTATTATCCATTATATAATTATTTTCATTTCCAAACTAATCCTTTATATCATCTTCCTAACCTCATTTTCCCCATCGGGTCACTATAAGTATTTTGGAAGGGTTTTGAGCAGTTTTGAGTCTTAAGGTTGGTTCATAAAACTCCAACATCCAACATGAAAAAAAATTCACAAAATATTATATTTAGGGACCATATTTACCTCCCATAAATCCTTTATTTCCCATTAAAAACTCTATAAAATATATAAGCATTTGAACACACCCCTTCAAGCTAGATTCTGCTCCTTCTGGTTTGAGCCCTCTCTGGGCTAGAAATGGATTTTGAGTGTGTTTATATGAATTTTATGAGTTAAATAATGTGTATATAAACCATAATTAAATTAATTAATCATATTAATAGTTCATCAAAGAGTAAAAGTGAAAATGTATCACTGTTTGGCACTAGGCCTTCCCAAAGCCTAATAGGTCTACTAGGTACCTTGATGCATTTGGATGTTAGGACTGGTACCTTATGGTTTAATTGGTTTAATATGAAAATTTAAATAATATTTTATCTCATAATACCACTACATACCCTTTCAATAACTTTACCTCATCAACTTATTTCAGTCACCAACTAAACCTAGTAGAAACCTTGTCTAGTTGGACTATGAGCAAAGGTAAAATGGGTACTTTGAGGAGTCTAAGATTGATAAATTAATTATTATCCATTATTTTAATTATATAAACATCATAATATTTTTATTTATTTCCTAAAAGATTCACATCAAGTCACTTGCCCATTCTACACTGATCAAGTCACTTTGCCAAACTCTAATTTTCCTAGACTTGCTGACCTCTGAGACAAAATAGAGAGGTATATACCTTCTTTCCAAGGAAAAATGAATATTTTAGGAGTTGTGAAAAATAATAAGGATTATTTTTACTAGAGGTTTTTTTCCAATTTCATGATTTGGGTGTTCAACCATCTCCATTTCCCCAAAAAATGCCTCAAAAGGTCGTATTTTCCTACATTTTTCTCAAACCCTCTTAGGTATGACCTTTCTATGTCAAAAAAATACATCTATGTGGTATAAATTTTTTTATAATGTAAAATTAATTCTTATTAATCTTTGAACTCACTTAAGCAACCCATTTCCTTTTGAATTCTCATACTTGCCTATTGAGCAAAAAAAGGTTTCCAAGCTCCTTGTATAGAATGTTGCTACTTAGACTAAGTATAGAATGAATATGATAATTTTGGTAGGATGTTTAGATTTTATAAACACTTAAATACCTATCATGAACCATTACACATTGATTTTAACCTTCACCTCTTCCTTACCTCTCATGTTAATGTTCCCACTTAGACTGCTAGGTTGTACCCTTTTGTAGGACTAAGAAAAAGGGTCTTAGAACCTTTTAGATGTCTTGTTTAAATTCCAATTTGTTACTAATTAAATTTTAATCCTTTCAATTGAGGTGTTCAATTGACTGATGTGTCATCCAAATTCATATTTTGGGTTTCAAATGCATTCCTAGTTCAACTAGGTACCTTGACTAAGATCTTGATTGAGACCCCTGTTGTACTTCTACCTATAGGTTTTTTTTCATTGATTAAGGTAATTAAGTGATGAAAACATCCTATTGATATCACATTGAGAACCTAAAACATTCTAGGTCACGTTCACTCATCCTAGGTTACCAAAGGAAAATAATAACTCATGCCAATACATCTATTTACATCAACTCACCTATCTGAGTTGTAAGTGCACATTTGAGTCTTAAGAAGTGTTATAAAAGTGGTTTATAGGTCCTTTTGGGCTCCAATTTCTTGATACTTTATGGGTTTAAAAATTTTCATATTCACTTCCTCATGTTCATCTTAACTCTAAAAACTAAGTCTTTACTCTATAGCTAAGAAACTTGAATACTAACCCTAATTGTAGGTCAATACAAGGGTATTATGCATTTGGTTGTGATTTTAAAAAGCTCCTTGGGTCACCTTCTAAGGTCACACAATGCATATTCAATCTTGGACTCACCTATATGCCTCATTTGAGCTCAATATGTGCCTTTCTTCCTTAACTGAGAAATTTTTTCATAATACCCTGTCGTAGGTCATCATAGAGCTTGGCTAGGGTGATTAGGATGAGAAAAGACCTTCCTAGGTTTCTGTTTGAAACATATATCACTATACCAGCTTCAAATTCACCATTCCTAGTTCAACTAGGTACCTTGACTAAGATCTTGATTGAGACCCCTGTTGTACTTCTACCTGTAGGTTTTTTTTCATTGATTAAGGTAATTAAGTGATGAAAACATCCTATTGATATCACATTGAGAACCTAAAACATTCTAGGTCATGTTCACTCATCTTAGGTTACCAAACGAAAATAATAACTCATGCCAATACATCTATTTACATCAACTCACCTATCTGAGTTGTAAGTGCATATTTGAGTCTTAAGAGGTGTTATAAAAGCGGTTTATAGGTCCTTTTGGGCTCCAATTTCTTGATACTTTATGGGTTTAAAAATTTTCATATTCACTTCTTCGTGTTCATCTTAACTCTAAAAACTAAGTCTTTACTCTATAGCTAAGAAACTTGAATACTAACCCTACTTGTAGGTCAATACAATGGTATTATGCATTTGGTTGTGATTTTAAAAAGCTCCTTGGGTCACCTTCTGAGGTCACACAATGCATATTCAATCTTGGACTCACCTATATGCCTCATTTGAGCTCAATATGTGCATTTCTTCCTTAACTAAGAATTTTATTCATAATACCCTATCGTAGGTCATCATAGAGCTTGGCTAGGGTGATTAGGGTGAGAAAAGACCTTCCTAGGTTTCTGTTTGAAACATATATCACTATACCAGCTTCAAATTCACCATTCCTAGTTCAACTAGGTACCTTGACTAAGATCTTGATTGAGACCCCTGTTGTACTTCTACCTATAGGTTTTTTTTCATTGATTAAGGTAATTAAGTGACGAAAACATCCTATTGATATCACATTGAGAACCTAAAACATTCTAGGTCACGTTCACTCATCCTAGGTTACCAAAGGAAAATAATAACTCATGCCAATACATCTATTTACATCAACTCACCTATCTGAGTTGTAAGTGCATATTTGAGTCTTAAGAGGTGTTATAAAAGTGGTTTATAGGTCCTTTTGGGCTCCAATTTCTTGATACTTTATGGGTTTAAAAATTTTCATATTCACTTCCTCATGTTCATCTTAACTCTAAAAACTAAGTCTTTACTCTATAGCTAAGAAACTTGAATACTAACCCTGCTTGTAGGTCAATACAAGGGTATTATACATTTGGTTGTGATTTTAAAAAGCTCCTTGGGTCACCTTCTGAGGTCACATAATGCATATTCAATCTTGGACTCACCTATATGCCTCATTTGAGCTCAATATGTGCCTTTCTTCCTTAACTGAGAATTTTTTCATAATACCCTGTCGTAGGTCATCATAGAGCTTGGCTAGGGTGATTAGGGTGAGAAAAGACCTTCCTAGGTTTCTGTTTGAAACATATATCACTATACCAGCTCCAAAATCACCATTCCTAGTTCAACTAGGTACCTTGACTAAGATCTTGATTGAGACCCCTATTGTACTTCTACCTGTAGGTTTTTTTTCATTGATTAAGGTAATTAAGTGATGAAAACATCCTATTGATATCACATTGAAAACCTAAAACATTCTAGGTCAGGTTCACTCATCCTAGGTTGCCAAAGGAAAATAATAACTCATGTCAATACATCTATTTACATCAACTCACCTATCGGAGTTGTAAGTGCATATTTGAGTCTTAAGAGGTGTTATAAAAGTGGTTTATAGGTCCTTTTGGGCTCCAATTTCTTGATACTTTATGGGTTTAAAATTTTTCATATTCACTTCCTCATGTTCATCTTAACTCTAAAAACTAAGTCTTTACTCTATAGCTAAGAAACCTGAATACTAACCCTACTTATAGGTCAATACAAGGGTATTATGCATTTGGTTGTGATTTTAAAAAGCTCCTTGGGTCACCTTCCGAGGTCACACAATGCATATTCATTCTTGGACTCACCTATATGCCTCATTTGAGCTCAATATGTGCCTTTCTTCCTTAACTGAGAAATTTTTTCATAATACCCTGTCGTAGGTCATCATAGAGATTGTCTAGGGTGATTAGGGTGAGCAAAGACCTTCCTAGGTTTCTATTTGAAACATATATCACTATACCAGCTTCAAAATCACCATTCCTAGTTCAACTAGGTACCTTGACTAAGATCTTGATTGAGATCCCTATTGTACTTCTACCTGTAGGTTTTTTTTCATTGATAAAGGTAATTAAGTGATGAAAACATCCTATTGATATCACATTGAGAACCTAAAACATTCTAGGTCACGTTCACTCATCCTAGGTTACCAAAGGAAAATAATAACTCATGCCAATACATCTATTTACATCAACTCACCTATCTGAGTTGTAAGTGCATATTTGAGTCTTAAGAGGTGTTATAAAAGTGGTTTATAGGTCCTTTTCGGCTCCAGTTTCTTGATACTTTATGGGTTTAAAAGTTTTCATATTCACTTCCTCATGTTCATCTTAACCCTAAAAACTAAGTCTTTACTCTATAGCTAAGAAAATTGAATACTAACCCTACTTGTAGGTCAATACAAGGGTATTATGCATTTGGTTGTGATTTTAAAAAGCTCCTTGGGTCACCTTCTGAGGTCACACAATGCATATTCAATCTTGGACTCACCTATATGCCTCATTTGAGCTCAATATGTGCCTTTCTTCCTTAAATCAGAAATTTTTTCATAATATCCTGTCGTAGGTCATCATAGAGCTTGGCTAGGGTGATTAGGGTGAGAAAAGACCTTCCTAGGTTTCTGTTTGAAACATATATCACTATACCAGCTTCAAAATCACCATTCCTAGTTCAACTAGGTACCTTGACTAAGATCTTGATTGAGACCCCTGTTGTACTTCTACCTGTAGGTTTTTTTTCATTGATTAAGGTAATTAAGTGATGAAAACATCCTATTGATATCACATTGAGAACCTAAAACATTCTATGTCACGTTCACTCATCCTAGGTTACCAAAGGAAAATAATAACTCATGCCAATACATCTATTTACATCAACTCACCTATCTGAGTTGTAAGTGCATATTTGAGTCTTAAGAGGTGTTATAAAAGTGGTTTATAGGTCCTTTTGGGCTCCAATTTCTTGATACTTTATGGGTTTAAAATTTTTCATATTCACTTCCTCATGTTCATCTTAACTCTAAAAACTAAGTCTTTACTCTATAGCTAAGAAACTTGAATACTAACCCTACTTGTAGGTCAATACAAGGGTATTATGCATTTGGTTGTGATTTTAAAAAGCTCCTTGGGTCACCTTCTAAGGTCACACAATGCATATTCAATCTTGGACTCACCTATATGCCTCATTTGAGCTCAATATGTGCCTTTCTTCCTTAACTGAGATTTTTTTCATAATACCCTATCGTAGGTCATCATAGAGCTTGGCTAGGGTGATTAGGGTGAGAAAAGACCTTCCTAGGTTTCTGTTTGAAACATATATCACTATACCAGCTTCAAAATCACCATTCCTAGTTCAACTAGGTACCTTGACTAAGATCTTGATTGAGACCCCTGTTGTACTTCTACCTGTAGGTTTTTTTTCATTGATTAAGGTAATTAAGTGATGAAAACATCCTATTGATATCACATTGAGAACCTAAAACATTCTATGTCACGTTCACTCATCCTAGGTTACCAAAGGAAAATAATAACTCATGCCAATACATCTATTTACATCAACTCACCTATCTGAGTTGTAAGTGCATATTTGAGTCTTAAGAGGTGTTATAAAAGTGGTTTATAGGTCCTTTTGGGCTCCAATTTCTTGATACTTTATGGGTTTAAAATTTTTCATATTCACTTCCTCATGTTCATCTTAACTCTAAAAACTAAGTCTTTACTCTATAGCTAAGAAACTTGAATACTAACCCTACTTATAGGTCAATACAAGGGTATTATGCATTTGGTTGTGATTTTAAAAAGCTCCTTGGGTCACCTTCTGAGGTCACACAATGCATATTCAATCTTGGACTCACCTATATGCCTCATTTGAGCTCAATATGTGCCTTTCTTCCTTAAATCAGAAATTTTTTCATAATATCCTGTCGTAGGTCATCATAGAGCTTGGCTAGGGTGATTAGGGTGAGAAAAGACCTTCCTAGGTTTCTGTTTGAAACATATATCACTATACCAGCTTCAAAATCACCATTCCTAGTTCAACTAGGTACCTTGACTAAGATCTTGATTGAGACCCCTGTTGTACTTCTACCTGTAGGTTTTTTTTCATTGATTAAGGTAATTAAGTGATGAAAACATCCTATTGATATCACATTGAGAACCTAAAACATTCTATGTCACGTTCACTCATCCTAGGTTACCAAAGGAAAATAATAACTCATGCCAATACATCTATTTACATCAACTCACCTATCTGAGTTGTAAGTGCATATTTGAGTCTTAAGAGGTGTTATAAAAGTGGTTTATAGGTCCTTTTGGGCTCCAATTTCTTGATACTTTATGGGTTTAAAATTTTTCATATTCACTTCCTCATGTTCATCTTAACTCTAAAAACTAAGTCTTTACTCTATAGCTAAGAAACTTGAATACTAACCCTGCTTGTAGGTCAATACAAGGGTATTATGCATTTGGTTGTGATTTTAAAAAGCTCCTTGGGTCACCTTCTGAGGTCACACAATGCATATTCAATCTTGGACTCACCTATATGCCTCATTTGAGCTCAATATGTGCCTTTCTTCCTTAACTGAGAATTTTTTTATACCCTGTCGTAGGTCATCATAGAGCTTGGCTAGGGTGATTAGGGTGAGAAAAGACCTTCCTAGGTTTCTGTTTGAAACATATATCACTATACCAGCTTCAAAATCACCTTGGATTGGCTAAAAACATCCAAACCAATGTATAGATCACTACTTCTTCACCCTACCTATCTGACTGGACTGAGACACCTATAGGTTACCATTTTCCATGTTTGAGTGGTACTTTTAGGTGTCAATGGGATGGATAGGAATCAATCTCAACCTTTTATTGATGCCTTTGGTTCTATTTTATCTCATTATACTAGTCTAGTCATCTCCTTCATGGGGTTATGCTCAATATTGCTCCTCAAGTTAACAAAGGCCATTTACCACTACATGCCTATAGGCATCATTGAAGCTTTTTAGTGGGTTTAGAGGCATATTTGAGGTTTTCCAAAACTATGTTCCACTGATCTTTTCCCCTTCAAACTTGGCAGGGTTCTTTTAAAATGGTATGGATACAAGGTTCACCCATTTATATGTCTTGAAACCTTTAGGATATAAACTATGGAAGGTCATTCAAAACCCATTGACCTCTATTTCACTCCTTTAGGGATTGAATCCCTAAACTCAGTCCTTGACCCTCAAATTGGTTCCATACTTCCTTTTGTATGAGCTTTTTAAGCTCTATCATGACTTTCCTTCTATCTTGAGACCTCAAGAAGATATTACATTATTTTAGCTCTTTTGTACAATACCTCAACTCCATGCTCAGCCACCTATAGGTGGTTATTTTAATGCTCAAATAGTGGATTGAGTGTGGAGAGCTAGAAACCATGAATGCAAATGAACCTCATATGCCTTTGATAAACCTCCAAATGTACTTTAAACATAACTAAGGATTTGGAACACATATTCACCTCTCTTTACACCAGCATGACATTAACAAATGGTCTTATGGGTGCACATTAAGTGAATTATGCAGGCAAAGTAATGAAATGTGGAAAAAACATGATGAACTAGCTTCAAGACAACCCAAAATTTATTATCCTTCATCAAACATGTGATCTCCATATTTTTTACCTTGGAACCAACTTTATAACACCTGCTACAACATGAAAATCACTTGCCAATATGGGAACAGAGCAAACAAAAGTATCAAGTGGCTACCTTGGCATGGAATGGGAGCATATGATCAAACTTTACACATCCCCAAGCATGAAAATTGAATTCATTAAGCTCCTACAGTATTGGATCATATAATACGTCTCCATTAAAACCTCATAGACATGATAGACTAACTTATACATGAGACTACAACTGGAATTGTGCAAAGAGCTAATGATAGAGGGAAACAAGCTAGTAAGCAATCCAAGAGGTGACATAGTGAATTATAACATGAAAATAGATGGTAAAATGAGATATAGGATTGTATAACACCATTTTAAAGATTTTTGAGACACTTATAGGAGAAAACACTCAGCAAATAGAGGCACTCAAACTGAAACTACACATGGTGACACCTCCTTATATCATGGGTTAATCTACTCATCAAAACATCATAAATAATTAAACAAATAATTAAGACCATATAATAAGTAATCCAACATCCTCTAGAGCCAATATCACCAATTGGTTCCTATGAATTTGGCCAAAATTGATCAAAACCTATAAGGTGCATGAAATAACTAGTAAAAAGACATAGTCAACTTGTTAGCACTAGTTAATAAAGCACAATTGACCAATATTCAACATACATATATTAAAATGAATTTATCCTAGTTTAATATCATCTCCCAAAATCATTTATCTTGAAACTACATGTGTTGCTTGTACCGAGCAAAAACCTGAGTGTCACTTTAGTTTATCCAAAAAAGCAAGAGATGAACATAATGGTTTTGGATATGAGTTTTATAAATATTAGGATACCCCCATGATCTTCCACATGTGGCACACTTCCCTTTGTGTCGTACAAGTGCCATTTTTTCTCCTTTTTAAGTAATTTTTAAAGTTTTAGTTAGATAACCAACATAATTATGATGTAACTGACATTCCTAACATCTCAAATTAATTTTTATATGTTTAAAATTAAAAAAGGACACTTGGGTACCTTGGTAAATCTGTCATTTGCATTAATGACTCTCAAAATCACATTAAATGACTCCAAATTGACAAATTGACTAATGTAACTAAGACCAAGGCTAAAATTAAATTGAATAACATAAAATTAAATAAAATACTCCCATGAAAATATATTTAGAGCCATATATCATCTAATAAATCATGTGTTTACCTATAGGGGTCCAAGTTTGACCTAAATGTCAAACTTGGTCAACAAAAAAATGTGATTCACAGGGTTAGTATGCCTGCTATACTAATAACCAGTAGCCTTATCCTATTAAGGGCCAATGGAGTCAATTGATTCTTGAAGACAACAAGCTAATAATTTCTTAAAACACACCATGACAAACACAACACACCAAACCAACACAATATACATCAAGACACCAAACCAACTCACACATGTGCTCAAGCACTTAGGGAAAACAAAGGGAAACACAAACTATGTACAAGGAGAGAGGAGAAACTTACTATAAATGCTTGAGATATATCCCATTGACTAGTATATGAAGCTCATCTCCATCTAACTTTGAAAGTTGGAAGGCATTGTGTTGCTTGCATTGGGTGATAACATAAGGGCCACTCCACAAAGCATCAAACTTTGTGTGTCTTCCAGGATGAGCCCTATCTTCATCCTACTTTAGGATAATGGCTCCCTCTTTAAAACTCTTTGGCATGTATTTATTTTCAAGGTATCTCTTTGTTTGGTCTTGGTGAGTTCTCATGATTTGCATAGCTTGATCTCTTATCTCCTCAAGCTCTATTAACTCACACAACCTAACTTCCATGATTTCATTTTCCATCATTTATAGCTGATAAGTGAGATCCAAAGCTAGAAACTCAAGTGAAATAAGAATTCTAGCTTATCTACAATAAATAAGTGTGTATGGTGAGTTTCCAATGGATCTTTTTGGGGTGATCCTATCATTCCAAAGAGTTGTCTTACACTTGAAATGTTAAGTCCTTTGGTTTTCCTCCATTGTTTTATTTATGATCTTGATTAGATTCTTGTTAGTAGAATCAAATATTCCACTCCCTTATGGATAATAGTTGGAGGAGGTCCTAAGAGAGATGTTATGTTTCAAGGCCCATTCACTTGTCTTCATCATCCCAAGGAAAGCAAATGCATTATCTTAAATTATTGTTGAAGGAGCTCTAAACATTGTCACTATGCCTTCATAGAAGTCTAGAACTAAACTTTCATTTTATTTCTTGAGATAAATAGCCTCTACCCACCTTTTAAATTAATCTATAGTAGTCAACACCCACTTGTGACTAGCATTAGAAGGTGGATTGATTAGGCATGTGAAATCCAAACTCCATTGCATAAATGGTTGATCAACCTGAATTGGATGAAGAGGCAAGGTAGTAAGATTTTGTTTACCATCAAAGAGGGCACACTTTTTACACTTCGTTACCCAAGCATGGGTGTCTTTGAGCAAGATAGGACAAAATTACCCAGCCCTCATAATCTTAATAGATGTGGTTCTTGGAGCAAAGTGACCACTAGTTTGTCCATCATGAAACTCAATCAAAAAAAATTCTATCTGATCTGATTCAACATACCTTAATAACACACCTAATAAGTCTTTCCTAAACAACACTCCATCAACAAGCACATAAGGAATGGATTGAAATCTAAAGTACCTTCTTCTAGCTCTATTAAGGCCTTATGGACACTCACCAGTTTGAAGAAAATGAATCATATCTTGTGTCCAACTCCTCATTGATGAATATGCAGATATCATAGGGTCATCATGGAGTGATAAAACAACCTCTTTTTTTTCTTTCAAATATGAATCAAGATGCTCACATAATCCCTTCCCTTTCACTAGCTTGGTTGTCTTGATTTTTACATCATACTCCATCACTTTTGTGATCCAACCAGCCCTTTTCTCATTAAAATATCTAATCAAAAGGAAGTCTTTTACACTAGGATGAGGTGCTGATATTTGAATCTTTTTTTTATATAACATATGCCTAAACTTCTTTAAACTTCTAACAATTGAAAGTAATTGCTTCTCAACATAGGTGTACCTTACCTCATAACCTTCCAAACCTTGACTAAAGAAGGCAATAGGCTACTATAAATTCTCTTCATTTGCTTGGGTAAGCATGGTAGAGATTACCCCTTCATTTCCAAAGGTATACAAGTTGAAATCTTGTGAGAAATAAGTACTTGCAAGAGTTGGAGCTTGGGTAATGGCTTGTTTAATCTCTTCAAAACTTTACTTCCTTCTTCTAGTCCAAGCTAACACTTCATCCTTCCTTAGCATAGAGGTCAGAGGCTTGAAAAATTTATCAAAATCAAGGATGAATCTCCTTATGTAATTAATTTTCCCAAAGAAAATTTGCAAACCTTTCTTGTGTTTGGGCAAAGCCAATGCCAAGATTACACTCACCCTTTCAGGATCTATGGATAGGCCCTTATTGAAGATAATGTATCCTAAATTTTTTCCCTCATAAATATAAAATACACACTTATTTGGGTTAAGAGAGATTCTAAACTCTCTACATCTCTCAAAATTTTTCCTAAGGTGGTCCAAGTGATTCTTTGCATCCTTAGAGAAATTGTGATATCATAAAGATATACCAACATAATGTCATTTATTAGTCTTTGAAAATCTATATCCATTGCATGTTGAAAAGTATCTCCAGCATTGGACAAGCCAAAATGAATTTTCCAATAAGCATATGTACCCCATTTAGTAGTACAGGTTGTCTTATATTGGTCACTTTCCTTCACCAAAATCTGATTATACCCAGAATACCCATCAAGGAGAAAAAACCTTTCACTACCTACCACAACTTGAAAAATTTGTTTCATGGAAGGGAGAGGATAATGGTACTTCAAATAAAATCTATTCAAGTCCCTTAAATCAATACACAATTTGATTTATCCATTATTCTTTCTAATAGGGACTAAGTTTGCCAACCAAGATGAATGCTTAATAGGAAAGATGATCTTGAACTCAATCAAATTAGTAAGTTCTTTTTTCATGAGAGGTTCAATCTTAGGATTGATTGGCATTTGTATTTTCTTGATAGGATTATCATTCTCATCTTACTCTATAGTATGTTGAGCTAAGTTTGGATCAAACCCATTCAAGTCACTATATTCCCATGCAAAGATATTAGAAAACTCTTTGCATAACTCAATGAAAGCATGCTTCTCTTCACTAGAACATACCTTCCCAAGTGCAAGCATATTATCCTTGAATATTTTTACTTTCTCATAGTTTTATTGCTTAGTATACATGATTACCTTTTCTTTCTTCAACTATTTATCATCATTGAAAATACTCTCAAGTGTGACTAGGCCTTTGGAGAGCTTATTTGACTTCAATAACACAATATGCCCTCCATATTGCTGTTGTAGTTTGGACTGAATTTTAAAAGAAAACTTATCCTCCTCTTGTATAAAAAGTGATATTTTTTTGTCACTATCAAACAATTTAAAATTAGTGATATTATCCGGTATGGAGGGCCTTACAATCACCTTGAGATGTGGTTGGTTCCTATCCTCTCCTATCCCCTTTACAACATCAAATTGAGTTCCAAATGATGCCAACCTATTAACATTTTTATTGTCATCTCTTGGAATAGATGTGATGTTGAAATCTTGGAAATCCTCCACAAAATTCCACACTCTATGCTTATAGGACTTGAGCAAAGATTTCTTAGTTAGATTTTGACCTCTTACTTGATTCACAAACAACTCACTATCACCATACACTTGTAACTCCTTCACAACTATTTTCTTAGCCCACTAAAGGCCATGAATGAGGGCCTCATATTATAACACATTATAGGTACAAAATATTTGAAATATAAAAGTGGAATAGTACCTTTCATTAGAAGGAGAAACCAACATTGCTCCACCACCTGCCCCAATCTTGCTTCTTGATCCATCAAAGAAAAGTTGCCATAAACCATTTATGTCTTCACTTGGATTCAAAAAATTATGACTAAAGTAATCTTCTTCATGCATACAATACACTCAAATACTAGCCTCCTCTATGAATTTGTAAGGATCATGCTCATAATGTTCATCTCCCCATTCATCTAAGTATAAATCAGAAACTCCTTCAAGAGAAGATGTTGGAGATTGATCTATATGAAGCTCCTCCTCATCAATAAGCACAAAATTGAAATTTACCACTTTAGGCATATAAGGTTTCAAGTGATTGTGATGGATAGGTTCTGATTCAATCTTCATCTTATTACCATTTTTTGTCATAAAAAATATGTAGGACCAATTGGCTACCAAGTATCCACCAATCTTAGCTGTAAACTCTCTTGACAAACAAAGAGAAAAGTATGGAGGTAAATCTGCCACAACTACATCATGAGTAATGGAAAAGGTAGGACAATCATGTAAAATCAAATTTAAATACTTGACTACTCCCAAGGTCTTTGTTGGTGATTAATCAAATTACAAAACTCCTTTAGCCATTAGCTCATATTTGAGGCCTAATTTGCTCATATTTGAGGCCTAATTTATCTAGTATATACATGGGCATAATTGAAGTACTAACCCCACTATCTATGATGAAATTATGAACTAAAAAATCACAAATGATTAAATATAGGTATAAAGGAGGAGTTTTATCAATATTTTTTACGTGTCAATAAATGGGTTGAGTCCCATCACCAAGATTCTCATTCATAGCTGATCCAACTTGCTTACCAAGTCCTTGCAATTCCTTTGAAACATGTATTTTTATCTAGGTATTGTTAGTGAATCCCATATTTAAATATTCATATGCAACTTATTCATCTAGGCCACAAGATTTATAGAAGGATTTCTCACCTTAGAAGGCTCCTTGAGAGTACTAGTACTTTATGGTGTAGCTTATGGAGGTGGATGTGTAGGAGCAAGTCTTACATTCTAAAACTTCTAATTGTATTGAACTTTAGGAGTTTTATTACATACATCTACTATTAGATATGTTTTTGAATTGAAAATAGGTCCTTGATTATCCCCTTGTGTCTCTTTAATAGACCTCTTCTTATACCTAGTGTTAGAAGCCACACTAGTATTCACATTGCTTGAATTCCCCAAATGATTGATGGCAAAAAACTCTCTCTCCAAATGATTTATGAGAGTAGAATCAGATTTTGTTTTCCCATTATCCATTATAAATTAAATTCCACCTTGCATTGGCCCTTCAAAATTTGAAACTTGATATGTTTACTTACCTTGCATAGTCATGGATTGATTATACATCTCATTGGCATAAGCAACTTGGTCTTGACTTTGTTCATAGGAGGGATAACCTGGTTGTTCTTGAACAATTTTTTTTTGGGTGGGAACAAGAGCTTTAGAAGATGAGGTAGCATTAGGATTGTAACTTTAGTAAGGTCTAGCTTGGGTGATTTGACCTTGTCCTTGAGCATTACCTTGGAAATGAGGCCTATTGGTTTGCCCAAACTAATTATAGGATTGGTATGGCCTATAAATTTGAGATTGTTGCCTTTTAAGATAAATCAATTCATTGGTAACACTTTGGAGAAAAATAATGACTTCATGGATCTCATTGTTTGGGACAATGGAAGACTTTTCATGACTAGGCAAAGGAGCTAAGGCAGTAATAGGATCCTCTCCACTAAAAGATGGAACACTCTTAAGGGTTGTTGCTAGAATTTGGTCATATTGGGAAAGATTCAAAGGAGATGATCCAATGAATGACACATAATGTTGGTTATTATCCATCTTGGAATGTGAATTATGATTACAAGGGAAAATTAAACAATAACTTAGACTTCTTAAACATCAACTCTCTTGAATAAGGATGGGTATTCAAAAACCTAAACCTTTTGGCAAAATATAGAGGTAGTTTCAAAAAATCAAAGGGTATACATTTAGTGGAAGACCTAGTTGTCACCTTTGGCATGGAAATTAGGTACTGATCAACAAACAAATATTTGAAAACTTTAGTGGAGTTTCTAGGTATAGAATGCAGATGTTCTTGTAGCTGCAACTATGCCAAGAACAACACGAATCTTAGACAATCTTATAGGACTTAGAGTCCCATCGGGCATGCCAAAAACTATTTTCACTTAGATTCACACCCATTGAGGAGATTCATATATCTCATAATATAAGTGACATAATGGAAATATCTCTCTTGCTATGGGTGACAATTTTGTTGAGATGAATTTCTAGAAGGGCTAGTTTTGTTGATGCAATCTTTGAAAACACTTTCTTGACTATAAACTTTAGATGAAAAGGGTTATGAAAAAAATTAATAAAGATGTGATGCACCAATATTATAATTCCTCCCATTTACTTTAATTATACCACTTAGAGTCAAACAATACCTCTTTTACACAAAACTCATAATTTAAGTTGTATTATCACATCAGTGTTTCATAAGCTAGGTTCAAGAAGGTATTTGATACTTAAGAGAGTAATGAATGATTCCTTGATATAATATAGTCATATAAAATGTATAAGACACTTATTCACTTAAAAATAACATTAAAAAAGACTTGTAACAATCACTCTTTTACACACTTGGTGAACAATCAAAGATAACATGCTCGAAAAGATGTTCTTCTACTAGACAAGACCAACAAGATTGTACTAAAACTCAATTGAACAGCATGTGAGTATAAAAAATCATTTATTTATTTATTCAAGAGTCATTCAAGTACAAATTTGGCTAGGGTTTCACCATTAACCAATGGATTCCACTCAAAAGAGCCAAAAGAGTCAATATTTATAGCCTTTGAGAAAGAAACAAGGCAAAGGAGATCCAAAGGTCACTTGGACACTTTTAAATTTAATAAAAGGAGTTAAAATTTACATGAGAAAGATGAATTTTATGAACCATGAAATTTTAAGAGGTCCAATTATCCATACAAGTCATGAAACATATGAAAAGTGTCACAAAATTCTTTATCCTAGCTCAGAAAAATGCCTTCATCATTTAGAGTTGTTTGAACATCCTACCACTAACTAGGGATAGGTGTAATGATTAGGATAAGAGGTAGGGTTTAAATCATGAAATTACATGCATTTTTTCTTATCCTAATCATATAGAAACTCCTAAAAGGAAGCCATCACCATCTACAGTCTAAAAAACTCCATTTTCTATCACCCCTCACACTTGGCCTCAAAATTTGCTTCAATTTTCCATGAAAATTCATGGGAGGGAGTGAATGACACTTTTAAAGGCCCTCCATGGCCTTAGAGGCATTATTAATTCTTTAAAAATGGGATCACTTGGAGTGTGCACCCTTATCACCCTTGAGTTCACTATGCTAGTTTTGACTAGCTGAAAGGAAGGCAGTTTGTTGATCACTAATAAGATTTTTTATGGAATAAAATGTACATATGGAGTTATTATAGGTCATAATATTCCACCCAAACTTTATACTCCTCCTATAGCCTATAAAACACAAAATATGGTGAGAAAAACTCTATTTTGCATGTTGTATGTATAATTACATATAACTCATTTGCATGGGGGGGATCTTGAGGGATTATTATATATGAAAAAATATTTTTAATTTCCAAAATATTCCTGCAGATCATCTTCCTAACCTCATTTTACCCATTGGGTCACTATAAGGGTTTTAGAAGGGTTTTGAGTAGTCTTGAGTCTTAAGGTTGGTTCATTAAAGTCCAACATCCAACCTACCCAAAAATTCTCAAAATATGATATTTATGGGCCCTATTTACCTCCCTAACTCCTTTATTTCCCATTCAAAACTCTATAAAATATTTAAGCATTTGAGCACACCCCTTCGATCTGGATTCTACTCCTTCAGGTTTGAGACCTCTCTGGGCTAGAAATGGATTCTTGGTGTGTTTATATAAATTTATTAGTTAAATAATGTTTATATACACACTACTTACCTTAATTAACAATATATATAGTTAACCAAAGAGTAAAAGTGAACATGTATCACTATTTGGCACCAGGCCTTCCCAAAGCCTAATAGGTCTACTAGGCACCTTGATGGATTTGGATGTTAGTAATGGTACCTCATCATTTTATTTGTGTATTATTAATATTTAAATAAAATTTAATATAATAATACCAATACATACCCTTTCAATAACTTTACCTCATCAATTTCTTTTATTCACCAACTAGACCTAGTAAAAATCTTGTCTAGTTGGACTTTGTGCAAAGGGAAAATGGTTACTTTGAGGAATCTAAGATTTATTAATTGATTATTATACCTTATTTTAATTATATATAACTCATAATATTTTTATTAAGGTCCTCAAATCTTCACATCAAGTCTCCTACCCATTCTACACTCATCAGGTCAGTTTGCCAAACTCTGATTTTCCTAGACTTACTAACCTTTGAGAAAAAATATAGAGGTATAGACATTATTTACAAGGTAAAATGAATATTTTTGGAGTTTTAACAAGTCATATGGATTATTTTTACTAGATTTTTTGGGTTAGTTCCATGATTTATGTGTTGAACCATCTCCATTTCCCCAAAAATGGCCTCAAAAGGGCCTATTTTCCTGCATTTTTCTCAAATCCTCTTAGGAATGACCTTTATAAGTCAAAATAATACACATATATGGTTTAAAAATGTTTACCTTATCAAATTAATTATTATTAAGATTTTAAATCACTTAAGAAACCCATAGCCTTTTGAATTCTCATACTTGCCTATTAAGCAAAAAAAGGTCTCCAAGCTCCTTATATAGAATGTTGCCACTTAGACTAAGTAGGGAATGAATATGATCATTTTGGTAGGATTTTTATCTTATATAAAAACTTAAATACCTATCATGAACCATCCTACCTTGATTTTAACCTTCACCTCTTCCTTACCTCTCATGTTCTCGTTCCCACTTAGACTACCAAGTTGTACCCTATTGTAGGACTGAGAATAGGGGTCTTAAAACCTTGTAGATGTCTTGTTTAAATTCCCATTTTTTACTCATGTCCTTTTCATCCTTTCCATTGAGGTGTTCAATGTCCTGAGATGTCATCCAAATTCATCTTTTAGGTTTCAAATGCATTCCTACTTAAATTGGGTACCTTGACTGAGATCTTGACTAAGACCCCTACTATAGTCTACCTATAGGTTTTTTGTGGTTGATTGAGGTGATTGAGTGATGAAAAAATACTCTTTATATCACCTTGAGAACATACAACATTATAGGTCACCTTCAATCATCCTAGGTTACCAAAGGAAAACCATAACTCATGCCAATACATCTATTTGCATCAACTCATCTATCTAACCTTTAGGTGCATATTTGAGGATTGAGAAGTGTTATGAAAGTGTTTTTTAGGGACTTGTGTGTTCTAATTTATTTATAATTCATTGGTTTTAAATTTATCATATTCACTTCCTCATGTTCATCGTAACTTTGAAAATTCAGTCTTTACTCTTTAGATGAGAAACATCAATACTAACCCTACCTGTGGGTCAATACAAGGGTATTATGCATTTAGTTGTGATGTTAAAAATATCCTTAGGACACATTCTGAGATCACACAATGAATATTACATCTTGGAATCACCTTTATGCCTCATTCAAACTCAATCAGTGTCTTTCTTCCTTGATTGAGACACTTTTTCATAATACCCTATTGTAGGTCATCATAGGGCTTGGCTAAGGTGATTATGGTGAGAAAAGACCTTCCTAGGTTTTTCTTTGAAACATATATCACTATCCAAGCTTAAAAATCACCTTGGATTGGATAAAAAAATCCAAACCATGCATAGATCACTACTTCTTCACCCTACCTATCTGACTGGGCTGAGACACTTGTAGGTTACCATTTTTCATGCCTGAGGGGTACCTATAGGTTGCCATGGGATGGACAGGACTCTGGCTCAACCCTTTATTGATTAATTTGGCTCCATTTTATCTCATTATACTATTCTAGTCATCTATTTCATGGGGTTATGCTTAATATTGCTCCTCAAGGTAACAATGACCATTCACCACTACAGGTCTCTACACATCATTAAAGCTTTTCAGTGGGTTCAAAGGCATATTTAAGTTTTTCCAAAACCATGTTTCCACTGATATTTTCCCCTTAAAACTTGGAAGGGTTATTTTAAAATGGTAGGGATACAAGTTTCACCCATTTTTATGCCTTGAAACCTTTAAGAAACAAACTATGGAAAGTCACTCAAAACCCCTTGACCTCTATTTTACTCCTTTAGGGATTGAATCTATAAACTCAGTCCTTGACCCTTAAATTTGTTTCATACTTCCTTTTATATTTTAGGATCTCTGTAAGGTCTATTATGGCTTTCATTCTATCTTGAGACCTCAAGAAGATATTAAATTATTTTATCTCTTCCATACAACACCTCAACACCATGCTCAACCACCTATAGGTGGTTGTTTTAATGCTCAAAAAGTGGATTGAGTGTGGATAGATAGAAACCATGAATTCAAATGAAACTCATATGCCTTTGATATACCTCCAAATGTACCTCAAGTATAACCAAGGACTTGGAACATGTATTCACTTCTCCTTACACTAGCATGACATTAGCAAATTGTCTTATGGGTGCACATTAAGTGAATTATGTAGGTAGAGTAATGATATGTGGTAAAAACATGATGAAATAGCTTCAAGATAGCCCAAAATGTATTATCCTTCATCAAACATGTAATATCCATCCTTTTTACCTTGGAACCAACTTTGGAACACCTGCTACAACAGAAAATCACTTGCCAATATGTGAACAAAGTAGACGAAGTATGAAGTGGTTGCCTTGGCATTGAATGAGAGCATATGATCAAAATTTACACCTCCCCAATCATGAAAATGTAATTTATTCAAATAATAAATTCTTGGATCATATAATACATCTCCATTACAACTTCGTAGACATGATAGACCAGCTTATACATGAGCTGCAACTAGGATTGTGCAAAGAGTTGACCATGGAGGGAAGCAAGCTAGTAAAAAATCCAAGAGGTGACATAATAAAGTCCAAACATGAAACTCCCTGTGCTGCTTGTATCGAGAAAAAACTTGAGTGTTACTTTAGTTTGTCTAGAAAAACAAGAGATGAACATAATGGTTTTGGATTCAAAATGACATTTATAGATTAAAAAAATCATGTATATTAGTGTTATAAATATGAGGTGACCCCCCATGATCTTCCAAATGTGTCACACTTCCCTATGTGTCGTAAAAGTGTTATTTTCCTCTTTTTCAAATGATTTATAAAGTTCCAATTAGATAATCTAAAACATTTCACTGTACCTGACATACCTAAGATCTCAAATAACTTCTTGGATGTTTAAAAGGAAAATAGGAAACCTAGGCACCTTGGTAAATGTGCCATTTTCATTAATGACTCTCAAAATCACATTAAATGACTCCAAATTGACTAATGTAACTAATATCAAGGATAAAATTTCATTGAATAACATAAAATGACATAAAATACCCCCATGAAAATAGATTTAGACCCCTAAATCATCAAATAAAACATGTTTTTACTTATAGGGGTCCAAGGTTGACCTAAAAGTCAAAATTGGTCAATAGTTCTTGTGTATGCCTATATCACACTCAAGTATGCATAGAACATATGTTGGAATAAAAAATAAATTATATGTTATCTACTAACATAAATTAAACAACATATATGTAAAGGAGCTAATAAACATGTGTATGCTAAATAATTTTTTATATTTTTGATTTATTTGAATGTATTTTTATTTTCTTTAGATATATATATATATATATATATATATATATATATATATATATATATATATATTTAGAAATTTGGGGTTAATCTGATAAGTAATCATAATTAGAAAATTTATGAATGCCTAGTGGACTTGTCACATACTTTTCCTACCATAATTGTTTATAGTGAATCATTTCTTATTCCTTGATATTTTCCTATAGTTAGAAACTAGAAGCCATTGGTATTGGTTTATCACCATATCCATCATGTTGTATGTGAATATCCTTACCCTCAAAGGAAAATGTGAGGCACATTTTTTTAGTATCCACTGTTTCATATCAACCAACTGGTGCTACCAAAAATAAAATGTTAAATGCGGCTCATGATCCAATACCCATATGGCTATAGGGACCACTTGTGGTCACCATGTAATGGGTAATATAATGTAACTGAGAGATTAGGGATATAGTGGACAATATTTTAACTGTTTTGTAGTATGTCCTAACTATCATAAAAAGGGAACACTATGAACTATATCCCAATTATTAATATCAAGCTTGAAATGTTGGAAATAGTTCCAATTAATATTTTTTAATAATGGTAATATTTTCATGGGAATTTTTAATTATGTTGTATTTTACCTTATTATTTTAGAATATTTTTAATTGGATTTGTTTTCCATTTTTTGGACATAATTTGTATGCATTCTTCTTTTTTATTTTTCTTAATTTGGTTTTGCAATTCCCCACAATGATTTGTATCTTTGTTGGTGATCTGATTATAATTATAATAGGGTGATCCTTATTTTTCATATGGCCCTATTGGTTGATTAGTGTCTGTTAGGAGGTAAAGGTATCTTCTTATGCTCAAGTAAAATTTCAAGTATTATATGAGAAGCATATTTTTTACTGTGATCTATAGAATATGTTGTGGATACTTATATGAACAATCCACATTATTAACATGGTGTATCTAGATTTGTCCCTTTTAAGGTTGAAATAAAGTTTATAGCCAACATGGATGGATCGAGTCACGAAAATGTACATGTTCATATTTTGTTTATGATTTACCCTTATCTTTATTTGGTTTTGTACTTTATATAGATGAATTTAGTTTATATGTACCAGGAATTGTAGGTGTAAATAGGTAATGTGAATTATGCTTAAGTGGATGAAAACTTAGTTTGCATAATTTTCCATTTATCATAACATGAGCAACATCCTCATCACTATATTAAAATTCTAAAACTTTTCCATATTGTTGTTTAGTATTAACTTATAATGGAAGCTCAAATGTTTGATTTTCTTGTTGTTTGATTTTATTGGCTCTTTTGATGATTTTTTTCTCTACTTCTTTGTCTTTTGGTTTGATTACTATGGTAGTATGTGTACTTGTGTGCACCTCATTTGTTAGTGTCTTATGATTATCTTGGAATAAATGATTGATTTTGATTGACTAGCCAATCTCATAAGTCAATATACTCTCAAGTGGAATATATTATTTATGTGGTATCATTTTAGGAACCCTTTCTATATCAACATGTAACATTTTAAAAAAATTTAAGGGTTCATCATGAACAAGCATTTTCCATAATGTTCCATCATGTATAAGTATAATGCATTGATGCAATGTAGATGGTACAAATATAATTATGTGGATCCAAGGTCTACCAAGACTAGGTTATAATACAATGATTGAGACATTACTTGGAATTTAGTTTGAACCAATTTTGATCCCAATGTCACACTTAATGTGATTTCACCAATCAGTGGGATGCATGAATTATAAAATCCTTTGATATGCATATCATATTTTTGAACAATCTTTTTACTAATTCCCCTTGTGTTTAGGAATTACATGCTACAAATTTTTAGTCTAGATCCATTATTAACTATCACTCTCTTTATTCCTTTATTATGAACACTAACTTATATGAATAAAGGCAAATATTGATTAATGATATCATTTGAGGGTAAATCTTTATGATTGAAAGTGATGAGATTTTCATTATATTTAAGATTTGAATATTATATGCAAAATAATTTGGATGTATATCACTTGGTAATTACGTTTCACACAAGGCTTCATATAAGATATTTTTATAGATAGTCGACTATTTTAAAAGCTTTAGTATCAAGATCTTGGCATGTGTATTACATAATTGGTCAACAAGTTCATATACTTAAGATTTAATTATTAGCTTAGGTTTATGATGGACATGTTGTATACTTAAAAGAGGCGGGATAGTTGGGAACCCTTGACTTTTTGTGTAGTGTCAATATGGACTATGGAATCTAATATAATTTGTGGGTGAATAATGGAATCAATATGGCATTTGTCACTTGAATATGATCTAGGGGGAACAAAAGGTTGAGAGCACACACATTGGAACTTGGATATTAGTTCTATATTATTAAAAACGGACTTGTAAAGATAAATTTAATTATTATCTTGACATAAGTTAGTCTATTTGCTATGACAAATTTTTTAAATCATTAGATTATTCATTTGATTAATTTAACAAAACATGAAAAATAGCAAGTGATGATTATCATCACATACTTATAAATGAAGTAGATAGTAGATAGATCCATGTTGAGTATGATTGATTTCCTTTGGCAATAAAAGTAAGTCTAATTTTTAAGATATTTTACAATGTAGTAAATTAGAAATGAGAAAATCCTAAGGCAAGCTAGGGTTTCCTTAAGAAGACACAAAGGTCAGGTTCACCAAATGTTTAACCCTTTTTGAGATTAGTGGGATTAAAGGGTTGAATATCCTAATCAAATGGATGAAAAAAATTATTCTGGAGTTGTCCAATTAAATTTATTTAGATAACACAATATATTGAATCTAAAAAAATACTAAATTTGGATTGTGCAATGCCAATTGATATTTTTATAATTGAAACATAAGGAAAGGAAAATATACTTAGATTATTTACAAATTCATTGGTGAATTTGAGTTGTACGGAGGTGGAAGCAAGCAATTTGATGCTTAAGATTCAGTTACCAGATTATACAAATATTAATTATAGAGGCTTGAACACTTGTGTTGACCTATGAACACTTGCATCAATTATTTTATCCATGTCTCTATGGTTATATCATATAAAAAATATTCAATGTATTATGAAGCAACCGCCTATGCTTATTAGGATTTTTGTCTCCTTTTCATTGATGTATCTAGATCACATGCATGAGATCTATATGACTATATATGGTAATGATGATTTTCAAATATTTTTTAATGCTCATGTATAAAAAATGTAAAACTCTTATGACACTTTAAATTCTATCTTTACATCTTTCACATGTGATAATAGCTCTAATTTTGAATTCATTATGATTCTAAGAAAAATTATTTTAATACTAATCCAACTCCTTTGAACACTAATTCTACCAACCCTAGATTTAAAACCATGCAAAGTATGGTTTACTTGGGTGATGGGCTTAATAAGCATGAAACTAGTATTCTTGAACCTCTTTTACTTACATCTAAAGCAAATTGTAAATGTCTCAGTTTTGATAGTTAAAATTCTTCTAATAAAAATTTGAAATCATATTTTTCTCCTCAATAAAAGACTTATCATGCAACTTATTTTAATTATAATGCCTTTAATGCTTGTTCTTTATTTAAAAATGATAAAACTTGTGAACATTGTGAAAAACATAGGCATCCTATCTCTAAAGTTAGGAAAATTTATCCATGAAAATCTTGTGGTAAATCCACTCAAAACACTTTTCATTGTTTTAAAACTACTAATATTCCTAATGCTAAGGTAAAAGCAATTTAAATTCCTAAAGACAATGCTTCTTCTAGAAAATTTGATATGTTTTTTTGAGATAATTCTTCTATGACTTCATGTCAAATATATTTTGAAAGTGAAACATATTATTTGTCTCCATTTTGATAGAATCAAAATATTTTATGTATTTCTTACTTCTTGTTTCAAAGGAAATATGTTTTGATTAAAGCTTATTTTAACTAACTTCATTTTAAGTAGGATTTCGCACTTTATGATAGAAGTTGTCTTTAGCTCAATTTGACTTTATTAGATCTATTTTTAGTACATTATTTATATGTATATCATTCTTATGGTGTATTGATTATTTAACATAAAATATTAGTATTAGTTAGTTTTTTTGCAAGTTTTAATGGATTATTTATCCTTCTTGTTGGTCTTTGTTCCATTGCATGTTGATCATCTTATTTGAAGAGGCTTCTTGGATATTATTAATGATCACACCTTCATCTTTGAAAATTTTGGAGACACATTCTCTTCTTATTTCTTTTACAAACTATTATAATTACTCTTGAAGAAATTTTCTATTAAGTCGGAGTATTATGTAATTTCAACTCTATTCCTTTTTTGTAAGAGGTTTTCTCCACTTTTGTAATTCCAAATTAATATTAAGGAGGAATTTTGGAGATTAATCTTATTTAGATTCATTTAGTCCTTTAGTCTCATCCTAATTAGTTTTTAGGTGTGCATTTATTATTATTATTATTATTATTATTATTATTATTATTATTATTATTATTATTATTATTATTATAAATGCACTATATCCTATATTTATGAGTTGTCTCTCACAGGTCTGTTTTCCACATGTAGGATTTGAGAGTTACTTACACAAGTAACTCCTCCCCCACATGACACACACTTTCATCCACTCTATTTGGGAATGTGACATTTGGCACACACCAATGAGACCTTGTGAAGTCATGATGGGATTATTATAACTCCCTTATCCTTCCTTTTGTTCTCTTTAAAGAGCTTTCTCCTCCTCGCTTCTAAAAATATTTTTACTCTTAGATTATTTTGATCCCTATTTTATCTTGAGGCCACTCTTCTCTATTTATCTTATCTTTTAATTTTTATTATACTTAGAGTTTAATTATTTCCAAGGCTTCTAATAGATTGTGTAGTTTTTCTCTGTTTGATGGCTTCCCCACTTATAAGCTCTCATCTTTCTTTTTGTGGTTTGATTCACTCTTGAGTTAACTATATATATATATATATATATATATATATATATATATATTCATTGTTATTTTCTATCAATATTGGTAAATTATCTAATAGTGTATATCTCAAACCCTAGTTCCTCACTTTACGTTAGGTCACCTTGGCAAAAATGGGTTAGTGGATTCATAACATCGATCTAATATCAACAATCCCTTTGTTAATGAGCATTGACTACATATTTAATACTCCAAATAGGGCCTCAAACATATGTATTTATACCCTAAGTGTGGGATTATGTATGAACAAGGGTGCAATATTCTATATACAAGGACATGTAATGATCTATCTTATAACTTGACAAATATTGTTCATGGGTTATTCTTTTGATGATTCAAACCTATAATATGATTGCTCTTATGACTGATATAGAAAAATTAATAATAGGGTAGTATGAATTAGTTTTGAAATTTATTAAATTATCTTGAATAGGTGTTTGTTTGGTATTTGCTAGATGTGTGCTTGATAATGTTAACTAATCTTTATTTTGTATTTATACTACACATTTTTAAAATATCATATGTAAGGTTTAGATAAGATAAATAGGCCAACACATACATTTATAAATATTTGAGTTTTAGATAATGTTTTAGGTACAAACACTTGATAAAGAAACTAAACACTAGCAACGACATTAGTGTCCACGTTAAACATAAGTGTTCAGTAGGATAGAAAATTACTAAAGGTCGGTAACTAATAGTGAAGGATATAGATCATATTTTAATATTTTTATAGTGTATAGGTGATCTGGTTCATAATAATGATAGGATCAGACTATAAGATAAGCATTTAGGAATAATGAGATGATGAATTCAAGCCATTTGGTAGTTGGAAAGCCAAGAACTAAAAGGTAGAGCCCTGATTGGTATTTTTCAAGTGTATAAAACTAAGATGCTATATATAATTAGATTTTAGTATCTAAAATTGTGTGGTATTCTATGACATTTTATTTTGTTCTTATTGTGTTTGTTAAGCTTGATTAGTGGTGCCATAATACATATCATGTACTTTATTGTGTAGTATAAATTAAAATATATTCACTTTACTCCATGTCTCATTGATATATTTATCTAGAATTGACACTTCATATATTATGTTAAATATATTACATAAATTATTTAATGATAATTACATTAATATGATAAAATACTCTCCAACATGATGATGTAATGCTACATGATTATTTAATTATCACCTGATAAAGTTAAGTCTTCTTTTGATATGAATGAATTACAAGATACACCCCTTATCTCAAAATGAGGGAATCATAGTGGGTTTGTATTAGAACTCCAAGCCTCTATGAACATACAAAATCATATTTTGGACAGAGTTTAGGTTTGAAAAATTAAAATAAACATATATTCATAGTTTCAAAGATTTAAAACAATTCAAAATTTAAAGTTTACAACATAAGACTGGTTTCAAAGAATCAAAGTAATTCAAAAATCACATACATGATAGATATTGACACATTGATACAAATTATGTGGGAATATTACATGCATATGAACTCAATTTTTAAATACTTATGTACAAAAACATACACACTTGAACACATATACATGGGCATATGAAAAATAATTATATGAACAAATTTGCAGGTTTCACATATAGTTATAATTGAGTATATAAATGCATGGCATTCTATATTAGTAGTCATAAATACATGGGGAATTATACTTATTCATTCTCATGTATGCATTTTAAAATTCTAAAAGGCATGATACTTTTACATACACAAATGTTTTTCAAAGTCCAAAAGTCATGATACTTATGCACACATACATTTTTCAAAGTTCAAATGGCATGATACTTCATGCACATATTAAAAGTTAAAAAGTTATAATTTCAAGGGTAAAATTTTAATTTCAATTAAAATATATTGGAATTAAGGTCATGATGGGGGAATGAATATTAGTCTTTCTCTTTAGAACATGCACATATGATCTAGATTCATTTGCAGTGGTGTGATTCGATCTATTATGGGTAATGTATATTTGAGTCTAGTAACACTTAATGACTTTGGCATTACTTCTATCAACCCCAATGTGTCATTTTATATTATGTTATTGGTGATATATAGTTGAGTCTAGTGATACTTACTGACCTTAGCATCAGTTCTAACAAACCCATCATTTTTTTGCATTATTTTATATTGGTAATTAGGTATTATTCCCCATTCATGAGAGTTGGATTATGAATCTTTACAACTCTAGGGATTGATTACTTAGTCAAAATTATAAATTTATCACTTTAATTTTGCTAATGGTTAAACATGGGGCACCATCTCTCCAAGTGTTTCAACAAGGGAGCATGTTTCTCCAATGCTTCACCATATTCCATAGGTTACATGGAAATTTGGTTTTATCTACATAAAAATATTCTCTTTCCTTTATCTCCTCTCAATTTTTCATTTTTCAAAGTTTAGCATTTTAAAATTTTAAATATGGATAAATGACTAATTCATGTATTGTTGTAGGGTTTAATAAAATGAGTTCCCTACATAATTAGAATATCCTATCAAAGATAAAGTGTGGTGTACATACTTAGGTTTAACTCTTTCTCCTTTACTCTATAAATTTAATTACTAAAATAAAGAGGGGAGGTGGGAATGTAAATACCTAAATATAGTCATAAGTACTTGAAAATGGTAAGTATTTATAAATCCTAAACCATTTGAATTGTGCCCAACACAAGAATCTTATTCACCATTACTCTAAGCCATTTATATATTTACAACCTTGAAATTTTATTTCCCACCACTGCTACACATAACTTGTTAAGTTAATAAGTGCAAACCTCTTTGTTTTTTCCTCAGTTTCTAACAATTTCATGAGAGATGTGTTTGATTATTTGAGATAGGATGACCTTAGGTTGAAAGTCCACTATTACAAATCTATCCACATAGAATGACACATCCCATGATAATTAATGGCTAGTTTCCAAATTTCAAAATATTCTTTTTGGTCTTCTCACACATTTAATAAGGTCAGCCAAAGGAAAATATCAAAAGATTTTGTTACAAATATAAATTGAAGGCCATTCATTACTCATAGCTTGGATTATCTATTTTACACTTTTATATTATTTCATATTGAAAAAATATGCCATATTCTTCTAAAAATAAATATCATTCACAAGGATCAAACACAATCAAAGTCTAAATCATTTCAAAGCAAGTCAAGAGCTATCATTGTCAAGTATCAAATCCATATTTCTAGCTACATACACATAGTCAAGGAGAAAAATTACACAATCACTTTATGTGGGATAAATATGAGTGACTTCATTCCATATTTGAAGTATATAGATATGTAGGCAATAGTCAATCATTAAGAGGGTGATTGGGTCATCTAAACCCATTACACTCCCCCTCTATTTTTTTTTAGGTTTATAGCTATCATGAAGATTCATATGGTTTATAAAACAAATAGGAGAAAAAATGATATCTATACGACACAAATAGAATTACAATATCTCATACTGCTTAGCAAGCACATATATGAAAAGTAGAATAGTCATATATTTGTCCAAATCAACTCAAATTTTTTTGAATTCAACAAATGAAAACATACTGCATTATTATTTAGAGAGCATAAACTTATCTATGAATATTCTCAAATTTTATTTTCAATACAAAAATATCAAATTTATTTTTTCTCTAATTTTCACTATTAGATATCAGTCACAATGAAGTATGGAAAGTCTATGGTCAATAGACATGACTGACCTACACTACTATCAAGGGAGAGTAGACCTATTTAGAATAAAATTCAGATTCTACCTTTGATCATACATAATCACAATATTGACTTTTATTGATTCACACTACCAACATAAAAAATAGTCAACACAAAACCTAGTTCTAAGATAAGTTTAATCTTTTTTAATGCTTTCCAAAAATAACATATTTCAAAATTTAGAAAATTACAAATTAGAATTGCTAATAATTGTATGTATTTGGAATTATGATCTTTCTCAATTTTTATACCTATTAATAAAACATATAATTTTTAAACAAATAATATGGTTAAAATAGATAGGTTTCAAGTGACCATAAGGAGAGGATCTAGAAGAATTCTATCTAGAGAAGATTTCCTTTAAAAAAGTGTAGCCAACAAATGCAGAGGAAAAGGATTTGTATTATGCACAACTAGAGGCTCTAGTGTGATGTCAAAGCAAATATGAGGTGCACATGTCTAATACTATGCCCAAATTAAAGGTGGAAGAGCTAGATCAAGTTCCTACTAAAGGCAAAAATGGTCGAGTAGTGCCAATTGGTATGGAAGGTGATGATAAAATGCTACACAGGGAATTGTGTGAGCAAAAACAAGGTGGAAGGAGTATTTTATTTGGGAGGCATAAAGGAAGATAGAAGATAAATCATAAATATATTTTTACAATTCATGTGTCAAGTGTTTGAAATGAATAAACATGGAGATAATATATCCTATAGCTAAGGATTTTTATCAAAGATAACATTATATGAATCTAAACTGAAGAAACACATGATAAGAGAGGAAATGGAGAGAAGATAAAGAATACTATTACAATCATAAAAATTTGGGATTTGTACCAAATAAAGTACACTTATATAGATAAGGTTAAAATTGAGTGTGCAAAAGGAATCATAGATGGAAGTTCAAGGGAGATTACACATCGGAGAATGTAGAGGAAAGCAAGGTGAATGCATTAGAGGATAGTAGAAATGTGTTGAAAGGTGAGATCCTCCTAGGATAGGACAAGATAAAATAAGATGAGGAAAAGGAATAGATGGGAAATAAATATTCCCAAAAAATAGAAAAATTTTCCACAAAAACAACAAGAGAAGATAAGGTAAGAGTAAAGGTCCATTCATAGTGTGTTTAATGGATAGAGGGAGAGAAAAAAATGAAGAAATTGGTGAACCATTTGCATTGAATGAAAATGATAGGTAAGATCATGTGGATGAAACTCCATATAATTAATATAATAATTCTTAAGGGGTTTCACATGTGGGATCAACCTACATAAGCATAAAATAAATGAATTATACCAGAGCAATGAGTGTAAAAGTATTTGCACACAACATGTTAGATACACTAAAGAGTAGAGGAGAAGTAAGAAAAATAAATGTGTAGATGATAAAGGGTGTTAAATAATCAATACAAATGATATATGGAAGTTGATAAAAGTAGTTGGAGGAGAAAAATAAAATAAACCTGAAGCATATGAAAGGAGGATGAGCATAGAGGTGAATGGGAAGAGGTGACAAATATGGATATTAGTCCAATAAAATGAAGATAAGTGAAAAAAAATTGAGATATGGAATAATAAATAAGATATGGGATTCATTAAACCCAATGATGTTTTTATGCTACTAAAGGCATCAAGTAGAGAGAGGTGAAGAAGAATGGTGCTAATGGGAGTAATGCACATAGTTTCCTAGATTGAGCTATAAAGGATATGGAGAATGATCAAAATAGAAATACATAGAGGTGTCTTGTAAAATTCATAAGTAATAAAGGAATAAAAATAATCCTACTTTCTATAGTAGATTATATAATGAATATGGTGTGCCTCATGAGTGAATGGCGGTTCACAGTTCATAAATATTGAGAATAAATGAAAGATATTATATACATTTGGTGGATGTTCATGAATGATGGTATGCACAAACCTAAAATAAAAAAACATAAGAGGGGATAAATAATGCACATAAATTGAGTTGTATGGTTTGCATGAGTGAAAAGGTGAAAATGTGTTCAAAACACTTGGAAGATGTGAAAAAATAGATGTGGGAATACACTCACGAGAGTAACAAGAAGAAAAAAGTGAAGAAGAGAGAGATAAGAAGAGAATGAAGGTTTATGTCCAAGCAATGGCCCATAAGAAGAAGAACCATAGAACAAGCTTGCTTAGGAAACATAATAGGTGGAAGAGAAGACCCCACCCCTATATAGATATTTGGAGGGAGAGGTCCTATATCTCTATTTGGAGTTAGTAGAGGTGGATGAATGAATGCTTATTATCAATTGGTAGGTAGATTTTCAATAGCCTTAGTAGACAACCAAAATAATGGTTATACCACTCATAACCTATTTGTGAATATGAGATCAATTTTTTAATTATCTATGGGGTCTAATAAAAGAGCATCCTAGGTGAATCAATAATACTACATCTTGGAGATAAAAAAGTCCAATTTTAAAAAGATTCTAGTTTGAAGGGTGTGAGTGCACAAGTGTTTTGAAATTGTACTTCAAGTGCAAGGAGAAATATCACAATTTTTTGAGACGTATACATTGGATAAGTTTGGTGAAGGCATGGAGAGCATAGGGGAAACAAGGTGGTGAATTTTTTTTGAAGCATGACAATTTGAGGCTTGCATAAATATGCATAGAGTGCCAACATTGTGAATATTTATTATGGGGTGTATGTGCAAGGATTTGATTAATGCAACGATTATGGTCACATAAATTACAATGCGCACTATGTTTGAAGGAAATGCAAGTGCACAAATAAGTGCCATGGTTGAAATTGCATGTGAATGGATTAAACAATCATGTTCTATCAAAGTTTTCGATTGTATGGGATTACAAGAGGTAAATCATTCATTTTTGTGCAAGATATTAGAATGTGATCATATTGAGTACAAAATTATCCATAAGTCACACATGTTATACACATAAAATCTAGTCTATAAGCATAGAAGTGTGGAATTAGCTATAATATCATAGGCATAATAGGCATACATAATAATTATAACAAAGAGTGAAATTTGATGTAGCTTAGGCATAGATAATCCCTTCATGTTTGGGTCACTCTAAAAATCAACATGCGAAATCCATGGCATAAAATGATGCTCTAAGAACATACAAATTTACATGTAAGACAAAACAAGCCATCTATATCTATACCTAGCCACATAGGCCATAGACCAGTTGCATGAAAGGAAATCAAGTGAAAAATACATAAGTTGGTGAAATAATTGCATGCAAACCTCCTTGATAGGAAGATCAAATTTATTAGAATCACAAATTGCATAGGGGTTTATGTAGGTATGCCCATAAGATTTGGTACATCTTAAGGGTGGATACAAAGTAAGTCATTAATGAGTCTATCAGTGTTGTGAAAGAATCCAAAGGATAATTAGAATTATAGATGGGAAGCTAAGAAAAATTAAGGTAGCATGAGAAAGTATTCATTTATAGGAGGTGGAGACTCATTGGATAGAGCTCAAGATGAAAATTCCCATAACTTTGAGTGTATGTAAGTCTGTGTGACTTCATTTTTTAGATAGGCAGATCCAAGTTTGAGGACTCAACTAAGTGTACATATAAGAGATCCATTGTAACAACATAAAATCTTAAAATCATTGACACTATTTTAGACTTATATATCACCTCAGTATTTTACACTTAAAAAAAATCATGGATGTACCTTTAACTTATAGACCTTTTTTGCTGCTAAAAGGATCACATACACTATCTCTTTGTGCCTAATTTCTTATATCTTAATCTAACCAATGTCATTATGTTGACTCAAACCTTCTATCTTACCCAAAATGTTATAAAATTGTTTGTATTCCATCTTTACAAGTTATGGAATTGTGCCTATTTTGTAGCTACTCAAACACTTGCATCCCAATCACATGCCTACATCGACACAAATGTTTGATTCTAACACAAGTATTTAGTGCCCTAAATTCATCTAATTTGTAAATGAAATGTATCTTAAAAGTCAACGTAAGTGATTTAATGTGATATATTCTCTAAAGGGATTGGTATAAATATAGGATCAACCCTCATTCATTTCTCACCTAGAAATGACCAAGACAACTTACAAAAATCACTCAATTAAGCACTCAAGTGAGCAAAGATTCTCTATTTAATATTATTTCCATATATTTCATAGGGACAACATATTTACAAGTCTGAAGTACTGAAGGAGCACTCTATGAGCCATATTTTCCTAGTTATAATCTAGATCATTATTTTACTTGCTTATCACACATTACATGATTCACATATAATCCAACACATAGGGGAGAGCTACATAAATATGAGGCTCTCTTCAAAGTATTGGATATATAGGTAATGCTCATTGATAGATGGGTCTTTAGAGTAGCTCGACACCATATGCACACTAACCTATTTTTATCATAACCACTATGAATATTAATAATTAGAGATTTTATATTTGACAAGGAGAGACAGTCTATGACCCAAATTTGAATGCACCAGAGTGAAGGTGACATAGAACCCAAAAGCATCCAAGTAATCACATCTAGTTTTAGCAATTATTCTATATTGGACACTAGCATCTGATCTAAATAATAGTGTTGATGCAAGTGGTTGTGGATATAGAGGTAAAATTTATAGAATCAGGTGATTGATCTAAAATATAGATCCAATCTACTTTCTATCGACTCTAGACCTAGACCTATGTTAGCATATGAACCAACTAAGTATCTTATTGTCATTATCATTATAATATCTAGCATAGCTATACTTTTTTATCTTTAGAATCCTAGCATAGTAAATTCATTATATGTTCTATTTGAGTTTTTCAATTAATTGATTTGTTTTAGAGATAAACTCCCAGTCTTGTTCCCTAGGTTATCTCTACCCCTTTAACACTAGACTCCCCATATCTAGATTTAAGGATTAAACATTTGGTAAACTTGATATTTTAAAATAATTCTTGCCTAAGCGTACCATATAAAATGATTTTTCCTAATATATGTGTTCTTTATCTCTCTTATCATGGATGATATTGATTGCTTTGATGAATATGATGAAACTCTCCAACTTTATATCAAATAAGGGGTAAAAATTGACTACTCTTATATTCTTCTAAATGCTAAAACATCCAATCTCAAATATTTGAATGGTGGTATCTACCATCCCTCTAATCAGGTCCATGCTCCCACCATTTCAAAAGATGAGTTGATCCATCTTAAGGAAGATAAAGAGCCTTTACCATTACCCTCTACACCACCATCATATAATATTATCCTTCTATATTTGATAAAATATGGATACAAAGGACAAGGACCACACAAAAATGAACAAGGTATAACCCACCATGTATATCTTAAATATAATAAAAATCAACAAAGTTTAGGTTTTTTATAAAAATATATAGGTCATCAACAATGCAAGTCATATAATCATGCCCTTTATGCACATTCTACCACCAAAAAGGACACATATGAGAAATATTCTCCTTCATATGATCATCAAAAGTTATGACAAATACATATGGAAATTGTGACTAATTTACAAATTGTTTATTATAAGGGGGATATTTATTCAAATTAATTAATTAAAACCCCTATAATACCCACTTTTCCAAATAATATCCCCCTTTTCAATGGTGATGATTAATATTTCCACTCATTTGACATTGAAAATTCATAAAATGTTAAATAAGACATCATGGCATCTTTACCAAATAAATTTACCATACCAAAAGAGGTTCCTTTAAAAATGTCTCTCCAATACCAATTGATATATATCTACAAAAGGTGAATGAACCAATCTCTTAAAATTATATACCAAAGATACCATAGTACAAAGGTCCACTATTACCAAAGTATCCTATATTTAGTGATTCATGAATTAAAATTATTGTCCAAGAGAATAATGATACTCATACGCCTATATTCAATAGAGGTGGTGAATTAGAATAGACGATAACACCAATGCCAAGCACCATCACTCACATGGAGTTTATTATTTATATGATGAGCACTATTGGGGATATTCAAAAACAAGTTTCCATACTTTAAATGTAAATGAATTTCCAAAATACTAATGAAAATGATACCTCATTCAAAAATCAACCTCTTGCACAATTTATACTTGAATATCCTTGTCTGAAAGATTTTGAACTACCTGATTTACCTTTCTTTTTGAGTCACAATGACCCATTCAACCACATGATAAACTATGTACATTATTTTGGTCAATAGGCAAAAGATGAAAAACTATTGCTAAAGGTATTCCATATGATCATTTATGAGGAGGTGCATAATTGGTTCTATATCCTACCAAAGGATTCCTTAATCATCTTTTCAAAATTATAAGACATGTTCTTCATGGCTTTTAATATCCATAAGGTGCCAATACTTATGTTATAATATTTGCATAATTTTAAACAATGTGATGATGAATTCCTTCAAGATTATACCATTTTATTCAAAATTACATCATATGAGCTAGCCTTTATACCTTAAAATTTAGAGTTATAATTCATTTTTAGTAGAGGTCTTATTTCTCCATTGAAATAAAAACCATTGCATTAGCAATATGAATCATTTATCATTTATATGTGGATGTGCTTAAATATGATTCATTCATACTTACTCATCTAAAGGATATTAACGTATCCCCTTCTAAATAACAAAGTTTTAATCCTCACACAAAGGAGGGAGATGAATTACCAAATGGACATTATGAACAAAAATGGGGTGTTTTACATGGGAGCTTTACAAAATTTACTCAACAAGGGACCAATCCGAGGTCTACATCCTATATAAACACCCCGAGATCAACAATCCAAAAAGCATCCACATCAAAAAGATTTAAAAAACACATTATTCATGGGTGGTGCTTACTTTTGGCATAACCATATTGATCCTACACAAACAAAAACTACTTGTAATATAGGATGTGTTCGACAGCTTGGTTTTGACCTAAAACTCTTACAAATCAAAGGATCTTCAACACCGATTTCTTATGGTTCTAAATTGATTCAAACATGGTTTTGGGTTATACCACAAAGATATCCATATACATTTACATTGAACACTCTTTGGATATCAAATGAAAGCAAAAATTGACCAAAATTAGCAATGTATTTATTTTTCTCACAAAGGTAAATTGAACCATATTCCCAATTATAACATTGGTTATTCTACTACACATGTAAAACACGAGGAGGAATATGTTATGTACCATTCCACTTATCCAACCATGATCCAAATGATGTAAATGATCAAACTTGAGCTTCAAAGGTTTTAGAAATACCAAAAAAATAAATAAAATTAAAAAAACTTTGAAAATCTAAAAATATTTTCAACATATATGATTTTGGTTACATGTTGGTGTATGGCATATCGGTATTTTATATATACATATGTTTCACACATCATTTGAGTGCGATTCAAGCATACACAGATACATGATCCATGTAGTTTTGGATTTTGGGCCTTCCCTCTACTCATGTCATATGACTATTGGGGGCATCTACTTCTTTGATCATGATACACCCAGGTTATATTATTCTATGGTCACTTTACATTATCATGTTTGAGCTTATATATGCACTTACACATGATTTTATCTATGCTTATATCTTTCATAGTGTACTTGATATATTATGCACTTAACATTTTTAACTAACACATATATCTAGGACTAGTATAATATATTTATATTGATTACTTATGATTTTATTTATGTACTTCCTCAAGTGTCTTGCCTTGTTATTATATTTATTATTTGAGCATTTGAATATGCTCCATTTTTTATGGCCCCCATGTCTCTATTTGCCTCTTTGACATTTAAATATGCCATTGTTTGTTGTACATGTTGATATTTAAATATGTCATTCTTTTCTTTGTAGACATTTGACTAAGTCATGTCTCTTTGATTATATAATATTTAAATATGCCCCTTGTTTTATGTCTCCTTAGACCATTATATTTTGATTTGATTTTGAGTGCTCTTATGTGTGTGCTTGATTGCTTGTATTGTTAATATCTAGATATTTCCATGATCTACATCATGCATCTTGGGACTTAGTGTGGTCACATTCTTCATGCTTCAGTGATATATCTACTTAGACATGTTCCCTCTATATATTACATGGTACGTTCATAGTTTACATGGTTATCTTATCATTTTGAGGTAAGGTACTATCACTCTCTACCTTTCATCACCTCAAAAGGGGGTATATCGATGGGAGAATACCATAGAGACATGACTTCCACATTGCTTAGCAGATTTAGAATGTAGTGGAAGCATGTTTTGGAAACATGTTCACATATTTGTTACAATTTCAAATTCAGTGGGGGCATATTTTAGAAACATGTTCTCTATACTTATTCAGTATGCAACATACCCATATTATAGTGCAGGTATGTTTTGGAAACATGTCCTCCACATTGGAACTTACACCAGTTCTCAGATTCAAAATGCAATGGGGGCATATTTTTGAAACATGTTCTCCACACTTACACCAATTTTTAGTTGCATATTATAGTGGGGTGCATATTATGGGAATTTTTTTGGTACACTTATAGAGTTTGTAAATTGGTCAAAATCATAGTTATATGATTCATATGCACATTTTTGACAAAATTCTATATGGTAATAGTGTTATACACAATTTTAAAATGAGACATGTCTAAGGTACATATGCTATGCAATGTGTGCCTAATATTTCAAAATCAAATCAATTTTTTAGATTTCAAACACTTTCAGGGACTATCATCACCTATCAAGTTATATTTTTATGAAATGTATTGAGTTAATCTACTACAATAATTGGTTCACTTTTTGGTATAATTGAGGTGATTAAATCACTCAATATTACCAAGTTTATAGGTTGAAATTGATTACATCATCCAATCTCACCATATTTATAATGTGAATTGACTTGGCTCACTCACACTCACCATGTTATAAGTATGATTGAGTTGGACAATTGAGCTAATCTCAATTATCAGGTGGCAACTCATATTTTATCCAAGGTTGGGGGCACATGTCCTCCAATATTACTCTATTTCTTTAGATATATACACTTTCTAGATTTATATTTGTCCTAATCTCAATTTTAATGATTTGTAATGATACATATTTCAAATCAAATTGTCAAAAGATAAGATGGTTGCATTGGTACACATGTATACTTCTAAATGTTGCTCTTTTTAATTATAATTATGTTAATACTTTAAATTTTAGATTATATGCACTAATTATATATTGTAACATGGTTTTGGTTGTAAGTTAGTCACCATAAAAACATTCAAATTAGACTCAATCAAAGACAAAGTGTGTTATACACACCTCGTATGCATTCATTTTCCTTTAAACTAGAAATTTCATTACTAGATTAAAGTGGGGTAAATTTAAACACTATTTCTAAATTATATTACACCTCAATCTTGTACACTTAATAAATATAATGGATGTACCTTCAATTTTTATACCTTTTTCATGTCCAAAAGACTCATATACACTATCTCTCTTTGCCTAATTACTTATTTCTTAGTCCAACCAATGTCATTTTGATGACTCAGACCTTATATCATGTCTAGAATGTTATAAACTTGCTTATCTTCCATATTTGCAAGTTTTGGACTTATGCGTATTTTTTAGCTACTCAGACACTTGCATCCCTATCAAACACCTACGTCTATGCAAGTGTCATATTTTAACGTAAGTATCAAATGCTCTAAATTCATCCAATTTTCAAATTAAACATATCCTAAAGGTTGACCTAAGTGATTTTATACAAGATATTATCCAAAATGATTGGTATAAATACAATGTCAACCCTCATTCATTTCTCACTTAGAAAATATCAAGGCAACTTACCAAAATCATTCAATCAAGCACTAAAGTGAGCAAAGCTTCCCTATTTTCATATCAATCACAAAGACAATATATCTACAAGTCAAAAATATTGAAGGAGCACTCTATCAGAGATACTTTCAAGCCTAAATCTAGGTCACTGTTATACTTGCTTATCACACATTGCATGATTCACACACAAACCAACCGGTAGGCAAAAACTATATAAGTATGAGCTCCCCTTCAAAGTATTAGTTATGTAGGTAGCATCCCTTGATAGAGGGATCTTTGTGGTAGCTTGGCATTGTGTGCTCACTAATTTATTTTTATCATATCCACTATGAAGATGAATAACTAAGGTTTTACTATTTGATAAGGAGAGAAAATCCATGACCTAGATTTGAATGCACTAGAGCGAACATGATACATAACCTAAAAGCATCCAGATGGTCCCATCTATTTTTTATAAATATTTTGTATTAGACACCTACATCTAACCTAGATAATAACGTTGACACAACCATCCCAGGCTGACACAAGTGTCCGCAACTAAAGAGGTACAATTTCAATATTTAGGTGACTAAACAAGAATCCAAATTCGGTCTAATTTATACATGTTATAGATCTAAATATATGTTAGCATCATAAATAGCTAAGTATCTTATTTTCATTATCATTGCAATATCTAACATAGTTGTATTATTTATCTTTAACATCTTAATATAATTGATTTACTATATGTTTTATCTGATTTTTACAATTAATTAATTTGCTTTAGAGATCTATTATTCTTATACGCTAGACTATCTCTACCGATACATCCCTTTCGCTAAGACCCCTAATAATACTGACCTTAATAACTTAGATGTGACCTTAATAAATGTGACCTTAATTCAAATTTTAAAAAGAAAAAATAATGTACGCTACTATAAAAAATTTAGTAATTATATAATATTGTCATATGCATCTTTCAAATATTTAAAAATATATAATTTAAATACTAAAAAGAAAAATTCAAAAGCCTAATTACAATCATATAGCTCGTGTAGAATGAAATTTATTCTACATTTTTGGTACTTTTTATATTTTTAAAACAATAAAAATCGCTACCAAAATCATTTCAATGCGAGGAAAATAAGATACATTTTTTATATCCCATATTTTTGTAGAGTGAGGCAAAGATAAATCCTCTTAAGGAAACAAAATAAGAAGTTACATTTAAAAATTCTAAAAGCTTAGTTGGAGGCTCAAATGCTGGAATTTGACATTCAACAATACATTTTGCTAAATATATGAGATGATAGTATAAAATTATATGGTTGTTACTTTTTTAAATAATATTTAATATTTTGGAAAATGAAAAAAAAAAATTGAAAAAATAATTTTAAGATTTAAAAAAAATTAAAATTATAAAATTTTAAATTGAAATATAAATTTATTTAAATAGTTATTTAAATTAATGTTGATTCTATAGATTTTAGATAACATTTAAAATTAATGTGAAAGTAATATAAAAAATAAATTTTATAAAATCATATTTTATTATTTGAATTTTATAAATATAAAAATAAAATAAAAAATATATTTTATCTCATTTATATTAGAATACAAGAGTTTTAATAATTAAATGCTATATAAGTTTGTATATCAATATTGGAAGAACATTACCAAGCCTACACGGAATCAATTTTATTTTAATCTTACCTTTCTATTTTATGAATATGAAAATAAGTTAAAGAATTGATTATTTAATCTATATTACAATACAATAAATTTAATAATTAAATTGTATGTAATTTTATTTATCAAAATTGAAAAAACATTGCCATATTTACATGGAGTTAATTTTTTCTTTTATTTATTTTATTAAATTGTAAAAATAAAACAAAAGAACCTCAAAATTTTATAAATAAATTTTATTTTAATAATGAAATTAGTGGAAAAACTGTTGCTCAATTTTTTTATAAAATTATTTGAAAAAATTGTACAAAATTTTAATACTTTGTACAAATAAAATTTTGGAAAATAATAAACTCTGAAAATTCTCTAAAATTATACCTAACTTTATAATTTTTGATAGAGATTTCACTTTTGAAGATGAAAGAGGTAGAGTTTATTATAAATTAAATTTTCCAATAACTTTTTCAAATTGTGGCACATGGGACTATGTTTTCTCTCCATTGAAAATATTAGTCAAGACGATTCTTAATGTTTTATTATTACTCTAACAGTAAGTTGGATGTATATGGAAAAGTTATATCCATAATATATTTTATTTCAACGATTTTGAACAATGAAGAGGTGGTTATATGACATAATAAAAATTTAAGGTTCAAGAAATACATACTTTTTAAATTTATTTATAATTGTTTTAAAATTAGAAGTAAAAGTTTATTAAAAGTAAAAATATATCACATTTTAATTTTAAGTTTTAAAAATGAATATAAATTTTTAAAAAAAATAAACTAATAAATTGATAAAGAATATATAATAAAATTGAATCATAATTTAAAAAATTTAAAAAATAAAAATAATTATTATTTTTAATTTTTTTTTCATTTATTCATACTAAAAATTTAAGTAGGTACAATATTTATAAATAATTGCATTCATTTTTGGACGAAAAAGAGTTTTATTTACAAAATTTTAATTTTTAAATTTCAACTTTTTAAAGAAAATTTTAATTTTTTTAATAAATATGTAAAAATAATTTCTTTTATAAATTATATGTGTAAAATAAAATAAAATAAAACAATAAAAATTTAAATAAAATAATTTAAAAATTTGAAACAATTAAATTTAAAGTAATATTGATATTATATATGTCAAATTTTGTATTAATTTAATTTAAAATATGTTTTTATTTCATAAATTAAAATATATAATTTTATTTTATTAATGTTTTAGTTTTTAGTATAATTTATTATGATTTTTCAAATAATGATAAAATTAATTAAAATTAGATTTATAAATTAATTTATATTAATAGGTTATAAATATGATGATTAAAATTTTAATTTATAAATCATTTTGATGTATAATTTATATTTTCAAATGTGAATAATAATATCATTTTTTTTGGTTAAAAATATTTTAAATATTTTTTTAGGGAATAAATATTTGTAAATTCAATCGTTAGATAATTTAGTGGTAGATGTCAAGATATTACAACTAAATTAAACTCATAAAATCAATGTTAATCATATTTTAAAAAATGATCCTATTTTTATATTTAAAAAGAATATTTTTTAAAAAATATTTTATAAATTTTAATAGAATATCAATTTTTCTATTTTTTTCTATTATTATTATTATTATTATTATTATTATTATTATTATTATTATTATTATTATTATTATTATTATTATTATTATTATTATTATTATTATTATACTATTTTTTTTAATTTTCATGACAATAAAATATTAGTTGGTTTCATACATACCAACTATTATTATTTTAAGAATCGTGTGTTTAATTTCAAGACTTCCATGGATCTCAAACTTCAAAGTTCAACCTCATAAAAACCTAGACAACACACAAACCTATGCAATTACTAAAATCTATTTCAAATAAATTGTTTTTTAATATTTTTTTACTCGTGTTAAGTTTTATTTATATTTTAGTTAGTTCGTGATAGTGGTGTAGTTGGTTAAAGGTTTTTGGTTTATCCCATATAAGTTTCAAGGTAGATTCTTGCCACTTAGATTTTTAAGGTTGATTGGTGCATCTTAAAGGATTAGTCTCGCTTCTACTTGGCTCAAAAAAAGTCATTGGATAGAGTCACAGTGTCTCAATTGAGATCAGGTATACCTCTAAGTAATAATAATAATAATAATAATAATAATAATAATAATAATAATAATAATAATAATAATAATAATAATAATAATAATAATTTGTCGTGGTAAGATATTAAAAGAAATAGTTAATATTAATAATTTTTTAATTTATTAAATAAATATTAATTTTTATTTAGATAGGTATTCATTTTTTACTGGAGCTCTAATCGATTTGGGACATAATCAGAGGTCCAAATCTCTAAGTGATCATCTATCATAAATACCATATTTATTAATAACGATTAGGACTGATCCGAGAATACTAAAAAATAATTACAATTGGTCTGAGAATACCATTAATGGTTATAGCTGGCCTAAGAATACCAATAATTATCTATCCAAAAATATCAATAATCATATGTCCAAAAATATTAATGATCAATCACAACTAACCCATTAGATAACAATGTTTGACCACATCCCATCTCCAATACCATATTGAGATTTCACCCTAGATAATGTTTGAAATAACCAAATCACTTTACCATCTCATCCATAACTTATCCAGAAAAAATAAAAAATTATTTTAGTACTAATTTTTATAAATTTTCAAAATTTTAACATGCTTAATTTTTAATATTTAAATTAAAATTAAAAAAATATATTTTTTTATTAATTTAATATTTTAGATTTATTATTTTCTATTTTTTTGGGTTGACTGAATCCATTTTTTAATACTCAAACTTTCAATAAATATAATATTTAACATATCATTTTTTTCCCAATTATTATCAATATAAAATTATATTGATTATAATTTATTCACATATTCTAATATTACTTCAAAGTTTATTAAAAAATATTATTATATTTAAAATTTATTTAGCTATATTATTTTTTATATAGTAATTTTGAAAAAAATGTTAATATTTGTTTTAAAAAATTATTTTTTTGACAATAGGTTTAAATGTGTTCTTTTCTATAAATAAATTAAAGAACTATTATATTTTAAAAATCAAATTTAAAAATATATCATATAAATTATAAATACAATCTTTCATAAATAATTAATTTAAACATATTTTCCTCTACATTGAATTGTGTTGAGCATGATTAAACTTTATAATTTTGTAATGAATTTCTTCTTTTCCAAGAGTCTCTTAAAATTTATTATAAAATTTTAAAAACAATTTCAACATGAATTCATGGAATGAATTCTTATAATAAACACAAATTATGTAATCTTCTTAAACTTTTTTTTAATGTTATTATATAATAATGTATCTTTCCCATTAAAATAAACACTGGTTGACTCTATTTGATTTAATAGCGTTAATAAGCACTGGCTGGCTCTATTTGATTTAATAGTGTAAGACTAGATTGTATTCTTGTGTAAAGCTTAAATAGCAAGTTCATTGATTGGTGTTATAGGGGTTTCAATACTTTTACTTTTTGTGTGTTAAATCATATTTAACTTTATTGGTGAATATTAAGTTGTATGTGTTCAATATATTATTTTAAAAAAAAAATTAAAAATATTTGAAATTCATTTGTTTTATAGTCTTCTTAATTTTTATTTTAAATTAATTAATTTTATAACATTTTAAATTTTTTAAAATAATTTTAATATCAAATTATATAATTAAATCAAAATTATAATACATTAAATAATTAAGGTTTAATTTAATTTTTACAATTTTTGTTTAGAATTTTTTTAAAATAATTTCAATATTAAATTAATATATTAAAGAATTGAGTTTTTTATTTAAATTTTATATTTTTAATATTTTTATTAAGATTGTTAAAAGAGATAATTAAATATTAATTGTTTGAAAATATATATTTATATATATATACAATTTTACATTTTAAACGATGATAAATTACATATTATAATCAAAACATTAAAATCAATAAAAATTATTTAATTTTAAAAAAAAAAACAAAAAAAACTGAACATATATATAAACTCTACTTTTACACAAATTAAATGTAAAGAATGCTTCAATAAAAGTTTAATCGCATTCCATTCAACGTGAAAGCAATGACTTTACTTTCGGAGGTCTTCAAATTAATAAGTTATTACCAGAATTAACACATTCTGGACATTGAAAAATTGTTCCTTCAAGTCCTCAAATTTAAACTAATTATAACATTACTTCAATGGCATTTTTCTGGTGTCTAATAAGAATAAGTAATCACTTTCTCTGCCTTCATTATGTAGAATGGCAAATATATTTCATGAAATTATTTCTGATGCATGTCATGCCAAGAAAGAATAAATTATGACACCGTTACAGCATAATTAACTCGTATGAAAACTATGCAAACTAATTTCACAATTAACCGTTAAGGTGTCAGTGCAACCTTGAAACCAGAGCGAGAAAATCTGATAACTAATTATGCTGTGGATCCCGTCCCTTGGAACCTTCAACAGTGTACCCTTGGCATTTTAAAAAAAGCCCCAAGAAGCATTAATTCTTCGAAAACAAAACTCCCTGATTATATTCAATTAAAGTCAATTGTTTGAAATGCCTGTGAAACATATCTATACTCTGACAGCCTATTCAATAAGGTTCTAGATACCATCTCACACAATTAATTTCTGAAATTCACTCCTATTAATGCATAACTATACTTACGGCAATAGCCGTTGGAATTCCTCCTTTGCTTGCAGGCTTTGATCCCTTCTCATTCAAGCCTTCTGGAAAAAAGGACAAAAAAAATGCAAGTGAGATTTAAAAACAAATAAAGGAAGATAAAGCAGCCTTGCAGAAATGCAGGTACAGAATGAATTATTTATCTATAATTTGGATTAAGGGCATTTGAAACTACCATCCGATTGTTTGTTGTCCATGGAAAATGTTTTACCCAAACCAAATAGAGCGAGGAGAACATTTGCAATTTCTTCCGGGCAGGAGAACAAACCCTTGCCCTGATTCTTCTCCTTCCCCTCCATGCTCTCTGAACAGTTTTTAATATTTATATGCCTATCATTTTCTGGACTAAACTCCATGGTTGCCATATATATAATTACAGGCATGTGATTGTGTATATATAGAGTAAGATATACAAAGGAATTAATAATGTAGGAAGAAGATCCATTCACGTGTTTGAACGTTGGGCAAAACCAGCAACCCCATCTACACATGCAAAAGTTGGACTGGTGCACAACAATAATAAATCCTCAACCTGTGACCCCATCTACACATGCATATATTTATCAGTCGACAGCTTTCACTGCAGTTCTCAAATCAAACAATTGGGACCGCACGATGGAGGACGTTGGACTGGTGCAGAACAATAATAAATCCTCGACATTTATAATTAATTGGGATTTCATTATTTTATGATGAACGTGGCAATGATAGAGACGTCTGTCTGAGAGCGCTCAGAAATATTTAATACGAAAATGATTAAGTCGATATATTTAAAACATTGAACTCCACTTGCTTTATAATTAATTTAATAGTTGTACAAGTCAATGTTAAGTCAATATATTTAAAACATTGAACATCTACTTGCTTTAAAATTAATTTAATAGTTAATGTTGTACATTGTACGTTAACATATTTAAAATATTGAACATGTGCTTGCTTTACAATGAATTTAATAGTTAATGTTTGTACACGGTTATGGTAATAATTTTAAAAGTATTTGCATAATGTGTATAAATTGTTATGTGAGTAATAATTATATTAATATAATAATGTATCGATAGTGAGTAGGTATATCAATTTTTTATTTTTATTAGTTAATCTTAAATATATGTATATAGGATAATATCTGGTAAGTTTTATAAGGATTTAGTAAGAGATATGGATATGGTTGATCTCTCTTTACTATTTTATAGCAAGTTTTTAAAGTTCCTAATTTACAGCGATGATAAGTTTTATTGGTCTCTCCAATCTTGATTGGTATATGGTAGATTTGACTAAGTCTCATCTATTTAAACGTTCAACCTAAACGGACATGCTATTGCACGCGCACACATACAAGATCGAATACAAGCATGAATGACCATATTGAACCATATATATTGATAGGGCAATCCCCTTAGAATTTATAGGGCTCTATATATCTAATATGGTGAATGCCCCCTTGAAATTTAGACAGCCATGCTCGAATCAATGTGAATCAAGGATCCTCCACTCTATATAACATTAATAGATTCAATCCCGATAGTACACCTCACTACTGGTAAAAATAATTAATCTTAGTAGTATGCCTCACAACTGGGAAATAGTATTAATATTGGTAGAGTGCCTTCCCACTGTTATAGAGACTAGAGACCCTTTTAGATGCACAACGAGATGAGAAAACCCAACCCATATCCCCTATCTGTCTACATGGATATGGCAAGAAGCACAAAACCTATCTGAGTAGCCCATATCTATATATAAGTGCATGTCTAAGAAATTGATATGGACCTTTTCAATGAGCAACTAGACTTAACAATCAACAACTAACCCTTATCTATCTATCTATCTATCTATCTATCTATCTATCTATCTATCTATCTATCTATCTATTTATCTATCTATCTATCTATCTTATGCCTCTCCTCCCTAGCAAGCCCAGTTGGTGGTAGATAGGAGGAGGACAGGGTAACCACCTTAAGGATAAGTCGACCACCTTCTAAGTTCCTCATCTACCTTGCCAACTCCTCAACACACTTTCCATCTCATTGGAAACCTTTTCGACTAGTGGATAAGCTTCAAGACATCTCATCCTCCCCATCTGGTCTTAAATCTTGTCGACTAGTCAAGAAGCTTGGAGACATTTCCTTAAAGTAGTGAGGGTAAGAGGAGTATGGCATCACATGCTATGCAATGGTGGTAAGGTATGGCATCACATGCTATGATGGTGAGAAAAGAGGGGTTTGGAGAAAATCAAAGAGTAAAGTTACATTTTTATATGGTGAAGTCGACCTCAGATAGTCATAGGACATCACCGATTGGCGGGACTGGCATTGTACCACCCATGTGTAATATAATAGGTTGGCATTGAACCTATGGAATTGATGACTGAACCAACTTACTACGAAAGGCCCCATATATATTATTCTAATGGCTAAGAGAACACATATCCATATAGTTAGAGGGGGAGGGGGAGGCCAAATAAACTCTCTATTTAACCAAAAAAAGAGAGATTAGGGGTTGGGGGAGAGGGCATCTAATCTATAGTTTAGTTGGCATATATAGTCAATCATTTGAGAATCATGATCACACCATATCTATATATAGGGTTGGGTTCAATCATTATATGCCCATCCCCATAGAGAGAGGGGGGAATGTCTAGATGCGAGAAGTGGGCATGAGTATTTCCCCCATCTCATTTATCTAGTCAAGGCATTCATGCTAGTTATAGTCTTTTTGAGCCCCTATAGTTTCTAATTTGGTATGGATTGCATCTGCATCACTACTTATGTCATAGCATGGTGGATGACAAATGGATCTCATCTTCTCCCCTTACCTTGAATGCCCAATCTTGATGGGTGTCATATCTATGCACTCGAACCCCTCCTACAATAAAGTTTAGAATGAATATATTGTCATTGATAATTGCAAGCAGTTCCTACAGTTACCAATGATAATGGTATTTAAAAAATGGCCATATTTTCACATCTAAATTTGATAAAAAAATATTCTAAACATCTTACAAATTCCATCACCATATCAAATCTCTCTAATGTTTGTGTATTTTGTATTTTTTAATTTCATTCTAATTTATTTAGTTTTCATTTGGAAAATGAATTATTAATTGATTTTTGGCATACAAAATATTATTATTTTAAGAATTATTTGCTTAATTTCAAGGCTTTCATGGATCTAAAACTTCAAAGGTCAGACTCATAAGTATCGGGACAACACGCAAACCTATGCAATCAGTAAAATATATTTCAAATGAATTATTTTTGATGTTGTATTATTTGTCTTTAAATTTTACTTATATTTTAACTAGTTTTATTAATGACAAAATATTATAAGAATCAATTAACATTACTATTTTTTAATTAACAAATTAAAAATAAAAACTTCTCTTCAATATAAATGTTTAAAAATTTGAAGTTTTATTAAAACATTAATTTTTTGTATCTTTTTTGGTAAGTTTTTGTAACTTTTTAGAACTTTAGTGTGTACAATTTTTATTATTTGAATTAATGTTAAAAATATGGTGAATAATTCAACATTTTGGACTTCTCATTTTCTAGCATTTTTTTTAATTGATTAATTTTTTTAATTAAACATGCTATGTATAAGTGCTTTATATGTAGGTTATAATAGTGTGTGTGTTGAGTTATATTAACAAATCATTTATGTAATTGTATGAAATAAAATGAAGTGTACCCAAGATAAAACAACTCACTAGAAGATAGGTTTGTGGGAGAATCTTTAAAAAATAGGGTAGAGTGATTTGTGAGATTGGGGATGAGTGTTGACTTCTTCCTTGTAAGAAAATAAAACACTATATATTGTAATGGGTTTAATCAATAAAATTATTTTTTTTGGCGATCAATTGACCAAATTACTTTGAGAGTAATCTCAATCAATTTTCAACACCTGGGTCAATAGACCTCTTTAAAAATTAGTCCTTGATTACAATAGGAATGAACAATGTAAACCATGTAAGAAAGTCTTTCTATTCAATAAGTTATAATTTATTGTTGATAGTAGAAAAGCAGTGCAGACCATGTGCAGTCCTACTATCATTTATTTTTTCATGGATAGAGTTTTGTTTTTGCATGAGGGTTTGAAAGTTTGAAGTTTTGCGTGATCAAATAAACAACTTCACATTGATTTTGGATCAGATCTTGTTTAAAACATGGTTGGAACTCTTTCCACCTTGTCACTGAGCTTGACTGTGTTATATGCATTGACATTTGCATTGGGTAGATCGTGATCAATAATCGGTATCATCAGCATATATACATACATGGAGGGTTTTAAATTTGTTTGACTGTGTATAATTTTTGTTGACATCAGATTCGTTGGAAGAAAATATGCCTGACTCTGATTCCCCTCCATTCTGTCCGGTTCAGATTCACATTATTTCCACATTGCAGTTGAGTGTAATCCTACTTTGCAAGGCTCAACATAAGGAACATCCTCCTCCTCCATTGAGCGTAGATCTTCGGATATCTTCATTCATGGCTCATCCCAACACGGCATCCACTTCTCAGCCTTTCATGCCGAGCTAACTCAGCGCATTAGTTTACTTCACCACATCCATTACTCATGAGATTCATCTCAACACGCTCTGGTCCTACTGCTTCCCTTTGAATGCAGTCTCGGCAACGTCTTGGAGACCCAACTCACGCATCTACACATACCCTGTGGTGCAAGATCAATTTGGCCCGATCTCCTTGGCGATGGGTCTTGACCTGCGAGTTTGAAATTTCACTTTGACGGCCACAACATTCATAAAATCCGTGGCAGTATACCAACATCAACTCCAATCCATCTTTCACCCTCAACCCGCGCTTTTGGTATTCTTTTCACACGGTTTTACCAAAAAAATACCATGGGTTTGGTTTAGTTCATGGTTTTATATTATGTTTATTAAGTCTGTTATTAATTGTTTAAATTGTTTCATAGGAAGAATTAGTGGCATCTATTTTCGCTTAGTCCTTTTTTAAAATTGTTTGATACGTTCGGTCGGTTAGGATTTTTAATAAGTCATATTGATCGGTTCCCCAAAAAAAATTATATATATATATATATATATAATTCTTATCGTTAAATAGTTCATTCAGTTGTCAAGTTTTGTCATATAATAAGGATGTATTTTTGGTTGAAGTTGACATCTACTAAGTCAAAAGTGTGGGGGATTAGAAGGGGTAGTGGATAAAATAAAAAATATAAATTCAATTGACAAGTTTGATGGAAAGGATTTCTATACACCGAAAATACAATTACAATTGTTGTTGACTGAAAAAGATGTTTGGGAGATTGTTGATGATACAATGGCAAGACCAACAAATATTGACGAGCTTCAATAATGGAAGGTCAAAGATAAGAAAGTCTTAACAGTTATTGGTCCGACTTATTAAATCCTTATTTACATCATGTGGTCCTTAAAAAGTCTTATAAATAAATACGGGAATCACTATACACACTATTTAGATCTCAAGTCAATAGTGCTTAAATAACTATAAAGAAAAAACTGCATGGGTTAAAAATGAAAGAAGGTGGAGATATACGATCTCACATAGGCAAGTTCTATTCTCTCATTAACTAATTGATAGGAATAAATGAACAAATCAAAGAAAACAATGCAAAACTCATATTGCTCAATAGCATGCCCAACAATATGTCCAATATGGTGTTCACCTCAAACAAATTGAATCCAAACTTGGCAAACATTATTTCCACGTTGTTTAATGAAGGAAACAAGGTTTTAGTAGAACAAATAGACGTGACGTTCAAACAAAACAAGCCAAAGACTTCTTAAAAACATATAAAAGCATGACCAGAAAAAAAATACACATGTTTTTATTGTAAAAATCCAAGACTTGTTCTTCTAAATTGTAAATAAAGAGCGCATGACCTTCTCGGTAGAAATATACATGACAAAGCACTGAAAATAAATTTGATGAAGAATAAAGCAATCCCCTTTCAAATAATGATGAAGTCACTCATCAAAGTGACAAATAATGTCTCTATTAATGTTTACCCTCACCCTATTTCATTCCAAAGGAGGGAATGTTAGGTATTAATGATTCATATGTGGGTTACTATAGTTTTTATGTGTGTGTGTGTTGAATTGTATTAACAACTCAATTATATAATTGTATGAGAATAAAATGAGTTATATGTGAGATAAAATAACTCACTAGAAGATAGGATTATGGGAGAGTTTAATGAAAAAACAAGATTTTAGTAGAAAGAGAGTCGACAAGCAACGTAAAGCCTTGAGTCAAGGCCTTGAGATTGATGCATCATGGCATCCTGGGAATGAATTGACAGTTTAAAAGCTTCATGTCCATGAGAGCTCAGGATTGTGCCACATGGCACCATCTCGAGAGCCTGAAAGCCTGGAGTGATGGCAATATTAGCCCAGACCCAAGGATTCAATGACAAATTTCCATGCCCCTAAGGCCCAAGATTGCACAACGTGATGCCATCTGGTGAGCCAAGATGGATCAATATAAGAAAGAAAGATCATGACCATGTGGCGATGATGATAAAACCCTAAAGAATAAAGCTAAGGACTAGGAAGGTCGAAGTATTACCATGTAGCCGGAAAGTGATACCCAACACATAAAAAGAAAGACCTAGTGAGTAGAATGGAATGAGAAGTCAGGTGGAGTAGTGAGATTCATCCACGTATTATCATCCCACTAACCTAGGAGTGATGTTGCTAAAAGACAGAATCGTGAAGCATATATTTATAAAATTAGAAGAATATGGATTGTTCTAATATTGCATTATGCGGCATCATCTTAGACACTCGAGGGTCAAAGAATGGTTGAGTCTTCTGGTCTACATTGGATTTCTAGGGGGCCCACATTATATGGGAAAAAGCTCACTTTAAGAAAAATTCTAAGTCATCTGAGTTCCTATAGAGCTATGGACACATCCTACAACATAACCTCATGACCCTAAAATCATGGAATGTCAAAGCAAATTAAATAGTCTAATGGTTCTTTGTTACCACATTCTAATTGCCCTGAGATTCTAAATTTCAAAGTATTGACAAATGACATAATTTTGTTAACCTAGAGCTTCTAAGGGGAATATCAAGTTAATTACCCTAAGATTTCAATTTTATGAGCCTTTGAGTATCCACAACACTGAGAACATACCACACATCAACATCTTGGTACGCGATAGCATCCCAAGTGCCTAGGCATTAGGGCACAACCAATCACCCAAGCCCTACATGTTTGTAATGCTACCACGTGGTAACATCTTGGGTGCCCAGGGTTCTTCATTTTATTGAGTCCTCCAAGCACCCAAGTGCCTGATATGTTACCATGTGACAACATCTTGGGTACCTATCCTAATGGAGAGTCAATGGCTGATGTAAAGGCTTGAGCCCTTGAGGCCCCAAGATTGTGCCACTTGGCTATTTTGATAACCAGATGGATCAAGAATGAACCAATACTAAAAAATCTCTATGCCCTTAAGAGCTCAAGATTACACCATGTAGAACTATCATTGGAGCCCAAAAGCCTAGATCAATGACAGTATTAGCCCAAACCTGAGGAGTTAGTGATAAAGCTATGTGTCCCCAAGGTCTTAGATTATACCACATGGTGCCATTCTGATAGCCCAAAAGTACATATGGATTGATGGAAGAATGAAATCCTAAGACCATGTTGAAATGATGATGAAATCCTAGAGAATAAACTTAAAGATTGGGAAGGTCAAAGGACTACCATGTATAGTAGGAAAGTGATACCTAGTAAATAAAACCAAAGACTCAGCAAGAGGAATGGAATGAGAAGCTAAGTGAAGTAGTGAGATCCATCCATGTGGAAACATCCCATAGTTGGGGGTCTTAGAATGGCTAAGTCCTTTGAGTATCTAAGTGCCCATAATAATGCCATGTGATAACACCTCTACCACCTGACAATCTCAGCTTCTTTAAGCATTATCTTCATAAGGTACCTAAAGCCCCACCAAAGTACCACATGGCATGATCTCAGGGACCCATGGTTCTTGGGGTTTAGAGCATCCTAGAGACCTGGGGGCTTGGCAAAGCCAAGCTTTCCTAGTGCCTATGTGTGTGACATACCACCAGATGATAGCATCCTATGGGTCTATAAACAACATGTTTATGTCGATGTCTAAGTGCCCAGGATGATACTGTGTGATAGTATCCCAGGAACTAAGCCACCAAGTCCCCCAAGATCCCAGATGTCTAGCATACTATCACATGGTAGCATCTCAGGCACCTTGTGGCCTTGCCTAATCAAATGAATGTTGGATTCTTAGGGATATTCTACGCATTGGCTTTTAGGAGGCCCCAAAGCCCCACCATCACACCTATGGTACAATCTCAGGGACCCAAGGTCCTCAAGACTTTAGAGCCTAGTCCTACATGGTAGTATCCTAAGCCCCTAGGGGCTCAATAAAACTAAATTTTCTTATCATATGAGTCTACCAGATGCTACCACCTATCAATAACTCGATAATTTTGGAATCTTTGAACATAATTTTTTACTTGAAATTCGATTATGCAGATACATTAAATAAGTTTTTTTGCAAGTTTATGGCAACTGAACACATTTTCTTACTTTAAATCATATTGTATAGATGCACTAAATGATTTTATATGCAAGTTTATTATAGATGAATGTGATTGATAGTTAAACCATTATTCCATGCAACCCCTAAAATAATTTTGCAGAATACCATATCCTCTAACAGATATCCACATAGATTAATTGCCCCCTACTCCTATGCCTTTTCTTATACAAGGCCAATGTTAGTGATGTCACCAATACTCTACCTTTAAATAACATGTTAACTATTTTGACCAATCATAACATAAATAAATACCCTTTTTCCTATTTTAATAAAAAATGCATAACATAACTTTTGCAAAATTGTAAATTTTTCTTTGTAAAAAAAATCAATAAATTTTGAGTAGTCCAAAAGGTAGAATTTGATCATTGCAAAAGTTAGATATGTAAATAGTATCTACCAAACTATAATTATCAATTTAGATGTAGTGCTAAATCTAATAATCTCAAATAACATATCTTTTATGAATGACATATTCATAGGTGCATATAAAACACAAAATATAATTAAATTAGGTGACTTCAAAATATACATAACAAAACACAATATAAATTTAACATAACTCAAATGACACATGACAACCCATAAAATGTGATTTTTATTGGAAGGATAATATGCATTTTTCACACTGATTATTGATCATATATGGTTGAATATTGAAATTTACAAAAATAACACGTTATTAAAGCAAATTTTTATTTGAGCGATCATGAATTTTTTTATTTGGTATTATGTAACACACATCTAAATTAATATAAAACAAAAAATACAAGATTCATGTAATAACATCATTTCAAAAATTGTTTAATCATATTTTCCATATCAACATACATTTTCATATACTTAAATATCTTACCAATCTTTTTCTTATTATAATTTCATTACACAATCACAGACAACATGAAGAGAGAATATGAAAGCATTAAATATAATCAAAGACTAGAAAAAGAAGTGAAATCATGAGAACTAACAACATTTTACTTTTTTCCAAAATCTATCACCTGTTATACCTATATACACTAACATCATACATTTTTTCTAAAGCGACACGCTAACTTTATCCGATTTGCTATTGATTGATGATATGAATAGCTATAAAATAGGAGATTTCTAAAAAGTGATGTCCTTGTCACCTACATAAAATCACTACAAAGATAACATAACAATAAATTTCCAAATGTATATCTCACATATGTCAAAGGCAAAATGACTATTACTCTTAATGTGCCTAATAGCCTTCTCCACATACCTAAACAAAAAAATTGGCCTGAAAAAGTAATACGTATTTTGTATTTTTATATATCTCCCAAAATAAATTACGATCATAGAGATTGTGATATAATACTATTGTTGAGTGAATCCAATCTATTGAAGAGCATACCACTTGCCTATGTATAATATAAGTCCATCCCAGATTTGATAATCTACCAACTAGTAACTAACACCGATGTCTATGCAACTTCCATAATCACCACAATTATCACATACATTCAAAAAACTATAATGCAATTGATTTTAGAAATAAAAGATGGAAATAATAAACACATCACTGAAAAGGTATACTTCTACTCTTGCATATACTTCATATTATCAAATCTCTATTATTACATTAGAAAATTTGAACTATTCTCTTGACTTTCCAGCTTTACCTTTATGGAATTTTTAATTCTCTGTTCCTTGAATTTCAACAAAATTACATGTTAAAGAGTTTATAATGTACTTGTTTAAAAATATTATCACACGTTCTGGCCTTGAAATCAATTTTGAAACTTCTCAATCAACATTTATCGCACCATTTAACATTAAAAATTTCATCTAAAAATTGTCTACATTGTAGCACACATCAACATAAGTATGTTATGTGATTTGACTAACACTCAAGTTCATATTCTGCATTCACCTTTTTAATATACAGTTAAATTTGAGATATTAAATTATAACACTTTAAATTTGAGCTTTTCTATGTCAAAGGTTCATTGACAATTGCCAATATATAATCAATGACATTCCAACTCACTTGTAATAACTTTAGTCCCATAATTCAACCAAGACAACCTACACAAGCCACAGCATTCAATTGTTCTTCATACCATCAAGAAACTCTATATGCATATATCCATTGCTTGACTTTTAATATGAAAACTATCAAAAATACTAATATACAATACAATTTTTTAGAGTTTCTATTGAAAACAATCCTTCCTACATTCACACAAATTTTATACAATGACTATATTGCAGACAAAGTAACTACTATCTACTTGCTAAGAGGATTTTTATTATAAAAAAAAAAAAAAATCTTGATGAACAAAAAGTCATTCTATATGTTGAGGTATTGAACAAAAACTAAGGTATATAATCTACTTCTAACATTTTTTTTTTTTTTTTTTTCCAGTTTTGAAATTACACACTACTAACTAATTTCTACTCATTGTCTATCATTGTGCAGATAAACACTTATTATGTCTACGGATAACTTACATCTCATAGATATACTATATTCTATTTACATTACAAAATGTGCAAATCTTTTATAAATCTAGTCTAAACTTCAATACATTTTTCTTTATTAAAAATGTTTAGTTATATATCTTACTACTCAAGGACTCGGATCTCAAAATTATACTATATTTTTTCTATTACTAAATATTGCCATCACTTTGTAATTATATTGTTATATATTTGTCAACAAAACAAACTACTTTTCATATTTTGTAATTTTATTTTTGTTAACAGATAGTATTTATTTCATATTTCAAAGCTCTTATTGTGGCACATTTGAACCACACTTTCAAAGGTGAATTGATCTTCTAATTATGTTTGGTGAAACAACATTTATTATATAGGACACAATATATTTTCTTGAATTTATGTTTCCATGTGACCTATACAACATCTTCAAAATCAATAATTAATGCTACCATCATTTACATCTTTAGTAAACTTTATTAAAATTATATTTTAATATTCTATATTGGTTAATTGTAGTATTTTATTTAACATTTTATTTTTATTATTATTATTATCATTTATATCAATGTTTAGCTCTAGTTTCAACTCCTAAACTTGTTTTGAAACTAGGATTTTGTCATATAGATTGTTAAAAAATATATTTTTCTTTATTTCATGTTATTACTTTGATTTCAACAACATAAAAATCAAATACAATATATAGTTTGACACAAAGGCAAAAACTTTAATAAGTATTTTAAAATAAGAAATCTTACAAGTTATGTGTAAAAAGATTAAAATAATAAAAATAAAATAATTTAAAAAATTGAAGCAATAAAATTTAAAATAATATTAATATTATATATTTAAAATTTAATTTCTATTTATTTAATTTAAAATATATTTTTATTTCATAATTTAAAAAATATAATTATGTTTTATGAATATTTTATTTTTTAATATAATTTATTATATTTTTTTAATAATGATAAACTTGATTAAAATTAAATTTACAAATTAATTTATATTAATATTACAAATATGATACTGAAGAGATGGGGGTGCATTGGTAAAGCAACTTGGTTGCTATATGCACCATCCGGAGTGTGGTGGAATCGTAAACATCGATTGTGACGGGTATAATGTAGTAAATAGAATATAAACAATGTCAGTTATGACGAAATTGTAAAAACTACATATATATATCTTAAAAAAATTACAAAAATAATAATTTAATTTTTAATTTTTAAATCATTTAAAAAATATAACTTATATTTTTAAGTATAAATAACGACATAATTTTTAAAAAAAAAATGAAGAGTATTTCTAAGTATTTTTTTTAAAGGAGTAAGCATTTTTGGATAATTTGATAGTAGCATAAAATTCCTAAAGCAATGCTCAACTTACAAGACCGATGATGATGATATTTTAAAAAAACATATTTTCACATCTAAAATGGATTTTTTTTCCAAGCATCTTACAAATTTTAGCAGCGTATCATATTTCTTGAAAATCTATTTATTATTTGTTTTTTTAATTTCTTTAGTTTTCGTCTAAACAATAAATTATTCGTTGGTTTTGTACATACAAAAATACTATTATTTCAAGAATTGTATGTTTAATTTCAAGGTCTCCTTGGATCTAAAACATCAAAGTTTAGCCTCATAAGAACCTAGACAACACCCAACCTATGCAATTAGTAAAACATATTTCAAATGAATTGTTTTTGATGTTTTGTTACTTATCTTGAGTTTTACTTATATTTTTATTAGTTTGTCACGGTAAGATATTATAAGAATCAGTTAACATCAATAATTTATTTTTTAGTTTTTGATTAATTGAATATAGTCATAGGAATATGAGGGATGAAGAGGGGGAAAAATAAATTCAAAATCAAATCCCTGACTTGCCACTCACCCAATGGTCTCCTGCAACAGTTCCTTGGGTCTTTGGCCTTAGTGCTGGATTCTAGTATTCATGAAAGTGAGTTGGCTTCCGACCAGGAGGATTTTAAAGCTTTAAGGGGGATTTTTCCCATTTCCAACACAAAAGAAGAGTGTTCCAAAACTGCTTCTGATGGTCTTTCTCAGCGCCATATAGGCTTTCTCTATCCATCGAATCCCTTTCTTCCATCTGCCTTTAGTCCTGCTAGGGATAAAGGAGCTAAGCAATCCCAACCAGTTGGTCATGCACATTTCGTGGGAATCAGAATGCTGCTAGGGTATTTGCTGCCAAATATTTTGTTGATGCTATTTATGGATCTTCTCTAGTTTGTTTCTCTACTGTCGTAATCCTGCTTCCACCTGTGGTGTCTGAGCTAGGTGGCACTGGCATAGTTGCTGGTTCTTTGCCTTCTCAAGAATCGTCTTTCCATGCTGAAGCTGTGAACATGGTTGACTTGGTTCCCCTTCTTCATGAGGTGATGGTTGGTGGTGATAGGTCTGGTAGAGATGTTACGGTTGCCGTTGTTACTCTCTCCCAAATTTTAGGGTTCTTTAGAGCCCCCCTCCATATTCAGATGCTCGTGAGGCTCCTACAGCAAAACAAAAGTGTTGGATTTTTATAGACTATTAAAATGCTTCCAACCCGTTTCATGAATGTAGAGACTTCTGCAAGTCATGGATATCTTCTGGGTCTACCGCTTCTCCTCCCTCTCCTATTGATGCATAATTACTCGGGGTCAATTCTTCTACAGATTTATTTAAGCTGGGGGATGTTCCTATGGTGTTCTCAAAGGGCGTACCTAACCTAATTCTCCAGAGGCTTCTGTTCAAGAGATGGAGGTTGTGGTTGGCTGTAAATATTTGTTTGGAAAATGTGTGGGTTATTTTCTCTCAGTTTTTATGCTTTCTTCTTGGGCATCAAAGGCTTGGAGAAGCATTACCATTTTCTCTCAGTTGAGGTAATTTACTCCTTTCATGGGACTTCTCTTTTAAAAAAATTATTGATGTGAAAGCTACTTGCAAGGAGAAAGGTCATTGATCTAAGGCAGAGTTAATGAAAATGGAAGTGGAGAATTCGGTGCGTGATGGTGTGAAATGGACATCATATGATTAATTATTTATATTTTTTTAAGTTTACTCTCCTTTGAAAATATATTTTTTTGGTTTGTTTTTATATGCTAGTTCTTTATTGAATCCGTTGATTGTGACCTAAGAGCTTGTATTTAATGGTTTTATGCCTGAATGATTATGCTTATATTAGTATTTTTATTATGACTTGTGGTTTGACTTAATCCCGTTTCTATTACTGTTGGGTTACTATTTGGTAGGTTTGTTTGTGCCTCTTATTGTTTTTATTGTCTTTATTATTTTTAAGATCTTTTTTTTAAAGGATCAGGTAGCTTTCAAAAAACCTACTTTTATCAATAAATAATTAATTAATAAATTAAAAATAAAATTTTATGTTCAATATAAATGTTTAAAATTTGACATGTCATTTTAACACAGATTTTTATAAAATTTTAAAATTTTAACATGTATAAATGTTGAAATAAAAATTAAATATTAATTTGATTAATTTTAATGGAATTTTTATTTGTGCATATTTTAGTCATTACTTAAAAAGGTAAAAAACAACGAATAATTAAATATTTTGAACTTTTTACTCTCTAACATATTTTTCTATTGGCTAAACTTTTGATGAATATAGTATATAATATATCACCATTCTCTCTCAATTTTTTTTTTTGATAAATAATTGATTTTAATTAGAGCTACAATCATGACTGAAACATTTTAAGGGTTTAGTCCCTAGAAAACAAAAATTGACAAAAGGTTAGGGTAGGGTCAAGCCATAACCCAAAGATCATTACAACAACCCAGAAAATAAAACATAAGAAGCAGAGGAAAAAAAATCAAATCCAACTGAAAACCTCACAAGTCCAAGAGGAGACTTCTAAAGTGAACGAAAAAATGAGACTGCAATCGAATGAAAGACTCAAGACAATAATCCCATTTCTACCACAACTTAATCAACAAGTTGGCCAACCTATACATAAAAACTTACCCTTGAGATGCTAAAGTTTACCTTCCCCTACTTGAGAGTAAGGCTTCCATAGTCCATTGAGTGCCTCCATTGATGAAGTTCATAGCATCTAGTTGCAACCTTTCTACTTTTGACTTCTTGCCCATTTTCCCTTTTGGGCCAAAGTTTGGTTTTGAAAGCAAAATTTTGCTTTGAGCTATGGATAAAACCTCCATGGAATTATGTTCCTCTTCTTCTTGTGAAAATTTTATCAATCTCCTCACTATATTTTATCTTAAGTGAACCCTCATCATCATACTATTTTGATTTTGAAAATTTGAAGTTTCAATACCACCCTTTGAGAATAAAACCCACAAAGACTGATTCACCACCGGAGAGGAGATAACAACTCTAATAAATTAATGAATGACCCTACTGGTTAAATAAATTTGAATCCTTTTTTGAAAAATCCTTAGTAACTAATGTTTCCTCTCAAACATATATTAAACCATCAATTGGGAAAGGAAATTTTGGCTCAACAAAATGAGAAGAAGAGCCAAGCAAAAAATTAGATCCTTAACTAATTAGCTGCTAAAGGATTGGAGATCAGCTTCGATGAAAGGCAACTTGAAGAAGTGAGATTCTCAAACCTACCCACAAGATCAAGGTTGTGGCAACCAATTTGACTTGCCTATTTCTTCAGAAGGGAAGAACCTAAATCTAAGTTAGAATTTTGAGGTTAAACAACTCTTTTATGGCCAGTCTAATTACACTTAAAGCATCTAAAAGGCAATCATTTATAGCTAATGAATTGAATCCATGATTGATGAGAAGACCAGGTCTTGATGGAATGATAGATGGTCTTGGACTAATCTGTGAGAAAACAAACTTTGAAAAAGCGCTATTGTCTAACTAGATCTTAATTAATTTTGTCAAAAAACCCCAACATATTAGCCAACAATTGAACCATCCTAATATATCTCATGGCTAAAGGAAGATTGTAAATTTTGATCCACACTAGATCCTTTGTAATCACAATGGTGATCTAAGATTAAAAAAGTGGCCTAAGGGTACATAAACACCCCCTGCTTACCCACAAACCAAGGGCCATTGTTCCATACATAATCCTTAACCTCCAAAGATTGAAAAAGAATCATGAAAAATCCATTTGAAAGTAAAAAAAGGGAAACCTCAGTGAAATTAGGCCAGACTTGTTTAACCTAAAGATAAAGTTCCTCCTAAGAGGGGTGTTTCCCTATACATCTGCAGATTAGGGAGTTGTGCCCTGCCTCTACTTCCAATGCATAAATGGACTCATAAGTGATCTCTGGAATAAGGGAGTCATTGAAAAAAACAATAGAACATATCCAAAAAATCTAGGTTCACCATCACGATGAGACTTCCCTATTGAAACCACTACTCCTCAGAGTTAACATTGTTCCCTCCTTGACCCACATTACTAATCTCAATAAAGAACAAAGAGCCCTTATTGACCAATTGAGGGGATAGATAAGGTTTTGAGTGGATTATAAATGATTTATAAAAATTGCCACAAGAATGATAAGGATTAGTTGCTTTCAAACACTCTTAATTAACCACATTTTTGCTTAGGATTTCCCTTTCACTAGAAACCACTATGTCCCCTATTTCAAACCCTACTCCGTCATTTAAAAGATTAGCCATGCTACCAAATATACCCAAGTCAGTGAAAGATTGTTTCAAAGCTAAAACTCTTACATTTTTTGAAGCTTTAAATGCCCCACATCTAACCCTCTAGCTGGGTTCCCCCAATCTCCAATTACCATTATTTTGTTCCCCACCAAAGGAAAGATCTCCCCAACACCTTCCCTGTCACCACCACTAACATTACCATCACAGTTGGGGGAGAAAATCAAACTCTAATTGTTGTTCTATGCGTTGGGTGCTTGGCCTTGTGTCCTTTCTTGCTCCACTAAGACCACCTTATTTTTCCTTTGTGTTTCATTGTAGACCCACCTTATTGTGTCTTCACTCCATACAAAGTTCCCCATCGCTTTGAGGACATCACTCCATAGTCTTCCCTCTCTTGCTCTCCAACACTACCTACCTTCCACTTTGTATTACATGAAGCTTCCATCATTTTATTTGATATCAATCATTTTTTTTTCTCTCCTAATTATTATCAATATAAAATTAACCCAATTACAACCTACTCATATAATTTATTGTTAAATTAAAAATTTACATAAATAAATTTAATTATTAATTTATTGAAAATATTTATTATATTTATTAAATACTTATTTTTAAAAAAAATTTAAAAATATATATATCGTTTACTTAACTAAAGACTTTTATCTTATTATGCAATTTTAAAAAATAGCATTAACTTTTTCTTCTATGCATTTCTATGTGATATTTTTAAAATCTAAACACAAGATTTTATATATATATATATATATATATATATATATATATATATATATATATATATATAATTATAATTCGTGGCAGTGTTTTGGTTGCAATAATCCCGAAGAATTTGTTAATCCTCATTCTAAAAATTTACTTTTTGGCAATGGCTTCAAATTTGTTCCTTTCCCTTGGTAGGCCGCATGACTATATTACATTTAAAAATAATAATTCAATAATATTTAATAAAAATTACACATACATTTTTTCATATATGATTAATTTGAACATGCTTTTTTTTTTTTTTAAGTGAATTGAATTTTGTTGAGTATAATCAAACTTTTATTACTTTTTATGGTTGTGCGATGAATTTTTAATATACGAAAATATTTTTATTAATATTTTTTTCAAAAAATATTTTGATATTTATTAGAAAATTTTGAAAATAATTTTAACATAAATTAATGGAATGGATTCTCATAACAGACACAAAATTATGTTATATAACAAGAGTGCATTAATTTATATCATATGTGTTTTAAGTCTTTTACCTTTTGATGTGTTAAATCATATTCAACTTTCTTTATTGGTAAGTATTAAGCCATATGCATTCAACTTTTTTTTAATCAAAATTTGATATTTTCCTTTTGTTTCATGTTTCAACCTTTAAAATTTTGAAATTCATTTATTTTTAATTTCTTTTGGATTTTTTTTAATGTTTAATTTTTAATATTAAATTATATAATTAAATTAACATATTAAAGAATTAAGATTTTATTTATGTTTTGCATTTTTAATATTTTTATAAAATTATTAAAAAAGAGTTAGTTATATATTAATTGTTTTCAAAAATATATTTTAATATATTTGTACCTTTAATTTTCACATCTAATTTTACATTTCAATAATAAATTAGATATACATAATACTTTTTTAAATTAAAACCTTACTTTTATGAAGAATGTTCAGTACACACACACACACACACACACACACACACACACACACACACACACACACACACACATATACATACATATATATATACACACACACCTACTTTTACATAAATTAAATATACAAAATACTTCTTTAAATTAAATATATTTCTCATTTTATCCAAACCATTGCATCCTAGTCATTCAACGTGAAAGCAATGACTCTTTACTTTCGGAGGTCTTCCTAATCATCTAGCCATTAATAAGTTTTACCAGAATCAACACATTTTGGACATTGAAAAATTGTTCCTTCTGTTGTCCCCCAAAAATATCACTCATTTTTTGGGACAACATTTGAACTATTTTGGTCCTACAGACCAAAATTGTCTCTTCCCTTCCCGAAATTTGTCCTAGGCATTCAAATTCCTCATTTTTCAAGCTTCTCGGGAATCTACGGACTTTGCAAAAAAAGAAAATCTACGGACTCTGCAGGTGGGTTCAATCAAATGAATCAGTTTCCAACACTTAGTCATTTTTGGGATTGGTTCAACATCTTGGTTCAATCAAAAATGTCCATCAGCAAGCATCTAAACAAGGATCCAACCATTGAATCATTGAATCGTTGAACCTTGAACCACTTTGGTTCAACGGGTTCAACAAGTTCAAAGGTTCAACATCATTGGCAAGAGTTAAGCGCTTCATCAAGGTTCAAAGTTCAACCGCTTCAAGGTTCAACGGCTTTAAAACACTTATCAAAGAGAAGAAGGCTTGAACCATTGAACCATTGAACCATTGAACCACTTTGGTTCAAAGGTTCAATGGGTTCAAGGTTCAATAGTTTCAATGAGGATCAAAAGGACTTAGCCAAATCAAAGGGAATGAACTGTTGAACCATTGAACCAAAGCTTGGTTCAACGGTTGGTTCAATGCTTTGGTTCATTTAGTCGGTTCATCAAATGGTTCAATCAAAGGGATCATCGGCTTGGTTCAAAGCGTGGTTCAAAGCTTGGTTCAACGATTGGTTCAAAGGAGTGGTTCAATGCAAAAGTTCAAGAGAGCCTTTCAAAGGACAAATGCCCTTGTAGAGGGCACTTGGTCGACAAAAGCACCCTTCAGAAGGGTCATTTTCAAAGAAGCCACAAAGGTAAGTTCTTTCAAAAAATTTGTTTAAGGCAGCTGAAAGACAAAAGGAATTCCTTCAGGAAAAAGTTCAAAGAAATTCGGGAAAGAAGCTGCGGGAGGAAATCCTGAAGGAATTTCCAATGACAAAAGACGAAGTGATCGGAACAATTCTGCGGACTTTTGTCTGCGGGAAAATGTCCGCAGATTTTTTTCTGCGAGAAATGTCTGTGGGAAATAGTCACGGGAAAAAAACTCTGAAGGACTCCAAAGAAAAGGCCGCCGAAGGACCCCAAAGGGTAGGTGTCCTTGTGGGAGACTCTCGGCTGTCAACTTAAAGGACACTCCCCCAAAGTCGAAAGGTCACCTTCCCTTCAGGAAGATGCAAAACAAACAGACTGAGACAAAAGCTTGACAGATTCATGCGGATGCTGCCAAGTGTCATCTTTCGAGCCTCATTTCACTTTGTTTTTAAGAGCCACAGAAACTACCACGTGTCCTTTGTAAGTTAAGTGAAACACGTCAAGTGGCATCGTCTGCATGAATCTAAATGAATCTCGCATAGTTCAATAGTGTTTCTAAAATGCGATGGAAGTCGCCATGTGTCATCTTTTGTAGGACATTCAAAAGGCATCCAAAGCTTCTACAAGTTTAATGGATGCCGCCACGTGTCCTTCAGAAAGTCACAGCCAAAAGTGCCACGTGTCATCACCTGTTTCATAGTGGATGTTGCCACGTGTCATCCATTGAGACACAATATCAAAGCAGCGAAACCTGCCACATGTCTCTCATCAAATGCAGTGGAAGCCACCATGTGTCATCCTCCATGAGAAACTAATATAAGTCCCAAAGAATTTTCAAAGTCAGCTAAAAGCTTAGCTAAAGCTGCCACGTGTCATCCTCTACAGGATTCTCAAGAGGCAAGAGGAAGCTGCCACCTTTTCCATTGTAACTCCGTGGAGAGAGACAAGTGTCTGCACCAATGATTCTGAGTTTCTAATAGGTTTCAAAGCCTCTATCAATAAAATTTTCTCAAAGTCCCACGAAATTTTCCACGTGTCTTCACCTATATAGCAGCAGAATGTGCCACGCGTCAATTGCTAAAGACTAGCAGAAAGTGACTAAGGAACAGAGCATCGAATTGAATCTAGGACCCGATTCAAATAACCAAAAAAAGAGGAACGATGAAGAAGGATCAGATCACCAGGTGGACATTGAAAGATGCAAACATTCAATAGCATGACCCATTTCTCTACATTGAGAAAAGCAAATAGGTAAATGCCCCTAAATTCCAGCATGTCTTCTTAACAGAATTCAATGCAACATGATGTGTTACTATTCTTGAGTCCTTCTTGAAGAGGCTATATAAGGGACTCTCTTTTATTGTAAATGGATCTCTCTCTGATAATCAAAAACAAAACTCTGCCCAAATTAAAAGGCATTACTGAGACTTTTGAGCTTAGATTGTTGATCATATTTTGTTATTGGAATAAGAAAGCAAGTGACTTTTCAGACTTTGTGTTGTGATATCTTTGTTGTTGGGGAAACTATTCTTATGTCTTTTTCCTTAATATATTTTCTGTTCCTTTAATTCAACAAGCAAAATTAGTGAAAGTAGTCAAGAAGGTGTCCTGAAGCCAGCTGTGGAGAGACTTTGTGCTGCTACAATTGTCTTTAGTTTGTCTATTTTTTTTGTTTCTGTGTAAGGGATCTTGGCACAATTTTCTGCCCTCATTATCCTTCGTATTTCACTCTTTGGCAGTTGAGGTGGAGACTTTGTGCTACATTTCATCCTGCTGTGTTACTACAACTTGTTATAGCTACTTGTCACTACCCGAAAGGTTCCTGTTGTCTGCTGAACAACACTTTTGAAAGAAGAGGAGTGTCTTCTGTCATTTCATCTAGATTTATACTTTGATTGGTGAACATCATCTCTGAAAAAAGAGAGATGGATGGTGTTATCCTACCCTTGAGTGTTATTTTCAGCTTATTTATAGTAGATTAGCATATATATATAGCCCCTTCATACTTACAGGGAACCTCCCCTTGATGAGAGGAGAGATTTGTCCCCTTTTGATGTAGTAAACCTGCACATCTGGCCGACCAATCTTCCTGCTTTGGCTGATCAAACCTATTTTGTTTATCAGTACGCTGATCGACAAAAATTCAACCAACACCTTCAAGTCCTCAAATTTAAACTAACTCAAAAATCACTTCAATGGCTTTTTTCTGGTGTTTATGAAGAATAAGTAATCACTTTCTATGCCTTCATTATGTAGAACGGCAAATATATTCCATGAAATGATTTCTGATGCATGTCATGCCAAGAAAGAATAGTATATGACACCAGCACATTTAATTGTTATGAAAACTATGTAAACTAATTTAACAATTTCCATGTTTCTTCAACATCGATGAAATACCAGATCAAAACTGATCACAAACGTATACATAGCGAGAAAATCTGATAACTATTGATGCTGTGGATCACGTCCCTTCTCAGGAGGAGGAGGTGTGGGTGGTTTGGGAGCCTTAAACAGTGTCCGCTTGGCAGCCAGATCTCTCTGCAATTTTAAAAAAAGCACCATGAAACATTAATTCTTCGAAAACAAAGAGCCTCCTTCTGAATTCAACCCAAATCAATTGTTTGAAATGGTTGTGAAACATCATTGTACTTTGACAGCCTATTCTACATACCATATGACCCAATTAGTTTCCAAAATTCACTCCTGTTAATGCGGGACTATACTTACGGCAATGGCCGATGGAATTGCTCCTTTGCTTGCAGGCTTTGTTCCCTTCTCATTCAAGCAGTCTTAAAAACAAATGAAAAACAAGTGGGTTTTAAAAACAAATAAAGGAAGATAAAGCAGACTTGAAGATATGATACAGAAGGAATTCTTTATCTATAATTAAGATTAAGGGTATTTGAAAGTACCATCCGATTGCTGGTTGTCCATGGAAAATGTTTTACCCAAACCAAATAGAGCGAGGAGAACATTTGCAATTTCTTCCAGGCAGGAGCACAAACCCTTGCCCTCATTCTTCTCCTTCCTCTCCATGCTTTCCGAAGAGTTGTTAATTTTTATATGCCTATCATGTTCTGGACTAAACGCCATGGTTGCTATATATATAATTACAGGCATGTGGTTGTATATATATAGAGTAAGCTATACAAAGGAATTAATAGTGTAGGAAGAAGTGGTCAAAATAGAAAAATAAAGCATGGAAAGAGGCGCCAGTTTGCTGATGCATTCCATTCACGTGTTTGAAGGTTGGGCAAAACCAGTAACCCCATCCTCAACATGTATTATTAATTGGGTTTGATATTTTATCAAGAACGTGTCAATGATGGAAACGTATGTCTGAAAGCGCTCGGAGTGGTTTTTTTAATACGAAAATGATTCAGTCAATATATTTAAAACATTGAACATCCACTTGCTTTATAATTTATTTAATAGTCAATGTTGTACAAGTCTATAGAGGTCGTTATATAATTTATTAAAACTAGCTTCATGGAAAGGCAAATGGCTCTATGGGGTAGGGAAAATATAATTAATTCAAGCTGTCTTTCATATAATGTCACTTTAAATGATGTTAGTCTTGGAAGTTTTTGTTAGGATTAAATTTAGATTAATTAATTTTATGGAAAAAAATTGTGGAATGCTCTTTTGAGTCTAAGAAAATTAAATTAATGAAATGAGAAAATATTTATATGATGTTAGTTTTGGAAGTTCTTATTAGCATTAAATTTAGACTAATTAATTTTATTAAAAAATTGTGGAATGTTTTTTTTGAGTCTAAGAAAATTATATTAATAAAATGAGATGTTTACTTGTCAAAATCACAAGAGGGGGGAGGGGAGAGGAAAGGATGGAGTAGGAATCAAAAAATTGTTTAGAATGAATGAAGTTTTGGGAACAAAACTTTTATGAAGAATCTATTAGGACAAAGATAATATTTAGAACATTTTACTTTGTAGAAACTATCTTGATACCGTAGGTAATCATACCAATATTTTTATTATAGAGAATTAGATGTATGATTTTGTATATGATATTTTATTGAGAAATGTAGAGCCCTTATCTCTAACTCCCTTCTCTAGGAAATTAAAAACGGAAGATCTGCTAATTTTTAGAAGGATGCCTAGTCCAATGTGGGTTCTCTCTACAATCATCTTTTCTTCAACTTTTTAGAATAATACGTTTCAACCCTTTAAGGATCCCTAGTTTGTAATTACTGGGATGAAATCCAAAGTGTTTGGGTTCCTCAAAAAAGATAAAAAAATCAAAACCTTTTTGCAACTAATCATACCACTCATCTTCTAGTTTCTTTGAAAAACTCCCTGAACTTTCACCATATCAGGGTTTCAACAAAGTTGGATGTCTAAAAATGGAATGGAGACCCTTTAGGTAATTTTCTAGTGAAATAAGACTATTTTAAGTTAATCTCTCATATTATTTCCCCAATATGGCTTGTGGAATTTTTTTGAATCCCTTAGGGGTTTCTTAAAGCTAATGTAAATATGTGGTTTATCATAAATAACAAATATCTTTTCTAGGACAAACTTCAAAGGATTAGTTTTCTTGGGCCCTCTTGGTACATCTACTATAAGAATAATTATGAAACCCCAAACCATGTCCTCTCTCGCTATAATTTTTCTTAGAGAATTTGGTCTTGGTTCTTTTTTCGGTGGCAATAGGTTCTATTCAGGAACTTCTAATTAGCTTGTCAAAAGAGGGAGGGAATCAAGTTAGAAACATTTGGGCAATGGTTCTGTAGCTAATCATTTGGAGCTTATGGAAAGAAACAAATGATAGAATCTTTAGAAACCTATACCTCTCAGAAGAAATCCTTAGCCTTAAAATTAAGAATCTCCTTGAAGATGTTTTCAAGGCTAAAGGTATCCCTTATAAAAATAAAATCATTAGAGAAGAATGCCATATTCTCCTAAAATTGAATTTATTGAAAGAAAAATTCATCCTCCCTTCACAAATCAACAAAAAGTGGAATCCCCTTAATGAAAATTATAGATAAAGCATCTAAAGGTAACCTATGTCTTTTTGGAGGTAGATATATATTAAGAGATAATCGGGGACAAGTGTTATCATGTTATGCCTTTAACATTTCATGGTCTTCAAAAAATTTGACTAAAGCACTTGCTCTTCTTAGAGGATTGACAATCACTATTGAATCTAATTTTAAGAAATTGATTATGCAAGGTGATTCTCTATCAATCATCAAAATGACCATATTAGATAATCTAGACTTATGTCCCTAAATTGGATAGGAGATAATATTTGAAAATGAATAGTTATTAGGTACTGTGCAAGTTGCACATGGAGAGTATGGTAATAATTTGGATCTATTTCTCATTTATTAGATCAGAGAGACTTTAAAATTATAAAATTTTCAATAATGTAGGCGTATTATTGATATTTTTTTTTCAATTGAACTATAGATAAGTCCAAATTATCTAAAATAGTCCCTTCAATGTTATTTGTAATCATACTTCTCATGACCCTACTCCTCCCTATGATTTTATATCAGCTCATGTGTAGACTACTAACCCTAAACATCCTACTCTGAGGCATTTTCCACTTGCTTGGACCTCTCTCACGTCATATTCCTAACCCCTATACATCCTTAGTTAATATTAGGCCTTTTGCATGCAAGACATGCCTTCCTGTAGACCTCTTGGGGCCTCCCGAGAGCCTGTTTACCGGCCCAGGTCAAAGTTTAACCCATGCCACAACTTGTGTAAAGGAAAACCACAACTTAGGATGCACGTTTAATTTACCAAAGCTATGATTTAGGTCATGACCTAGTATAATTTTATAAAAATCCAAAATTTGAAGCCAATTGACCAAAAATGGCTACATTTAGGTCTTTTGGTGGATTTGAGAGGGGACTTATGTCTCTTTTTCATGAATTTGATCCCCTCTCTCTTCTCATTCCATCTTTCTTATGATTCTTCTTCCCTCTCTTGACCTCATGCCTTCTTGAATCTCTCTTGTTTCACTCTTGGCACTCTTTAGCTTGAATGGGGATAGAGAATCCCATATGCTACTACACTCTTGGTTGGAGACTCCATTGCTGGTCTTAGTTATTCCTAATTCCTTGTTGGCTTGATCTCAAGCTCTTACATTTGGTATTTCACCTAATTTGTGCAGTTGTTTGGATATCTTACACCATTGCAAGTTATCACTTCACCTCCTCCTTTGCTCTTGGCTCTTGGTTTGGACTTCATCTTGCACTTAGCTTGGTCTTCCTACTACATTGCTTCCTAGCTTGGATTCTTGGTTGGTAGAACATCTGCACTTTATTTTTGAACTTGATCTAAGGGTACATTGCCATGCAAATTGAAATTATATTGTTTGTGAAGTGTATATGCTAGGGTTTGAACTATTTAGTGAAATATCTATTTTGTATGTTACTTAGAGTAGTTTCCAAAGTTTATTGCATTTGTATATGTTCAAAGAATACTTTGATAGCTTGGAATGTTCCTTTGTTGATTATCATTGCTCTCTTTGGAATCCTTTCTCATTTAATAAGTAGAGATATACATGTTCAAAACACACTAATAAACTTGCTCAAACACTCTCTCCCTCTCTTGCTAAAAACTAGAACATTACATAATTAGAGAACAATAGTGATAATTTGAAAGGATAGCTCAAATATAGAATAGGCATGCTCTTGAACCTTTGCCCAAAAACATACTTATTATTCAAAACATCTTTCATTTGTCCTCAAAGTGCCTTAATTACTAGATTTACATTTCTTTGATTATCTCATTTCATTCAATATTGTTGCTTTCATATTGTTTATGCAATCAGTAGTATAATTTTATCCACTTGCCTTACTATGGTTGGATCAGTCAGAGGTGCTTACATGATTTGCATGATTATTTGTGCTAGCCCTAACCTGGTTTACAAGTCTGTCTATAGCCTAGTGCAATCCAACAAACCAAATAGCCACTATGGACCTCTTGTATCCCATAAAACCCTCGAGCCTTCTAGCCTCTTAGTGGTTTGCTTTAGCACCCTGCCAAACACTGGTGGTTCCATTCAGATTCTTAGATCTACATTTTTGGCATGCCTAGTGGGACCTCACATATGGTTTCATATTAGCTTTATCCTATCTAGATCTCTCTTAACCAACTCCCCTTTATTAGCTATTAAGATTTGCTTTTAGTTGTGTTTTGGCTCTCACCTTGGTTATTTTATCTTGCTTTGGTTTTGTGTCTTTCTCCCAGTTCGTTCTCCATCAGTTTGCCTTTTTTTATTGTCTCCCATGTTTGTGTTTTGTTGCATCCATGGCTGATCTCCCACCTTTGGGATGTGAATCCTGATGGATTTAGGGTCTCATCCCTGAGCTCACTATCGAGCAAGATATGCTTTTAATGGAACACCATCGACACCATAGGACCCATAACCTTCCCTTGACCCATCATGGTATTCTACACCCTCTCATGTTTGAAAGGGAAAAATATTGGCAAGATTATAACCAATAGACTCAATCTCCTTTTCACTAGTTTGAGCTTCATTCATTTGAGGACATTTTATATTAGCCTCATGTCATGACTCATTCACCCATTCGAGGTAATGAGGATCTCCTTACGTAGCTATGGCCTAAGGAGTTATGTGTAATCATTAATGATTGACATATACATCTTCATGTGAATGAAGTACTTCCTTCTCCCCCTAAGAGTCAACAACATGCTACCTCTAGAAACAATGCCCACACTTGCTCAATGTCGAGTGCCTTGAATAATTCTCATGTGATTTCCCCACCTATTTGTTGGTTAGAGACTTTAGAGTAAGAACACCCTCATATCGATACTACGGGTGCAACACTTACCAATGTTGACCATCTTGGTATTTTCTTTAGTGGTCAGATTTACTTGATCGAATCCCTGAGAGAAACTTGAGTCTGTTTGTTGTTGTTTGATGAATCTATCATGCTTGTCAAACAACTTCTCAAGAGAAACTAGGCCTTTGAGAATTTTGTTTCCTTTCAGCTGTAAGAATTCTTCATTTATATCTGAATTGGATTCAGACGTTGATTCATACTTCTGAGGTTCACTACCTTCAAAATGTAGTTGTTTAAAATTGTCTTTTCATTCTAGAAAGGCAATGATTTGATGATCATCATTGAATACTTGCCAATAATCAGCATTGTCAAGAACACTTGGTCTATAAACCAGCTCAATAGTATACCTATCTTTTTTTCAATTTGAATGAGAAACTAAGAGAGTTCCTGAAACAACAAGTGCATCAGCTCTGTCATTAGACTCTCTAGGTATGGCATAAATGTTGAAAGCATCAAATCTTTCAATTTGGTCCCAAACCAAGTTACGGTAGTGGTGTAATCTTTCATTATTGGTTTGGTAAAGATTTCTTATTTGGCAAACCACTAATGCAACATCCCCTTTGGCATGAAGAAACTTCATGCCTTTTTCTTGAGCAGCCTTCATTCCAAGTAGCAGAGATTCGTATTCAGCTGTATTGTTAGTGTTGCTAAATTGTAATTTGTATGATGAAGGAAACATATCTCCTTAAGGAGATATCAAAACAATTTCAGATCCTGAACCAGTAGAGGAACAACTACCATCAAATTCCATAGTCCATATCTCATCTGATACTAATTTTTCTTTAGACTTTTCTTCATCAGAGATGGAGGATCCTTCTTCATCTGTATTGCAGCCTACTAGTTCTTTTGCTTTTCTAGTTGAACTAATTTTTGAGTTGACCCTTTCAAGAAATTTATCAGATGTTTCATGCACTTCGTCTGTAGATAGAAAATAGTTACCCATACTTGCAAATTCAAAAAGAATTTGAGCTTCAGGGGTTGATGTCTGGGTGACCACATATTTTGCTTCCTTTTTAGGGAGCAACCTCTTCATTACGCCTTGTACAATAATCCTTGCTTCAGATAGATACATGCTTAGTTCTCTTCCCACGTCCTTGCAAAAATTTTATCTAAGCAAAATGCCATAGGATGCTGGGACGTCAGCCACCAAGATAGTCATCTTGATTCTCTTATCTGGAAAGGCTGCAAATGCAAATTGGGCATCTATGATTTGCCCTAGCAATGGTACTTACTTATTCTCTATGGAGAAACATCTCTCAAATGTCTTGGTCAGTGTGAGACCAAGAGACTCAGTTACTTTAGCATGCATGACATTGTCAAATGCCCTTGAGTCTATAATATAGTTACTCAACTTGTGGCCATTAATTAATAGGGAAACATAGAAAGGTTCTATTTTTCTAGGAGCAGTTGGGGGAGTAATGACAAGATTATTTGGAATATGCGTGTTTTTTAGAGAATTAGGAGTTACCTTTTTAGCTTTATATCCTATAGGGACGGTTTGGTTCTTGACATATTAGACCAGATTATTCAATTGATCAGGTTTAGACTACAAATATTCAGACTCAGACATTTGTATTTTTGTCTTTTTGACATGATCGATTATGTCAAATGGTTGAATTGAGCTAGGTATAGAGAAAGGTACTTCAACTTTCTAAGTTTTAGGAGGGATGGGAGGTGGGCTAGTTTGAAAATTTGAAGTAGAAGAGGAAGGAAAAATTGATGTATTTGCCTTTTGGGTGATTACTAGATCCTTTGACTGAAAAGGCAGAATAGTTCCACGCTTAGCAATCATGACTACTAGCTAGGGTTTCTCTTTTATCTTCCCTTTATCAGCTTGTTGGATTAATTGGTTCTTAGATCTGGTAAACACTGCATATGATCCATCAAAAGCTTCTCCTTTGCTTTTGGGTTCATCCTGGTAGTTCAAAAAACCAATGTGGGAGTCGCCAGCTGATTCTTCTTGATTTTCTTCAAGGAGATTAGCGTGATTTTCTTGATTCAATTTAGGCTAGAAAGAGAACTCTGATTCTACTTCAAGATATCCCATTGCTGAATTAGTTGGAGGAGCTTCCAGGGCAAGTTTCCCTTGTGGGGATAAAGATGATTATGTTTCCCTTGATTCCTAGTAGCATTGCTCTGATATGATTGATTTGGGAATGTCCTTCTTTATGAAGGAGCAAAAGACATTCCTTGAGCCATTTGCTTTTTGAGAGGAAGCAACTCATTTGCCAACTTCTGCACCATTGGATCTGTGGTGCTTGTAGATGAATATTCAGAAGATGAGAAAGGTCTATTTCTATTTGGATCTCTTCTTATCTTCCCTACTAAGATGAGATCATCTTCTACCTCAGTAGCCAAATGTTGAGCTGCAGCAAGATCTATTTGACCAACACGTTTCAAAAGAAAACTTACTTCAGGTAACTGAGAATTAATGAAAAAGCATTTGAGATTCTTAGCTGTAGGTTGAGCTATTACAGGAATTATGTTCCTTAGTTTGTCAAATTTGGCTATGAAGTCTCTCATAGGCTCATAAGGCTCTTTCTTCATCTGTGTAAGTTGAGCCAGAAGTGTATGTGCATCTTTTGTAGGTTTGAATCTGGGTTCAAACTTATCTTTGAGAGTATTCCAATCAGTCACTGATCGAGCCTGTAGATAATAAAACCAATCTACAACAGCACCTTGTAATGTTTCTACAAATAGCCTGACTATTACATCTTCAAATTCTACTCCAATTACTCCACAAGCTATGTTGAAGGCTGCAATGTGTTCATCAGGATGAACTTTCCCATCACCATAGAATTTGAGGAAATTCTTTCTTGAACTACGTGGAAGCTCATGTAGAGGAGTAAGATTGAAAGGACCAAAAACATTACCCCAGGGGCCTTGAACTACCATTGTAGGATTATGAAAAAGAGGGATAACAAATCTCAGAGGGGTAATTATTGGCAAAGCTTTATCAACAGTAGAAGTAGATACTTCGTCTGGCAATCGAGATCTGAATTTAGTGGGAGGAAAGCTCTTGGTTCGTTGGAGATGAGATGGTGAAAGAAATAGATCAAAATCACTTTACTCTACCAACTCAAATACAAGGTCAACGATACCTTTAACCCTTTGGCTTCGTGTATACCTTGAATCTGCCAGATAATGAAACAAAAATGGAAAAAAATTGACCTTGCTTCAGTTAAAGCTTGAGGCTTTAAATTGTGTATTCTTTCTTGGTTAGTGTGGAGGTGAATGGATAGATTATAAATGGATAATGGATTTTTGATAATCTCCAGTGGAGTCAGCAAAAATTGTTGGTTGAATATTTTGTCTACCAGCGTACTGATAAACAAAATAGGTCTGATCAGCCAAAGTAGGAAGACTAGTCATCGAAATGTGCAGTTTTTACCACATCAAAATGAAATTGATCTCTCCTCTCATCAAGGGGAGGTTCCCTATAGGTATGCTATATATATATATATATATATATATATATATATATATATATATATATAAACAAAAAATAATACTCAAGGGTAGGATAAACCATCCATCTCTCTTTCTTCAGAGATGATGCGTACAAATCAAAAGAAAAATTCAATGGAAATAACAGACATCACTCCTCTTCTTTTAGAAGTACTATTCAACAAACCACAAGAATACTCTTGGTAGTAAATGCAAAATGTAGCAAATGACGTAGTAACTAGCAAATCGAGATGTAGCACAAAGTCTCCACCTGAATTGATCAAGAGTAAGATACGAAGGACAATGAGGGCACAAAGCCTTCTCAAAGTCCTTTACACAGAAATGAAAATAAAACACACTGAAAGGCAATTATGGGGGCACAAAGTCTTTCCATAGTTGACTCTTCAGGACACCTTCCTGACTAATTTCACTAATCATGCTTGTTGAATTAAAGAAATAGAAAATATATCAAGGAAAAAGACATAAGAATAGTTTCCCCAACAACAAAGATATTACAGCACAAAGTCTGAAAAATCACTTGCTTTCTTACTCCAATAACAAAATATGATCAACAAACTGAGCTCAAAGTCTCAGAAGTGCCTTTCAATTTGGGCAAATTTTCATTCTTATTGTCAAAAAAAGATCCATTTACAATAAAAGAGAGTCCCTTATATAGCCACTTCAAGAAGGACTCGAGAAGAGTAACACATCATGTTGCATCGAAAACTGTTAGGAAGACAGGCTAGAAATTAGGAGCATCTACCCATTTTTTTTCTCAATGCAGAGAAACAAGTCACGCTTTTGAAATTTTGCATCTTTCAATGTCCATCTGGCAATCTGATCCTTCCTTCATCATTCCTCCTTTTCTGGTTAATTGAATCGGGTCTTGTATTCAATTTGCTATTATGTCTTTTAGTCACTTTCTGCTGGCCTTGGCCTTAAAGCCTGTGAATGCATTTAGGTCTGTAGATTCAAAGGATCAACATCTATTTTATGAGCTTTAAAATTGACATTCGTGCACCCATCACTACATTTTCAATGGCTAGTTCTCTGTCTTGAATTTGACATCTTCAGGTGCGTCACCCCTTGTTCCTTCTTTGGCTTTTCTATTTGCCACTTTCTCGGAAAGAACCTGCCCTTTTGGGCCTTAAGAAATGATCTGCCTTGGGTTAAGAAGAGCCCTCTACAAGGGTATCTACCCTTTGGGTGATCTTTGAATGTCCTTCGAGATTCTTTCTTCTGACGAGTAGCTGAGTTTTTCCTTTGAATTTCTTGTTTCATGTCTTCCTGAAGGGAAGATGACCTTTCAGCTTCAGGGAAGTGTCCTTCAATTTGGCAGTCGAGAGTCCCCTGCAAGGGCACCTACCCTTTGGGGTCCTTTGGCAGCCTTTTCCTTAGCAGACTATTTCTCAGGCTTTCCTGCGGACAATTCTCATGGGTATTTTCCCTGGGCTTTCTCCGCAGGCAAATTCCCATGGACAAAAAGTCTAGGGAAAAATTCCTGTGGACAAAAAGTCTGGAGACAAATTCCCGCGGACAAAAAGTCTGGGGAAATTTCTCGCGAACAAAAAGTCTGCAAAAATTTCTGGATCACTTTGCCTTTGTAAAATCCTTCAAATTTTTTCTGCCCGCGGCTTGTCTGAATTCTTTCAAACTTTTTGTCCAAAGGAATTCCTTCAAACAAAAAGTTTGAAGGAATTATTTCTTGCCTTAGTCTTTTTTGAATTATGAAAGAATTACCTTTGCGGCCTTCTTTGAAAATGACCCTTCCGAAGGGTACTTTCATTGACCAAATGCCCTCCGCAAGGGCACTTTGTCATTTGGGAGGCTCTTTGAACTTTTGCATTTGAACTGCTCCTTTGAACTGTCTGAGTGAACCGCTTGGTTGAACCAAGCTGTTGAGCCATTTGATTGAACCAAACGTTGAACCGCTCCATTGAACCAAGTTGATGAACCACTCCATTGAACCATTTCGTTGAACCAAGGCAATGAACTGCTTGGTTGAACCAAACGTTGAACCAAGCCGATGAACCAAGCTTTGAACCAAAATGGTTCAAGTCGATGGTTCAATTGAATGAACCAAGCCTTTGAACCATTTGTTTGAACCAACTGTTGAACCAAGTTTTGGTTCAACGGTTCAAACGAAGCCTTGAACCGACTAATGAACCATTTGATTGAACCAAAGGATGAACCAAAGCATTGAAACAAAGCGGATGAACCAACTGAGTGACACAAAGCGTTAAACTGCTTGGTTGAACCAAGCCATTGAACCATTCCTTTGATTGAAACCGTCGTTGAACCAAGATGGTTCAACCTTTTGAATTTTGAACTTGTTGAACCTTTGAACCAAAGTGGTTCAATAGTTCGACGGTTAAAGCCTTCTTTGCGTAGGTGCTTGACGATGGAGATTTTTTATTGAACCAAGGCACTGAAACAATCCTGAAAATGACCAAGTGTTAGAAACTGATTCTTTTGGTCAAACTTGCATGCAGAACCTGTGAAGCCCGTTGAACTTGTAGAAATGAACATGCCTGCAGAGTCTATAGAAATCAAGTCTGTTGAGTCTGTAGATTTTCTCTCCCTACTGAGTTCGTAGATTCAAGCCTGAAGAGTCCGTAGATTTAAGCCTGCAGAGTCCGTAGATTTTTGAGAAGCTTGAAAAATGAGGAATTTGAATGCCCAGGACAAATTTTGAAAAGTGAAGAGACAATTTTGGTCTGTAGGACCAAAATAGTTCAAATGTTGTCCCAAAAATGAGTGATATTTTTTGGGGAACAACACTATGTAGGTAGCATCTCTTGATAGAGGGATCTTTGTGGTAGCTTCGCATTGTGTGCTCACTAATTATTTTTATCATATCCACTATGAAGATGAATAACTAAGGTTTTACTATTTGATAAGGAGAGAAAATCCATCACCTGGATTTGAATGCACTAGAGCGAAGGTGATACATAACCTAAAAGCAACCAGATGGTCCCAACTATTTTTTATAAATATTTTGTATTAAACACCTACATCTAACCTAGACAATAACGTTGACACAACCATCCCAGGCCAACACAAGTGTCTGCAACTAAAGAGGTACAATTTCAATATTTAGGTGACTAAACAAGAATCCAAATTCGGTCTAATTTCTACATGTTATAGATCTAAATATATGTCAGCGTCATAACTAGCTAAGTATCTTATTTTCATTATCATTGCAATATCTAACATAGTTGTATTTTTTATCTTTAACATCTTAGTATAATTAATTTACTATATATTTTATCTGATTTTTACAATTAATTAATCTACTTTAAAGATCTATTATTCTTATGCGCTAGACTATCTCTACCGACATAAAATACATAATACGAAATTGTTGAAGAATATTAGGTTATGTGGTCTAAAACATCCTTTTCGCTAAGACCCCTAATAATACTGACCTTAATGACTTAGATGTGACCTTAATTCAAATTTTAAACAGAAAAAATAATATATGCTACTATAAAAAATTTAATAATTATATAATGTTGTCATATGCATCTTTCAAATATTTAAAAATATATAATTTAAATATTAAAAAGAAAAATTCAAAAGCCTAATTACAATCATATAACTCGTGTAGAATGAAATTTATTCTACATTTTTGGTACTTTTTATATTTTTAAAACAATAAAAATCGCTACCAAAATCATTTCAATATGAGGAAAATAAGATATATTTTTTATATCCCATATTTTTGTAGAGTGAGGCAAAGATAAATCCTCTTAAGGAAACAAAATAAGAAGGTACATTTAAAAATTCTAAAAGCTTAGTTGGAGGCTCAAATGCTGGAATTTGACATTCAACAATACATTTTGTTAAAAATATGAGATGACAGTATAAAATTATATGGTTGTTACTTTTTTAAATAATATTTAATATTTTGAAAAATGAAAAAAAAATTAAAAAAATTAAAAAAAAATTAAAATTATAAAATTTTAAATTGAAATATAAATTTATTTAAATAATTATTTAAATTAAATTTGATTCTATAAATTTTAGCTAATATTTAAAATTAATGTGAAAGTAATATGAAAGAATAAATTTTATAAAATCATATTTTATTATTTTAATTTTACATTTTAATTTTACATTTTAATTTTATAAATATAAAAAAAAATTAAAAATTATATTTTATTTCATTTATATTAGAATACAAGAGTTTTAATAATTAAATGCTATATAAGTTTGTATATCAATATTGGAAGAACATTACCAAGCCTACACAAAATCAATTTTATTTTAATCTTACTTTTTTATTTTATGAATATAAAAATAAGTTAAATAATTGATTATTTAATTTATATTAGAATACAAAAAAAATAATAATTAAATTGTATGTAATTTTGTTTATCAAAATTGAATAAACATTGTCATATTCACATGGAGTTAATTTTTTCTTTTATTTATTTTATTAAATTGAAAAAACAAAACCAAAAAACCTCAAAAATTTATAAATAAATTTTATTTTTATAATGAAATTAGTAGAAAAACAGTTACTCAATTTTTTATAAAATTATTTGAAAAAATTGTACAAAATTTTAATCCAATACTTTGTACAAATAAATTTTTTGAAAATAATAAACACTGAAAACTCTCTAAAATTATACCTAACTTTATGATATTTGGTAGAGATTTCACTTTTGAAGATGAAAGAAGTATAGTTTATTATAAATTAAATTTTCCAATAACTTCTTCAAATTGTGGCACATGGGACTATGTTTTCTCTCCATTGAAAATATTAGTCAAGACGATTCTTAATGTTTTATTAGTATTCTAACAGTAAGTTGGATGTATATGGAAAAGTTATATCCATAATAGATTTTATTTCAACGATTTTGGACAATGGAGAGGTGGTTATATGACATAATAAAAGTTTAAGGTTTATATTTGTTTTAAAATTAGAAGTAAAAGTTTATTAAAAGTAAAAATATATCACATTTTAATTTTAAGTTTTAACAATGAATATAAAATTTAAAAAAAATGAAATTAATTAATTGATAAAGAATATATAATAAAATTGAATCATAATTTAAAATTTTAAAAAAAAAAAAAAAAAAATTAAAAATTATTATTATTATTTTTTTCATTCATTCATACTAAAAATTTAAGTAGATACAATATTTATACATAATTATATTCATTTTTGGAGTAAAAAGAGTTTTATTTACAAAATTTTAATTTTTAAATTTCAATTGTTTTAGAAAATTTGAATTTTTAATAATAAATATGTAAAAATAATTTATTTTATAAATTATATGTGTAAAATAAAATAAAATAATAAAAATTTAAATAAAATAATTTGAAAATTTGAAACAATTAAATTTAAAGTAATATTGATATTATATATGTCAAATTTAATTTGTATTTATTTAATTTAAAATATGTTTTTATTTCATAAATTAAAATATATAATTTTGTTTTATTAATATTTTAGTTTTTAATATAATTTATTATTATTTTTCAAATAATAATAAAATTAATTAAAATTAGATTTATAAATTAATTTATATTAATAGGTTATAAATATGATGATTAAATTTTTAATTTATAAATCATTTTGATGTATAATTTAAATTTTCAAATGTGAATAATAATATCATTTTTTTTAGTTAAAAATATTTTAAATATTTTTTTAAAGGAATAAATATTTGTAAATTCAATCGTTAGATAATTTAGTGGTAGATGTCAAGATATTACAACTAAATTAAACTCATAAAATCAATGTTAATCATATTTAAAAAAATGATCGCATTTTTATATTTAAAAAGAATATTTAAAAATATATATATTTTATAAATTTTAATAGAATATCAATTTTTTTTTTTTTTAAATAATAATAATAATAATAATAATAATAATAATAATAATTATTATTATTATTATTATTATTATTATTATTATTATTATTATTATTATTATTATTATTAATTTCTTTAGTTTTCATGACAATAAAATATTAGTTGGTTTCGTACATACCAACTATTATTATTTTAAGAATCGTGTGTTTAATTTCAAGACCTCTGTGGATCTCAAACTTCAGTTCAACCTCATATAAACTTAGACAACACACAAACCTATGCAATTACTAAAATCTATTTCAAATAAATGATTTTTTTATAATTTTTTACTCATGTTAAGTTTTATTTATATTTTAGTTAGTTTGTTATAGTGGTGTAGTTGGTTAAAGGTTTTGGGGTTGTCCCATATAAGTTTTGAGGTAAATTATTGCCACTTAGATTTTTAAGGTTGTCTGGTACATGTGGTGTAACCCTTAAAAGATTAGTCTCACTTTTACTTGGCTCAAAAAAATCATTAGATAGAGTCACAGTGTCTCAATTGAAATCAAGATACCTCCGAATAATAATAATAATAATAATAATAATAATAATAATAATAATAATAATAATTATTATTATTATTATTTTTTAATTAATAAATAATAATAAAAATTTAGATAGGTATTCATTTTTTACTGGAGCTCTAATCGATTTGGGACATAATCATAGGTCCAGATCTCTAAGTGATCATCTATCATAAGTACCATATTTATTAATAAAAATAATAATAATTAATTATAATCAGTTTGAGAATATCATTAATGGTTATAACCGGCCTAAGAATACCAACAATTATCTATCCAAAAATATCAATGATCATATGTCCAAAAATATCAATGATCAATCACAACTAACCCATTAAACACCAATGATTGACCACATCCGATCTCCAATACCATATTGAGATTTCACCCTAGATAATGTTTGAAATAACCAAATCACTTTACTATCTCATCCATATCTTATTAAAAAAAATAAAAAACTATTTTAATACTAATTTTTATAAATTTTTAAAATTTTAATATACTTAATTTTTAATAATTAAATTAAGATTAAAAAAATATATTAATTTCATTGATTTTTATTGATTTTATATTTATACATATTTTTATTAGTTTAATATTTTATATTTATTACTTTCTATTTTTTTGTTTGACTGAATTCATTTTTTAATACTCAAACTTTCGATAAATATAATATTTAATATATCATTTTTTTCCAATTATTATCAATATAAGATTATATTGATTATAATTTATTCACATATTCTAATATTAACTTAAAAGTTTATTAAAAAATATTATTATATATTTAATTTATTTAGTTATAATATTTTTTATATAGTAATTTTGAAAAAAATGTTAATATTCATTTTAAAAAATTCTTTTTTGACAATAAATTTAAATTTGTTCTTTTCTATAAATAAATTAAAAAACTATTATATTTTAAAAATCAAATTTGAAAATATATCATATAAATTATAAATACTATATTCATAAATAATTAATTTAAACATATTTTCCTCTACATTGAATTGCGTTGAGCATGATTAAACTGTATAATTTTGTAATGAATTTCTTCTTTTCCAAGAGTCTCTTAAAATTTATTATAAAATTTTAAAAACAATTTCAACATGAATTGATAGGAATGAATTATCATAATAAACACAAATTATGTAATCTTCTTAAACCTTTTTTAATGTTATTATATAATAATGTATCTTTCCTATTAAAATAAGTACTCGCTGGCTCTATTTGATTTAATAGTGTAAGACTAGATTGTATTCTTGTGTAAAGCTTAAATAGCAAGTTCATTGATTGGTGTTATAGGGTTTCAATGCTTTTACTTTTTGTGTGTTAAATCATATTTAACTTTATTGGTGAATATTAAGCTGTATGTGTTTAATATATTATTTTTTAAAAAAATTAAAAATATTTGAAATTCATTTGTTTTATAATATTCTTAATTTTTATTTTAAATTAATTTATTTTATAATATTTTGAATTTTTTTAAATAATTTTAATATCAAATTATATAATTAAATTAAAATTATAATACATTAAAGAATTAAGGTTTTTATTTAAGTTTTACAATTTTTGTTTAGAATTTTTTTAAAATAATTTCAATATTAAATTAATATATTAAAGAATTGAGATTCTTATTTAAATTTTATATTTTTAATATTTTTATTAAAATTGTTAAAAGAGATAATTATATATTAATTGTTTGAAAATATATATTTAATTTTCATATATAATTTTACATTTGAACGATGATAAATTACATTTTATAATCAAAATATTAAAATTAATAAAAATTATTTAATTTAAAAAAACAAAAACTGAACATATATATAAACTCTACTTTTACACAAATTAAATGTAAAGAATGCTTCAATAAAAGTTTAATCCCATTCAATTCAACGTGAAAGCAATGACTTTGCTTTCGGAGGTCTTCAAATTAGTAAGTTATTACCAGAATCAACACATTTTGGACATTGAAAAATTGTTCCTTCAAGTCCTCAAATTTAAACTAATTATAGCATTACTTCAATGGCATTTTTCTGGTGTCTAATAAGAATAAGTAATCACTTTCTCTGCCTTCATTATGTAGAATGGCAAATATATTTCATGAAATTATTTCTGATGCATGTCATGCCAAGAAAGAATAATTTATGACACCGTTACAGCATAATTAACTGGTATGAAAACTATGCAAACTAATTTCACAATTAACCGTTAAGGTGTCAGTGCAACCTTAGAAACCAGAGCGAGAAAATCTAATAACTAATTATGCTGTGGATCCCATCCCTTGGAACCTTCAACAGTGTACCCTTGGCATTTTAAAAAAAGCCCCAAGAAGCATTAATTCTTCGAAAACAAAACTCCCTGATTATATTCAATTAAAGTCAATTGTTTGAAATGCCTGTGAAACATATCTATACTCTGACAGCCTATTCAATAAGGTTCTAGATACCATCTCACACAATTAATTTCTGAAATTCACTCCTATTAATGCATAACTATACTTACGGCAATAGCCGTTGGAATTCCTCCTTTGCTTGCAGGCTTTGATCCCTTCTCATTCAAGCCTTCTGGAAAAAAGGACAAAAAAAATAGAAGTGAGATTTAAAAACAAATAAAGGAAGATAAAGCAGCCTTGCAGAAATGCAGGTACAGAATGAATTATTTATCTATAATTTGTGTTAAGGGCATTTGAAACTACCATCCGATTGTTTGTTGTCCATGGAAAATGTTTTACCCAAACCAAATAGAGCGAGGAGAACATTTGCAATTACTTCAGGGCAGGAGAACAAACCCTTGCCCTCATTCTTCTCCTTCCCCTCCATGCTTTCTGAACAGTTTTGAATATTTATATGCCTATCATTTTCTGGACTAAACTCCATGGTTGCCATATATATAATTACAGGCATGTGATTGTGTATATATAGAGTAAGATATACAAAGGAATTAATAGTGTAGGAAGAAGATCCATTCACGTGTTTGAAGGTTGGGCAAAACCAGTAACCCGATCTGCACATGCAAAAGTTGGACTGGTGCACAACAATAATAAATCCTCAACCTTTAACCCCATCAATATTTATCAGTCGACAGCTTTCACTGCAGTTCTCAAATCAAACAATTGGGACCGCACGATTGAGGAGGTTGGACTGGTGCAGAACAATAATAAATCCTCGACATTTACAATTAATTGGGATTTCATTATTTTATGATGAACGTGGCAATGATAGAGACGTCTGTCTGAAAGCGCTCAGAAATATTTAATACGAAAATGATTGAGTCGATATGTTTAAAACATTGAACTCCCACTTGCTTTATAATTAATTTAATAGTTGTACAAGTCAATGTTAAGTCAATATATTTAAAACATTGAATATCTACTTGCTTTAAAATTAATTTAATAGTTAATGTTGTACATTGTACGTTAACATATTTAAAATATTGCACATGTACTTGCTTTACAATGAATTGAATAGTTGATGTTGTACACGGTTATGGTAATAATTTTTAAAAGTATTTGCATAATGTGTATAAATTGTTATGTGATTAATAATTATATTAATATAATAATGTATCGATAGTGAGTAGGTATATCAATTTTTAATTTTTATTAGTTAATTTTAAATATATGTATATAGGGTAATATCTGGTAAGTTTTATAAGGATTTAGTAAGAGATATGGATATGGTCGATCTCTCTTCACCATTTTATAACAAGTTTTTAAAATTTTTAATTTATAGCTATGGTAAGTTTTATTGGTCTCTCCAATCTTTATTGGTATATGGTAGATTTGACTAAGTCCCATCTATTTAAACGTTCAACCTAAACGGACGTGCCACTGCACACGCACACATACAAGATCGAATACAAGCATGAATGACCATATCGAACCATATATAATGATAGGGCAATCCCCTTAGAATTTATAGGGCTCTATATATCTAATATGGTGAATGCCCCCTTGAAATTTAGACAGCGATGCTCGAATCAATATGAATCAAGGATCCTCCACTCTATATAACATTAATAGATTCAATCCTGATAGTACACCTCACTATTGGTAAAAATAATTAATCCTGGTAGTATGCCTCACAACTGGTAAATAGTATTAATGTTGGTAGAGTGCCTTCCCACTGTTATAGAGACTAGAGACCCTTTTAGATGCACAACGAGATGAGAAAACCCAACCATATCCCCTATCTGTCTACATGGATATGGCAAGAAGCACAAAACCTATCTGAGTAGCCCATATCTATATATAGGTGCATGTCTAAGAAATTGATATGGACCTTTTCAATGAGCAACTAGACTTAACAATCAACAACTAACCCCTATCTATCTATCTATCTATCTATCTATCTATCCATCTATCTATCTATCTATCTATCTATCTATATCATGCCTCTCCCCCTTAGCAAGCCCAGTTGGTGGTAGATAGGAGGAGGACAGGGTAACCACCTTAAGGATAAGTCGACCACCTTCTAAGTTCCTCATCTACCTTGCCAACTCCTCAACACACTTTCCATCTCATTGGAAACCTTTTCGACTAGTGGATAAGCTTCAAGACATCTCTTCATCCTCCCCATCTGGTCTTAAATCTTGTCGACTAGTCAAGAAGCTTGGAGACATTTCCTTAGAGTAGTGAGGGTAAGAGGAGTATGGCATCACATGCTATGCAATGGTGGTAAGGTATGGCATCACATGTTATGATGGTGAGAAAAGAGGGGTTTGGAGAAAATTGAAGAGTAATGTTACATTTTTATAGGGTGAAGTCGACCTCAGATAGTCATAGGACATCACTGATTGGCGGGATTGGCATTGTACCACCCATGTGTAATATAATAGGTTGGCATTGAACCTACCACTAGATGGAACTGATGAATGAACCAACCTACTACGAAAGGCCCCATATATATTATCCTAGTGGCTACGAGAACCCATATCCATATAGTTAGTTGGAGAGGGGGAGGCCAAATAAACTCTCTATTTAACCAAAAAAAGAGAGATTAGGGGTTGGGTGAGAGGGCATCTAATCTATAGTTTAGTTGGCATATATAGTCAATCATTTGAGAATCATGATCACACCATATCTATATATAGGGTTGGGTTCAATCATTATATGCCCATCCCCATATAGAGAGAGGGGGGGAATGTCTAGATGCGAGAAGTGGGCATGAGCATTGCCCCCATCTCATTTATCTAGTCAAGGTATTCATGCTAGTTATAGTCTTTTTGAGCCCCTATAGTTTCTAATCTGGTATGGATTGCATCTGCATCACTACTTATGTCATAGCATGGTGGATGACAAATGGATCTCATCTTCTCCCCTTACCTCGAATGCCCAATCTTAGGTGGGTGTCCTATCTATGCGCTCGAACCCCTCCTACAATAAAGTTTAGAATGAATATATTGTCATTGATAATTGTATGCAGTTCCTATAGTTACCAATAATAATGGTATTTAAAAAATGGCCATATTTTCACATCTAAATTTGATTAAATTTTTTTTTTAAACATCTTACAAATTCCAACACCATATCAAATCTCTCCAATGTTTGTGTATTTTGTATTTTTTAATTTCATTCTAATTTATTTAGTTTTCATTTAGACAATGAATTATTAATTGGTTTTGGCATACAAAATATTATTATTTTAAGAATTGTTTGTTTAATTTCAAGGCTTCCATGGATCTAAAACTTCAAAGTTCAGCCTCATAAGTATCGGGACAACACACAAACCTATGCAATCAGTAAAATATATTTCAAATGAATTATTTTTGATGTTGTATTATTTGTCTTTAAATTTTACTTATATTTTAACTAATTTTATTAATGACAAAATATTATAAGAATCAATTAACATTAATATTTTTTTAATTAAAAAATTAAAAATAAAAACTTCTCTTCAATATAAATGTTTAAAAATTTGAAGTTTTATTCTAACATTAATTTTTTGTATTTTTTTTTGGTAATTTTTTGTAACTTTTTAGAACTTTAGTGTGTACAATTTTTATTATTTGAATTAATGTTAAAAATATGGTGAATAATTTAACATTTTGGACTTCTCATTTTCTAGCATTTTTTTAATTGGTTAATTATTTTAATTAAACATGCTAGGTATAAGTGCTTCATATGTAGGTTATAATAGTGTGTGCGTTGAGTTATATTAACAACTCATTTATGTAATTGTATGAAAATAAAATGAAGTGTACCCAAGATAAAACAACTCACTAGAAGATAGGTTAGAGGGAGAATCTTTAAAAGATAAGGTAGAATGATTTGTGAGATTGGGAATGAGTGTTGACTTCTTCCTTGTAAGAAAATAAAACACTATATATTGTAATGGATTTAATCAATAAAATTATTTTTTTGGGATCAATTGACCAAATTACTTTGAGAGTAATCTCAATCAATTTTCAAAACCTGGTTCAATAGACCTCTTTAAAAATTAGTCCTTGATTACAATAGGAATGAACAATGTAAACCATGTAAGAAAGTCTTTCTATTCAATAAGCTATAATTTATTGTTGATAGTAGAAAAGCAGTGCAGACCATGTGCAGTCCTACTATCATTTATTTTTTCATAGATAGAGTTTTGTTTTTGCATGAGGGTTTGAAAGTTTGAAGTTCTGCGTGATCAAATAAACAACTTCACATTGATTTTGGATCAGATCTTGTTTAAAACTTGGTTGGAACTCTTTCCACCTTGTCATTGAGCTTGACTGTGTTATATGCATTGACATTTGCATTGGGTAGATCGTGATTAGGGTTTTGATACAGTCTATAATCGGTATCATCAGCATATATACATACATGGAGGGTTTTAAATTTGTTTGACTGTGTATAATTTTTGTTGACATCAGATTCGTTGGAAGAAAATATGCCTGACTCTGATTCCCCTCCATTCTGTCCGGTTCAGATTCACATTATTTCCACATTGCAGTTGAGTGTAATCCTACTTTGCAAGGCTCAACATAAGGAACATCCTCCTCCATTGAGCGTAGATCTTCGGATATCTTCATTCATGGCTCATCCCAACACGGCATCCACTTCTCAGCCTTTCATGCCGAGCTAACTCAGCGCATTAGTTTACTTCACCACATCCATTACTCATGAGATTCATCTCAACACGCTCTGGTCCTACGGCTTCCCTTTGAATCCAGTCTCGGCAACGTCTTGGAGACCCAACTCACGCATCTACACATACCCTGTGGTGCAAGATCAATTTGGCCCGATCTCCTTGGCGATGGGTCTTGACCTGCGAGCTTGAGATTTCACTTTGAGGGCCACAACATTCATAAAATCCGTGGCAGTATATCAACATCAACTCTAATCCATCTTTCACCCTCAACCCGCGGTTTTGGTATTCATTTCACACGGTTTTACCAAAAAAATACCATGGGTTTGGTTTAGTTCATGTTTTTATATTATGTTTTTATTAAGTCTGTTATTAATTGTTTAAATTATTTCATAGGAAGAATTAGTGGCATCTATTTTCGCTTAGTCCTTTTTTAAAATTGTTTGATACGTTCGGCCGGTTAGGATTTGTAATAAGTCGTATTGATCGGTTCCCAAAAAAAAATTATATATATATATATATATATATATGAGAAGATATAATTGTTATTGTTAAATAGTTCATTCAGTTGTCATGTCTTGTCATATAATAAGGATGTATTTTTGGTTGAAGTTGACATCTACTAAGTCAAAAGTGTGGGGGATTAGAAGGGGTAGTGAATAAAATAGAAAATATAAATTCAATTGACAAGTTTGATGGAAAGGATTTCTATACATGGAAAATACAATTACAATTGTTGTTGACTTAAAAAATGTTTGGGAGATTGTTGATGATACAATGGCAAGACCAACAAATATTGACGAGCTTCAATAATGGAAGGTCAAAGATAAGAAAGTCTTAACAGTTATTGGTCCGACTTATTAAATCCTTATTTACATCATGTGGTCCTTAAAAAGTCTTATAAATAAATACAGGAATCACTATACACACTATTTAGATCTCAAGTCAATAGTGCTTAAATAACTATAAATAAAAAACTGCATGGGTTAAAAATGAAAGAAGGTGGAGATATACGATCTCACATAGGCAAGTTCTATTCTCTCATTAACTAATTGATAGGAATAAATGAACAAATCAAAGAAAACAATGCAAAACTCATATTGCTCATTAACATGCCCAACAATATGTCCAATACGGTGTTCACCTCAAACAAACTGTATCCAAACTTGGCAAACATTATTTCCACGTTGTTTAATGAAGGAAACGCAGAACAAATAGAGGTGACGTTCAAACAAAACAAGCCAAAGACTTCTTAAAAACATATAAAAGCATGACCAGAAAAAAAAATACACATGTTTTTATTGTAAAAATCCAAGACTTGTTCTTCTAAATTGTAAATAAAGAGCACATGACCTTCTCAGTAGAAATATACATGACAAAGCAATGAAAATAAATTTGATGAAGAATAAAGCAATCCCCTTTCAAATAATGATGAAGTCGCTCATCAAAGTGACAAATAATGTCTGTATTAGTGTTTACCCTCACCCTATTTCATTCCAAAGGAGGGAATGTTAGGTATTAATGATTCATATGTGGGTTACTATAGTTTTTGTGTGTGTATGTGTTGAATTGTATTAACAACTCAATTATATAATTGTGTGAGAATAAAATGAGTTATATGTGAGATAAAATGACTCACTAAAAGATAGGATTATGGGAGAGTTTAATGAAAAAAATAAGATTTTAGTAGAAAGAGAGTCGACAAGCAATGTAAAGCCTTGAGTCAAGGCCTTGAGATTGATGCCATCATGGCATCCTGGGAATGAATTAACAGTTTAAAAGCTTCGTGTCCATGAGAGCTCAGGATTGTGCCACATGGCACCATCTCGAGAGCTTGAAAGCTTGGAGTAATGGCAATATTAGCCCAGACCCGAGGATTCAATGACAAATTTCCATGCCCCTAAGGCCTAAGATTGCACAACGTGGTGCCATATGGTGAGCCAAGATGGATCGACATAAGAAAGAAAGATCATGACCATGTGGCGATGATGATAAAACCCTAAAGAATAAAGCTAAGGACTAGGAAGGTCGAAGTATTACCATGTAGCCGGAAAGTGATACCCAACACATAAAAAGAAAGACCTAGTGAGTGGAATGGAATGAGAAGTCAGGTGGAGTAGTGAGATTCATCCACGTATTATCATCCCACTAACCTGGGAGTGATGTTGCTAAAAAACACAATCATGAAGCATATATTTATAAAATTAGAAGAATATGGATTGTTTTAATATTGCATTATGTGGCATCATCTTAGACACTCGAGGGTCAAAGAATGGTTGAGTCTTTTGATCTACATTGGATTTCTAGGGGCCCCACATTATATGGGAAAAAGCTCACTTTATGAAAAATTCTAAGTCATCTGAGTTCCTATAGAGCTATGGACACATCCTACAACATAACCTCATGACCCTAAAATCATGGAATGTCAAAGCAAATTAAATAGCCTAATGGTTCTTTGGTAACACATTCTAATTACCTTGAGATTCTAAATTTCAAGTTATTGACAAATGACATAATTTTGTTAACCTAGAGCTTCTAAGGGGAATATCAAGTTAATTACCCTAATATTTTAATTTTATGAGCCTTTGAGTATCCACAACACTGAGAACATACCACACATCAACATCTTGGTACCCGATAGCATCCCAAGTGCCTAGGCATTAGGGCACAAACAATCACCCAAGCCCTACATGTTTGTAATGCTACCACGTGGTAACATCTTGGGTGCCTAGGGTTCTTCATTTGATTGAGTCCTCCAAGCACCCAAGTGCCTGATATGTTACCATGTGACAACATCTTGGGTACCTATCCTAATGGAGAGTCAATGGCTGATGTAAAGGCTTGAGCCCTCGAGGCCCCAAGATTGTGCCACTTGGCTATTTTGATGACCAGATGGATCAAGAATGAACCAATACTAAAAACTCTCTATGCCCTTAAGAGATCAAGATTACACCATGTAGAACTATCATTGGAGCCCAAAAGCCTAGAACAATGACAATATTAGCCCAAACCTGAGGAGTTAGTGATAAAGCTATGTGTCCCCAAGGTCTTAGATTATATCACATGGTGCCATCCTGATAGCCCAAAAGTACATATGGATTGATGGAAGAATGAAATCCTAAGACCATGTTGAAATGATGATGAAATCCTAGAGAATAAACTTAAAGATTGGGAAGGTCAAAGGACTACCATGTATAGTAGGAAAGTGATACCTAGTAAATAAAACCAAAGACTCAGCAAGAGGAATGGAATGAGAAGCTAAGTGAAGTAGTGAGATCCATCCATGTGGAAACATCCCACAGTTGGTGGTCTTAGAATGGCTAAGTCCTTTGAGTATCTGAGTGCCCATAATAATTCCATGTGATAGCACCTCTACCACCTGATTATCTCAGCTTCTCTAAGCATTATCTTCATAAGGTCCCTAAAGCCCCACCAAAGTGCCACATGGCATGATCTCAGGGACCCATGGTCCTTGGGGTTTAGAGCATCCCAGAGACCTGGGGGCTTGGAAGAGCCAAGCTTTCCTAGTGCCTATGTGTTTGACATACCACCAGATGGTAGCATCCTAGGGGTCTATAAACAACATGTTTATGGCAATGTCTAAGTGCCTAGGATGATACTGTGTGATAGTATCCTAGGCACTAAGCCACAAAGTCCCCCAAGATCCCAGATGTCTAGGATACTGTCACATGGTAGCATCTCAGGCACCTTGTGGCCTTGCCTAATCAAATGAATGTTGGATTCTTAGGGATATTCTATGCATTGGCTTTTAGGAGGCCCCAAATCCCAACCATCACACCTATGGTACAATCTTAGGGACCCAAGGTCCTCGAGACTTTAGAGCCTAGTCTTACATGGTAGTATCCTGGGCCCCTAGGGGCTCAGTAAAACTAAATTTTCTTATCATATGAGTCTACAAGATGCTACCACCTATCAATAACTCAAGAATTTTGGAGTCTTTGAACATAATTTTTTACTTGAATGTCGATTATGCAGATACATTAAATAATTTTTTTCGCAAGTTTATGGCAACTGAACACATTTTCTTACTTTAAATCATATTGTATAGATGCACTAAATGATTGTATATGCAAGTTTATTACAGATGAATGTGATTGGTACTTAAACCATTATTCCATGCAACCCCTTAAATAATTTTGTAGAATACCATATCCTCTAACAGATATCCACATAGATTAATTGCCCCCTACTCCTATGCCTTTTATTATACAAGGCCAATGTTAGTGATGTCACCAATGCTCTACATTTGAATAACATGTTAACTATTTTGACGAATCATAACATAAATAAATACCATTTTTCCTATTTTAATAAAAAATGCATAACATAACTTTTGCAAAACTGTAAATTTTTCTTTGTAAAAAAAAATCAATAAATTTTGAGTAGTCCAAAAGGTAAAATTTAATCATCTCAAAAGTTAGATATGTAAATGGTATCTAACAAACTATAATTATCAATTTGGATGCAATGCTAAATCTAATAATCTCAAATAACATAGCTTTTATGAATGACATATTCATAGGTGCATATAAAACACAAAATATAATTATATTAGGTGACTTCAAAATATACATAACAAAACACAATATAAATTTAACATAACTCAAATGACACATGACAACCCATAAAATGTGATTTTTATTGGAAGGATAATATGCATTTTCACATTGAATATTGATCATATATGGTTGAATATTGAAATTTACAAAAACAACACATTTTTAAAGCAAATTTTTATTTGAGTGATCATGAAATTTTTTATTTGGTATTATGTAACACACATCTAAATTAATATAAAACAAAAAATACAAGATTCATGTAATAACATCATTTCACAAATTGTTTAATCGTATTTTCCATATCAACATACATTTTCATATACTTAAATATCTTACCAATATTTTTCTTATTATAATTTCATTACACAATCATAGACAACATGAAGAGAGAATATGCAAGCATTAAATATAATCAAATACTAGAAAAAGAAGTGAAATCATGAGAACTAACAACATTTTACTTTTTTCCAAACTCTATCTCCTTTTATACCTATATACACTAACATCACACATTTTTTCTGAAGCGACACGCTAACTTCATCCGATTTGCTATTGATTGATGATGTGAATTGCTATAAAATAGGAGATTTTTTAAAAGTGATGTCCTTGTCACCTACAAAAAATCACTACAAAGATAACATAACAATAAATTGCCAAATGTATATCTCACATATGTCAAAGGCAAAATGATTATTACTCTTAATGTGCCTAACAACCTTCTCCACATACCCAAACAAAAAAATTGGCCTGAAAAAGTAATACATATTTTGTATTTCTATATATCTCCCAAAATAAATTACGATAATAGAGATTGTGATATAATACTATTGTTGAGTGAATCCAATCTATTGAAGAGCATACTGCTTGTCTATGTATAATATAATTCCATCCCAGATTTGATAATCTACCAACTGGTAACTAACACCGATGTCTATGCAACTTCCATAATCACCATAATTATCACATACATTCGAAAAACTATAATGCAATTGATTTTAGAAATAAAATATGGAAATACTAAACACATCACTGAAAAGGTATACTTCTACTCTTGCATATACTTCAAATATCGAATCTCTATTATTACATTAGAAAATTTGAACTATTCTCTTGACTTTGCAGCTTTACCTTTATGGAACTTTTAATTCTCTATTCCTTGAATTTCAACAAAAATTACATGTTAAAGAGTGTATAATGTACTTGTTTAAAAATATTATCACACGTTCTGGCCCTGAAATCAATTTTGAAACTTCTCAATCAACATTTATCACACCTTTTAACATTAAAAATTTCATCTAAAAATTGTCTACATTGTAGCACACATCAACATAAGTATGTTATGTTATTTGACTAACACTCAAGTTCATTATCTACATTCACCTTTTTAATATGCAGTTAAATTTGAGATATTAAATTATAACACTTTCAATTTGAGCTTTTCTATGTCAAAGGTTCATTGACAATTGCCAATATATAATCAATGACATTCCAACTCACTTGTAATACCTTTAGTCCCATAATTCAACCAACACAACCTACACAAGACACAACAATCAATTGTTCTTCATACCATCAAGAAACTCCATATGTATATATCCATTGCTTGACTTTTAATATGAAAACTATCAAAAATACTAATATACAATACAATTTTTTAGAGTTTCTATTGAAAACAATCCTTCCTACATTCACACAAATTTTATACAATGACTATATTGCAGACAAAGTAACTAATGTTTACTTACTAAGAGGATTTTTATTAAAAAAAAAAATTACTCTTGATGAACAAAAAGTCATTCTATATGTTGAGGTATTGAACAAAAACTAAGGTATATAATCTACTTCTAACATTTTTTTTCTTTTTCCAGTTTTGAAATTACACACTACTAACTAATTTCTACTCATTGTCTATCACTGTGCAGATAAACACTTCTTATGTCTACGGATAACTTACATCTCATAGATATACTATATTTTATTTACATTACAAAATGTGCATAGCTTTTATAAATCTAGTCTAAACTTCAATACATTTTTCTTTATTAAGAATGTTTAGTTATATATCTTACTACTCAAGGACTCGTATCTCAAAATTATACTATATTTTTTCTATTACTAAATATTGCCATCACTTTGTAATTATATTGTTATATATTTGTCAAGAAAACAAACTACTTTTCATATTCTGTAATTTTATTTTTGTTAACAGATAGTATTTATTTCATGTTTCAAAGCTCCTATTGTGGCACATTTGAACCACACTTTCAAAGGTGAACTGATCTTCTAATTATGTTTGGTGAAACAACATTTATTATATGGGACAAAATATGTTTTCTTGAATTTATGTTTCCATGTGACCTATACAACATCTTCAAAATCAATAACTAATGCTACCATCACTTACATCTTGTATTTAACTTTGTTAATATTATATTTTAATAGTTTATATTAGTTAATTGTAGTATTTTATTTAACATTTCATTTTTTTTTTAATTATCATTTATATCAATGTTTAGCTCTAGTTTCAACTCCTAAATTTGTTTTGAAACTAGGATTTTGTCATATAGATTGTTAAAAAAAAAAAAAAAATCTTTATTTCATGTTATTACTTTGATTTCAACAACATAAAAATCAAATACAATATATAGTTTGACACAAAGACAAAAACTTTAATAAGTATTTTAAAATAAGAAATCTTACAAGTTATGTGTAAAAAGATTAAAATAATAAAAATAAAATAATTTAAGAAATTGAAGCAATAAAATTAAAAATAATATTAATATTATATATTTAAAATTTAATTTCTATTTATTTAATTTAAAATATATTTTTATTTCATAATTTAAAAAATATAATTCTGTTTTATGAATATTTTATTTTTTAATTTTTTAATTTTTTTTTAAAAATAATGATAAATTTGATTAAAATTAAATTTTCAAATTAATTTATATTAATATTACAAATATGATATTGAAGAGATGGGGTGCATTGGTAAAGCAACTTGGTTGTTATATGCACCATCCAAGGTGTGGTGGAATCATAAACATCGATTGTGACGAGTATAGTGTGGTAAATAAAATATAAACAATGTCAGTTGTGATGAAATTGTAAAAACTACATATATATATCTAAAAAAAATTACAAATATAATAATTTAATTTTTAATTTTTAAATCATTTAAAAAGTATAACATATATTTTTACATATAAATAACGACATAATTTTTTTTTTAAAAAAAATGAAGAGTATTTCTAAGTATTTTTTTAAAGGAGTAAGCATTTTTGGATAATTTGATAGTAGCTTGAAATTCCTAAAGCAATGCTCAACTTACAAGACCGATGATGATGATATTTTAAAAAAACATATTTTCACATCTAAAATGGATTTTTTTTTCAAACATCTTACAAATTTTAGCAGCGTATCATATTTCTTGAAAATCTATTTATTATTTATTTTTTTAATTTCATATTAATTTCTTTAGTTTTCATCTAAACAATGAATTATTCGTTGGTTTTGTACATACAAAAATACTATTATTTCAAGAATTGTATGTTTAATTTCAAGGTCTCCATGAATCTAAAACATCAAAGTTTATCCTCATAAGAACCTAGACAACACCCAACCTATGCAATTAGTAAAACATATTTCAAATGAATTGTTTTTGATGTTTTGTTACTTATCTTGAGTTTTACTTATATTTTTATTAGTTTGTCACGGTAAGATATTATAAGAATCAGTTAACATCAATAATTTATTTTTTAGTTTTTGATTAATTGAATATAGTGATAGGAAAATGAGGGATGAAGAGGGGGAAAAAAAAATTCAAAATCAAATCCCTGACTTGCCACTCACCCAATGGTCTCCTGTTGTTAGAATGTTAATAATTGTCTAGAATATGCCAAGAAGATGAGACTTTCTAGAGTCTTTCATAGAACAATCCATATTGAAAGTAGAACATTCCAAAGATGTGAACATTCTAGAAATTAGGAGTTTCCAGATTTTGTATTGCAACTATAAATATGTGTTGGGCACAAGCAAACAAGCGCATTAGAAAAGCATATGAAAGTATTGGAAAGCTTTGGACTGGATTGAAGTGTTGGATGACTGTAAGCAAGTTCTAGTAATATATTATTGTTTCAGATCTGTTTATGCTCTGTTTTGCCCTGTTTCTAACAGCTGTTATGATTTTTTAAATTGTTTTTGGGCCTGCTTTAACACCTGCAACAGTTCCTTGGGTCTTTGGCCTTAGTGCTGGATTTTAGTATTCATGAAAGTGAGTTGGCTTCTGACCAGGAGGATTTTAAAGCTTTAAGGGGGATTTTTCCCATTTCCAACACAAGAGAAGAGTGTTCCAAAACTGCTTCTGATGGTCTTTCTCAGCTCCATATAGGCTTTCTCTATCCATCGAATCCCTTTCTTCCATCTGCCTTTACTCCTGCTAGGGATAAAGGAGCTAAGCAATCCCAACCAGTTGGTCATGCACATTTCGTGGGAATCAGAATGCTGCTAGGGTATTTGCTGCCAAATATTTTGTTGATGCTATTTATGGATCTTCTCTAGTTTGTTCCTCTACTGTCGTAATCCTGCTTCCACCTGTGGTGTCTGAGCTAGGTGGCACTGGCATAGTTGTTGGTACTTTGCCTTCTCAAGAACCGTCTTTCCATGTTGAAGCTGTGAACATGGTTGACTTGGTTCCCCTTCTTCATGAGGTGACAGTTGGTGGTGATAGGTCTGGTAGAGATGTTATGGTTGCTGTTGTTACTCTCTTCTCAATTTTTAGGGTTCCTTAGAGTCCCCCTCCATATTCAGTTGCTCGTGAGGTTCCTACAGCAAAACAAAAGTGTTGGATTTTTACAGACTATTAAAATTCTTCCAACCCGTTTCATGAATGTAGAGACTTCTGAAAGTCATGGATATCTTCTGGGTTTACCGCTTCTCCTCCCTCTCCTATTGATGCATAATTACTCGGGGTCAATTCTTCTACAGATTTATTTAAGCTGGGGGATGTTCCTATGGTGTTCTCAAAGGCTGTACCTGACTTAATTCTCTAGAGGCTTCCGTTCAAGAGATGCAGGTTGTGGTTGGCTGTAAATCTTTGTTTGGAAAATGTGTGGGTTATTTTCTCAATTTTTATGCTTTCTTCTTGGGCATCAAAGGCTTGGAGAAGCATTACTATATTCTCTCAATTTAGGTAATTTACTCCTTTCATGGGACTTTTCTTTGAAAAAAATTATTGATGTGAAAGCTACTTGCAAGGAGAAAGGTCATTGATCTAAGGCAGAGTTAATGAAAATGGAAGTGGAGAATTCAGTGCGTGATGGTGTGAAATGGACAATGGATAATCTTGTCGAGAAAGAAGGTTGACTTCATCATATGAATAATTATTTATATTTTTTTAGTTTACTCTCGTTTGAAAATATATATATATATATATTTTTTAATGCTAGTTCTCTATTGAATCTGTTGGTTGTGACCTAAGAGCTTGTATTTAATGGTTTTATTCCTGAATGATTATGCTTATATTAGTATTTTTATTATGACTTGTGGTTTGACTTAATCCCGTTTCTATTACTGTTGGGTTACTATTTGGTAGGTTTGTTTGTGCCTCTTATTGTTTTTATTGTCTTTATTATTTTTAAGATCTCTTTTTTAAAGGGTCAGGTAGCTTTCAAAAAACTTACTTTTATCAATAAATAAAATAATAAAATAATAAATTAATAAATTAAAAATAAAATTTTATGTTCAATATAAATGTTTAAAATTTGACATGTTATTTTAACACAGATTTTTATAAAATTTTAAAATTTTAACATGTATAAATGTTGAAATAAAAATTAAATTTAATTTGATTAATTTTAATGGGATTTTTATTTGTGCATATTTTAGTCATTACTTAAAAAGGTAAAAAACAACGAATAATTCAATATTTTGGACTTTTTACTCTCTAACATATTTTTGTATTGGCTAAACTTTTGATGAATATAGTATATAATATATCGCCATTCTCTCTCAATTTTTTTTTTTGATAAATATTTGATTTTAATTAGAGCTACTATCACGGCTGAAACATTTTAAGGGTTTAGTCCCTAGAAAACAAAAATTGACAAAAGGTTAGGGTAGGCTCAAGGCATAACCCAAAGATCATCACAACAACCCAGAAAATAAAACATAAGAAGCAGAGGAAAAAAATCAAATCCAACTAAAAACCTCACAAGTCCAAGAGGAGACTTCTAAAGTGAATGAAGAAATGAGACTGCAATCGAATGAAAGACTCAAGACAATACTCCCATTTCTACCACAACTTAATCAATGAGTTGGCCAACCTATACATAAAAACTTACCCTTGAGCCGCTAAAGTTTACCTTCCCCTAATTGAGAGTAATACTTCCATCATCCATTGAGTGCCTCCATTGATGGAGTTCATAGCATCTAGTTTCAACCTTTCTACTTTTGACTTCTTGCCCATTTTCCCTTTTGGGCCAAAGTTTGGTTTTGAAAGCAAAATTTTGCTTTGAGCTATGGATAAAACCTCCATGGAATTATGTTCCTCTTCTTCTTGTGAAAATTTTATCAATCTCCTCACTATATTTTATCTTAAGTGAACCCTCATCATCATACTATTTTTGATTTTGAAAATTTGAAGTTTCAATAACAACTTTTGAGAATAAAGCCCACAAAGACTGATTCACCACCGGAGAGGAGATAACAACTCTAATAAATTAATGAATGACCCTACTGGTTAAATAAATTTGAATCCTTTTTTGAAAAATCCTTAGTAACCAATGCTTCCTCTCAAACATATATTAAACCATCAACTGGGAAAGGAAATTTTGGCTCAACAAAATGAGAAGAAGAGCCAAGCTAAAAAATTAGATCCTTAACTAAATTAGCTGCTAAAGGATTGGAGATCAGCTTTGATGAAAGGCAACTTCAAGAAGTGAGATTCTCAAACCTACCCATAAGATCAAGGTTGTGGCAACCAATTTGACTTGCCTATTTCTTCAGAAGGGAAGAACTTGAATCTAAGTTAGAATTTTGAGGTTAAACAACCCTTTTATGGCCATTTTAATTACACTTAAAGCATCTAAAAGGCAATCCTTTATAGTTGATTAATTGAATCCATGATTGGTGAGAAGACCAGGTCTTGGTGGAATGATAGATGGGCTTGGACTAATCTATGAGAATACAAACCTTGAAAAAGCGCTATTGTCCAACTAGATCTTAATTAATTTTGTCAAAAAACCCCAACATATTAGCTAAAAATTGAACCATCCTAATATTTCTCATGGCTAAAGGAAGATTGTAAGTTTTAATCCACACTAGAGCCTTTGTATTCCCAATGGTGATCTAAGATTAAAAAAGTGGCCAAAGGGTACATAAACACCCCCTGCTTACCCACAAACCAAGGGCCATTGTTCCTTACATAATCCTTAACCTCCAAATATTGAAAAAGAATCATAAAAAATCCATTTGAAAGTAAAAAAAGGGAAACCTCAATGAAATTAGGCCAGACTTGTTTAACCTAAAGATAAAGTTCCTCCTAAGAGGGGTGTTTCCCAATACATCTGCAGATCAGGGAGTTGTGGCCTGCCTCTACTTCCAATGCATAAATGGACTCATAAGTGATCTCTAGATTAGGGGAGTCATTGAAAAAAACAATAGAACATATCCAAAAAATCTAGGTTCACCATCACGATGAGACTTCCCTATTGAAACCACTATCTCCTCAGAGTTAACATTGTTCCCTCCTTGACCCACATTACTAATCTCAATAAAGAACAAAGAGCCCTTATTGACCAATTGAGGGGATAGATCGGGTTTTGAGTGGATAATAAATGATTTTAAAAAATTGCCACAAGAATGATAAGGATTAGTTGCTTTCAAACACTCTTAATTAACCACATTTTTGCTTGGGATTTCCCTTTCACTAGAAACCACTATGTTCCCTACTTCAAACCCTACTCCGTCATTTAAAAGATTAGCCATGCTACCAAATATACCCAAGTTAGTGAAAGATTGTTTCAAAGCTAAAACTCTTAAATTTTTTGAAGCTTTAAGTGCCCCACATCTAACCCTCTAGTTGGGTTCCCCCAATCTCCAAATACCATTATTTGGTTCCCCACCAAAGGAAAGATCTCCCCAACACCTTACCTGTCACCACCACTAACATTACCATCACAGTTGGGGGAGAAAATCAAACTCTAATTGTTGTTCTATGCATTGGGTGCTTGGCCTTGAGTCCTTTCTTGCTCCACTAAGACCACCTTATTTTTCCTTTGTGTTTCGTTGCAAACCCACCTTATTGTGCGTTCACTCCATACAAAGTTCCCCATCGCTTTGAGGACATCACTCCATAGTCTTCCCTCCCTTGCTCTCCAACACTACCTACCTACCACTTTGTATTGCATGAAGCTTCCATATTTAATATCAATCATTTTTTTCTCTCTCCTAATTATTATCAATACAAAATTAACCCAATTACAACCTAATCATATAATTTATTATTAAATTAAAAATTTACATAAATAAATTTAATTATTAATTTATTGAAAATATTTATTATATATATTAAATACTTATTTTTAAAAAAAAATAAAAAAATATATATCATTTACTTAACTAAAAAATTTTATCTTATTATGCAATTTAAAAAAATAGCATTAACTTTTTCTTCTATACGTGATATTTTTAAAATCTAAACACAAAATTTTATATATATATATATATAAAATTCGTGGCAGTGTTTTGGTTGTAATAATCCTGAAGAATTTGTTAATCCTCATTCTAGAAAATTACTTTTTGGCAATGGCTTCAAATTTGTTCCTTTCCCTTGGTAGGCCGCATGACTATATTACATTTTAAAAAAATAATTCAATAATATTTCATAAAAATTACCCATACATTTTTTCATATATGATTAATTTGAACATGCTTTTTTTTTTTTTTTTTAAAAAGTGAATTGAATTTTGTTGAGCATAATCAAACTTTTATTACTTTTTATGGTTGTGTGATGAATTTTTAGTATACTAGAATATTTTTATTAATACTTTTTTCAAATTTTTTTTTGAGATTTATTATAAAATTTTGAAAATAATTTTAACATAAATTAATGGAATGGATTCTCATAACAGAGACAAAATTATGTTATATAACAAGGGTGCATTAATTTATATCATATGTGTTTTAAGTCTTGTACCTTTTGATGTGTTAAATCATATTCAACTTTCCTTATTGGTGAGTATTAAGCCATATGCATTCAACCTTTTTTTTAAAATTAAAATTTGATATTTTCCTTTTGTTTCATGTTTCAACCTTTAAAAATTTGAAATTCATTCATTTTTAATTTCTGTTTGGATTTTTTTTAATGTTTAATTTTTAATATTAAATTCTATAATTAAATTAACATATTAAATAATTACGATTTTATTTATGTTTTGCATTTTTAATATTTTTATAAAATTATTAAAAAAGAGTTAGTTATATATTAATTGTTTTCAAAAATATGTTTTAATATATTTGTACTTTTAATTTTTACATATAATTTTACATTTCAATAATAAATTAAATATACATAATACTTTTTAAAATTAAAACCTTACTTTTATAAAAAATGTTCAGAAAAAAAAAATATATATATATACATATACATATACATATACCCCTACTTTTACACAAATTAAATATACAAAATACTTCTTTAAATTAAATATATTTCCCATTTTATCCAAACCATTGCATCCTAGTCATTCAACGTGAAAGCAATGACTCTTTACTTTCGGAGGTCTTCCTAATCATAAGTTATTACCAGAATCGACACATTTTGGACATTGAAAAATTGTTCCTTCAAGTCCTCAAATTTAAACTAATTCAAAAATCACTTCAATGGCTTTTTTCTGGTGTTTAAGAAGAATAAGTAATCACTTTCTCTGCCTTCATTATGTAGAACAGCAAATATATTCCATGAAATGATTTCTGATGCATGTCATGCCAAGAAAGAATAGTTTATGACACCAGCACATTTAATTGTTATGAAAACTATGTAAACTAATTTAATTTCCATGTTTCTTCAACATCGATGAAATACCAGATCAAAACTGATCACAAACGTATACATAGCGAGAAAATCTGATAACTAATAATGATGTGGATCACTTCCCTTCTCAGGAGGAGGAGGTGTGGGTGGTTTGGGAGCCTTAAACAGTGTCCCCTTGGCAGCCAGATCTCTCTGCAATTAAAAAAAAAGAACCATGAAACATTAATTCTTCGAAAACAAAGAGCCTCCTTCTGAATTCAACCCAAATCAATTGTTTGAAATGGTTGTGAAACATCATTATACTTTGACAGCCTATTCTACATACCATATGACCCAATTAGTTTCCAAAATTCACTCCTGTTAATGCGGGACTATACTTACGGCAATGGCCGATGGAATTGCTCCTTTGCTTGCAGGCTTTGATCCCTTCTCATTCAAGCAGTCTTAAAAACAAATGAAAAACAAGTGGGTTTTAAAAACAAATAAAGGAAGATAAAGCAGACTTGCAGATATGATACAGAATGAATTCTTTATCTATAATTAAGATTAAGGGTATTTGAAAGTACCATCCGATTGCTGGTTGTCCATGGAAAATGTTTTACCCAAACCAAATAGAGCGAGGAGAACATTTGCAATTTCTTCCAGGCAGGAGCACAAACCCTTGCCCTCATTCTTCTCCTTCCTCTCCATGCTTTCTGAAGAGTTTTTAATTTTTATATGCCTATCATGTTCTGGACTAAACGACATGGTTGCTATATATATAATTACAGGCATGTGGTTGTATATATATAGAGTAAGCTATACAAAGGAATTAATAGTGCAGGAAGAAGTGGTCAAAATAGAAAAATAAAGCATGGAAAGAGGCACCAGTTTGCTGACGCAATCCATTCACGTGTTTGAAGGTTGGGCAAAACCAGTAACCCCATCCACACATGCAGAGGTTTGGCAAAACCAGTAACCCCATCCTCAACATGTATTATTAATTGGGTTTGATATTTTATCAAGAACGTGTCAATGATGGAAACGTATATCTGAAAGCGCTCGGAGTGGTTTTTTTAATACGAAAATGATTCAGTCAATATATTAAAACATTGAACATCCACTTGCTTTATAATTTATTTAATAGTCAATGTTGTACAAGTCTATAGAGGTCGTTATATAATTTATTAAAACTAGCTTCATGGAAACGCAAATGGCTCTATGGGGTAGGGAAAATATAATTAATTCAAGCTGTCTTTCATATAATGTCAGTTTATATGATGTTAGTCTTGGAAGTTTTTGTTAGCATTAAATTTAGATTAATTAATTTTATAAAAAAAAAATTGTGGAATGCTCTTTTTAGTCCAAGAAAATTAAATTAATGAAATGAGAAGATATTTATATGATGATAGTTTTGGAAGTTCTTGTTAGCATTAAATTTAGATTAGTTAATTTTATGAAAAAAATTGTGGAATGCTTTGAGTCTAAGAAAATTATATTAATAAAATGAGATGTTTACTTGTCAAAATCACAAGAGGAGGGAGGGGAGAGGGAAGAGTGGAGTAGGAATCAAAAAATTGTTCGGTATGATTGAAGTTTTGGGAACAAAATTTCTATGGAGAATTTATCAGTGCAAAGATAATATTTAAAACATCTTACTCTGTAGAAACTATCTTGATAATGTAGATAATCATACCAATATTTTTACTATAGAGAATTAGATGTATGGTTTTGTATATGAGATTTTCTTGAGAAATGTAGAGCCCTTATCTCCAATGTGGGTTCTCTCTACAATCATCTTTTCTTCAACTTTTTAGAATAATACGTTTCAACCCTTTAAGGATCCCTATTTTGTAATTACTGGGATGAAATCCAAAGTGTTTGGGTTCCTCAAAAAGGAAAAAAAAATCAAAACCTTTTTGCAACTAACCATACCACTCATCTTCTAGTTTCTTTGAAAAACTACCTGAACTTTCACCATATCAGGGTTTCAACAAAGTTGGATGTCTTAAAATGGAATGGAGATCCTTTAGGTAATTTCCTAGTGAAATAAGACTATTATAAGTTAATCTCTCATATTATTTCCCCAATATGGCTTGTGGAATTTTTTTTAATCCCTTAGGGGTTTCTTAAAGCTAATGTAAATATGTGGTTTATCATGAATAATAAATATATTTTCTAGGACAAACTTCAAAGGATTAGTTTTCTTGGGCCCTCTTGGTACATCTACTATAAGAATAATTTTGAAACCCCAAACCATGTTCTCTCTCGCTATAATTTTTCTTAGAGAATTTGGTCTTGGTTCTTTTTTCGGTGGCAATAGGTTCTATTCAGGAACTTCTAATTAGCTTGTCAAAAGAGGGAGGGAATCAAGTTAGAAACATTTGGGCAATGGTTCTGTATCTAATCATTTGGAGCTTATGGAAAGAAACAAATGATAGAATCTTTAGAAACCTATACCTCTCAGAAGAAATCCTTAGACTTAAAATTAAGAATCTCCTTGAAGATGTTTTCAAGGCTAAAGGTATCCCTTATAAAAATAAAATCATTAGAGAAGAATGTCATATTCTCCTGAAATTGAATTTATTGAAAGAAAAATTCATCCTCCCTTCACAAATCAACAAAAAGTGGAATCCCCTTAATGAAAATTATATTAGGCCAATTTTAGATAAAGCATCTAAAGGTAACCTATGCCTTTTTGGAGGTAGATATATATTAAGAGATAATCGGGGACAAGTGTTATCATGTTATGCCTTTAACATTTCATGGTCTTCAAAAATTTTGACTAAAGCACTCGCTCTTCTTAGAGGATTGACAATCACTATTGAATCTTATTTTAAGAAATTGATTATGCAAGGTGATTCTCTATCAATCATCAAAATGACCATATTAGATAATCTAGACTTATGTCCCTAAATTGGATGGGAGATAATATTTGAAAATGAATAGTTATTAGGTACCGTGCAAGTTGCACATGGAGAGTATGGTAATAATTTGGATCTATTTCTCATTTATTAGATCAGAGAGACTTTAAAATTATAAAATTTTAAATAATGTAGGCATATTATTGATATTTGTTTTTCAATTGAACTATAGATAAGTCCAAATTATCTGAAATAGTCCCTTCAATGTTATTTGTAATCATACTTCTCATGACCCTACTCCTCCCTATGATTTTATATCAGCTCATGTGTAGACTACTAACCCTAAACATCCTACTCTGAGGCATTTTCCACTTGCTTGGACCTCTCTCGCATTATTTTCCTAACCCCTATACAAGACATGCCTTCCTGTAGACCTCCTGGGGCCTCCCGAGAGCCTGTTTACCAGCCCAAGTCAAAGTTTAACCCATGCCACAACTTGAGTAAAGGAAAACCACAACTTAGGATGCACGTTTACTTTACCAAAGCTATGATTTAGGTCAGGACCTAGGTAGAATTTTATAAGAATCCAAAATTTGAAGCCAATTGACCAAAAATGGCTACGTTTAGGTCTTTTGGTGGATTTGAGAGGGGACTTATGTCTCTTTTTCATGAATTTGATCCCCTCTCTCTTCTCATTCCATCTTTCTTATGATTCTTCTTTCCTCTCTTGACCTCATGCCTTCTTGAATCTCTCTTGTTTCACTCTTGCCACTCTTTAGCTTGATTGGGGATAGAGAATCCCATATGTTACTACACTCTTGGTTGGAGACTCCATTGATGGTCTCAGTTATTCCTAATTCCTTGTTGGCTTGATCTCAAGCTCTTACATTTGGTCTTTCACCTAATTTGTGCAGTTGTTTGGATATCTTACACCATTGCAAGTTCTCACTTCACCTCCTCCTTTGCTCTTGGCTCTTGGTTTGGACTTCATCTTGCACTTAGCTTGGTCTTTCTACTACATTGCTTCCTAGCTTGGATTCTTGGTTGGTAGAACATCTGCACTTTATTTTTGAACTTGATTTAAGGGTACATTGTCATGCAAATTGAAATTATATTGTTTGTGTAGTGTATATGCTAGGGTTTGAACTATTTAGTGAAATATCTATTTTGTATGTTGCTTTGAGTAGTTTCCAAAGTTTATTGCATTTGTATATGTTCAAAGAATACTTTGATAGCTTGGAATGTTCCTTTGTTGATTATCATTACTCTCTTTGGAATCCTTTCTCATTGCATAAGTAGAGATATACATGTTCAAAATACACTAGAAAACCTACTCAAACACTCTCTCCCTCTCTTGTTAAAAACTAGAACATTACATAATTAGAGAACAATAGTGATAATTTGAAAGGATAACTCAAATATAGAATAGGCATGCTCTTGAACCTTTGCCCAAAAACATACTTATTATTCAAAACATCTTTCATTTGTCCTCAAAGTGCCTTAATTACTAGATTTACATTTCTTTGATTATCTCATTTCATTCAGTATTGTTGCTTTCATATTGTTTATACAATCAGTAGTATAATTTTATCCACTTACCTTACTATGGTTGGATCAGTCAGAGGTGCTTACATGCTTTGCATGATTGTTTGTGCTAGCCCTAACCTAGTTTACAAGTCTGTCTACAGCCTAGGGCAATCCAACAAACCAAATAGCCACTATGGACCTCTTATATCCCATAAAACCCTCGAGCCTTCTAGCCTCTTAGTGGTTTGCTTTAACACCCTGCCAAACACTGGTGGTTCCATTCAGATTCTTAGATCTACATTTTTGGCATGCCTAGTGGGACCTCACATATGGTTTCATATTAGTTTTATCCTATCTAGATCTCTCTTAACCAATTCCCCTTTATTAGCTATTAAGATTTGCTTTCAGTTGTGTTTTGGCTCTCACCTTGGTTATTTTATCTTGCTTTGGTTTTGTGTCTTTCTCCCAGTTGGTTCTCCATCAGTTTGCCTTTTTTATTGTCTCCCATGTTTGTGTTTTGTTGCATTCATGGCTGATCTCCCACCTTTGGGATGTGAATCCTGATGGATTTAGGGTCTCATCCCTGAGCTCACTATCGAGCAAGCTATGCTTGTAATGGAACACCATCGACACCATAGGACCCATAACCTTCCCTTGACCCATCATGGTATTCTACACCCTCTCATGTTTGAAAGAGAAAAATATTGGAAAGATTATAACAAATAGACTCAATCTCCTTTTCACTAGTTTGAGCTTCATTCATTTGAGGACATTTTATCTTAGCCTCATGTCATGACTCATTCACCCATTCGAGGTAATGAGGATCTCCTTACGTAGCTATGGCCTAAGGAGTTATGTGTAATCATTAATGATTGACATATACATCTTCATGTGAATAAAGTACTTCCTTCTCCCCCTAAGAGTCAACAACATGTTACCTCTAGAAACAACGCCCACACCTGCACAATGTCGAGTGCCTTGAATAATTCTCATGCGATTTCCCCACCTATTTGTTGGTTAGAGACCTTAGAGTAAGAACACCCTCATATTGATACTTTGGGTCATAGGTATTCTTACTCAGTGAGGCATCCCTAGCTTGGGGTTCCTCCCATCCTCTTAATTCTTATTTTAGAGTTTCCAATGAGCATGTTGATTTTGATCACCACTTGCAAACTAGAGATCCATGGGATGTGTATTGAGAGCATCAATGACCACTGATTAACCCTTGTGTGGTGGTATGTGACTAGTACCATGGATATCTTAGTCATCATGACCATTTTCAAGAGTCTGCCACATCCTCCTGTCACACCTATGAAGACCGTCACACTACTCATGGCCATTCTCCACCCCATGGTAGAGATGATTTCCATTACGAGCATCCTCCTAATAAAGAGCCTCCCTAATGTCATCTTCCCTATGATTATGGTCATGGTGATGCCTATAGGCATAGGTAGCAACATGACCATCATGATCCCCCTCTTAGAGTTCATCATCAATCTACTATCAACCGTGCTTATGAGGATCCCTACCAAAATCCTCTCGCCCCTTGGGTGTGTGTTATTCCCCTTCCTACTTCTATCCCTGAACTGCCTAAGTTTAATGGGATGCGTGACTTTAGTTCCACTGAGCATATCATGGCCTTCATGATAGTGTGTATGGATTAAGAACATGATGAAATCATGATGTTGAAGTTCTTTGCTCATTATTTATGAGTCAATGCTCTTATATAGTTCTAGAATCTACCTCTAGATTCTCTCTTTAGTTTATAGTTCCTTCTGGATGACTTCCTATAATATTTTGATATCTCTAGACCTTTTAACCTCAAAATCTAATCACTCCCTCCTATGGCATAGGCCAAGGGTGAGTCAAACTTTGATTTTATGTGTAGATGGCACTCAATAGTTCATACATGTAGGACTAGGTTCTCAAATGACAAAATTTATGATATGTTTACATGACCATTGAGGTAGGAGCTTTACTTTGAGGTCCTTAAGTGTGAACCTACCTCTTATGATTAATATGTTAATGAGTGTCTAAAACTTGAAGTGTTTTTGGTGCATGTAGGCATGCAACCTGTACCTTCCTTAAAGTCATCCTCTTCATGTGATCACAACCGTAATGTGATTGACGATGTTGTTATTGATTCTCCTGCTGAGAAGACGGACAAGAAATATATCCATAAGGTCAATGCTTTGAGAAAGAATCTAGCTAAAAAAAGTATTTTGACTCAAGAAAAATAAAATAATAGATAATGTTTCCTTACAACCCTGCCAATTTTTAAAACTTCCATTGGATGAGGGGGCACGATGATAACAATTATGCCACCTAGAAGTCTGGTGTACAAGCCTCACCTCCATCTCAGAGTTCTCCTCTTGCATAACCCAACTACAAGTTGAATGTTTTCAAGGAACCTCTGCTTGACCATGACAAGGAGAAGCAAAAGAAATCAAAGGCTAAGGTCTTGTATTCCCCTTCTTGCTTTTCCACCTCTTCTTGTTTCTCTTCCCATGCTTACCTGAGATGGAAATCCAAGTGTGAGAGTAGTAAGGTTTTTGCTTCCATCAACATAGCCTCTATTGGGTATGAGTGCTTTGTCAACATGTACTCCGGTCAGGACACCAACCTTGTTGGAGAGACTACTGGTATTGGACCTCTTATCCAACCCATGGGGACAGGGAACCCAAAATTCAGATTTGACTTTTGGTGTAACATACCTCTCTAGGCTAGACAACATCCTTACTCTACCATAGAGGATTTGTAGGGCCTCTTGACTGGGATCTCCATTTTGGACCTTATTTGCCTTTGCCCTGAGAAAAGGGATTTCATCTCGATGAGTTTGGTATCCCTCGTTAAGATCCACTACATGATGATGTCAAAGTTTTTTTTTAAACTTTGACACACATAAGCACCCTTATCCTCCCATATTTTTATTTTGACCCATCCTCTTTGCTAGACACTTTGATTTTTGTAAAGAGGGCTCATTTCCCTCTCTACATCGAGACTTCATTGGATGATTGCCATCAATGGAGCTACATTAAACATCATGCCCTTGCATGTGTTCAATGATCTTAGGATTAGTTAGAAGAACTTCTCTGGTTCTCACCATAACTGTCGATTTCAACAATGACATAGTTACACAAATTGGGAATGTGAAGCTCCAAGTCAAGTTTAACCCCAATATTGTTAGAATTGAGTTTTGTGTGTTAGACCTTGATCTCTCATATAACATGGTTTTTTGTCATCCCTAAACCACTACCATGTAATTCATTACATTATTTATGTTCCACATGGTACAGTTTGTATATGAAGGTAAGGTTCACACCTTGGAGGCTGACCCAAATCCTTGGGCATTTATCTACGTAAAGACAAAACCCTTAGGTAAGGCTTTGGTTGTCTCCTCATAGGGGTTTGTATATTTTCATACACCCCCTATTATTGAATTTCATTTCTTTAAGGATGAACATTTTGACCTGGCTGAGTATTGATCAACATTCATTCCATCATATTTTGCATTGATTGACTCCCCCTTCCATTCTGCAACACTAGGCCAACCCATCTCTTTTCAGAGAGCTCTTCCAGGATGTATCTCTAGATATTGAGTTCCCCCTTATATTATGTTTTGCCCATCAAAGTGTAAGATCTCTCCATGCATCTCCCACTAAGATTACTAGAGTGGCCGAGTCTGATCTTAAGTGTTTTTTCATTCATGTTACAACACACAACCTATTCAAGGAGAGAAAGGCTTACACCAAGCTCATGTGGGTTTGTCGTAAGTATCATTATCCCCTTGATCACCTTGGTTTGTATATTTCTCTCATAGATAGACCAACCTTAGGCCTTCCTATGGTGAATGTCCTAGCGCTTGAACTTGAAGTGTTAGATGAGTCATTCCCTCCCATGCTTGAGTGTTTCAAGGAAGGAAATACTATGGATGTTGAAGGATCCATAGATATCAACCTTGGCATTTTGATAAGGCCTAAGATCATCGAGATCAATGGTAGCCTTGCTCTTAAGGAACAAGATGTCTTGGTCACCTTCTTACATGAATTTTTATATGTATTCACTTTGGAATATGCTGATATAAAGGGCATGGATCCTAGCATAGTCATCCATAACCTTGTTATGGACAATGAGACCCAACTAGTTTACCAAAATCAACGACCCATGGCTCCTAAAGTCTCCTAGTTGGTCAAAGTAGAGATATATAAACTCATCTAAGTTGAATTTATCCAATCTGTTAACTATCCCCAACGGATTTCCATCATTGTCCCCATTCTCAAAAAGAATGGGGCTATTCAGATTTGCATCAACTTTTAGGATCTCCATTTGGTCTACCCAAAGGATAACTTTCCCAATCCGTTGATAGACTAGATTTTCGATTCAATCACTAGTTTTGAGATCATGTCTCTCATGGATAGTTTCTTTGGGTACAACCAAGTCTAGATTTTACCCAAAGAGTAACATAAGATGATGTTCACTACACCATGGGGTACCTTATACTATGACATCATGCCTATTGGTCTAAAGAATGATAGGTCCACGTATTAGCATGCTATGACCCACATTTTCCATGATCTTATCCATAAGATAGTTGGGTGCTATGTTGATGACCTCCTTCACAAATATTGTAAGTAGGATGAGCATGTGTGAGACCTAAAAATAATATTTGAGTGTCTCCAAGGGTATCACATTAGTCTCAACCCTGAGCTGTGCATTTTTGACATTTTAGATGGAAAGCTTTTCAACTTCCTCAACTCATAGAGGGGCATTAAAGTAGATCCTAACAAGATCAAGCTGATCCTGGAGATGCCTCCCTTATGTAACCTTGTCCAATTTCAATACCTCCTTGGAAGAATTCACTTATTAGATGTTTCCTTGAGGAGTATGCTCACAAATGCATGCCCCTCACACGTCTCTTACACAAGGACACTCCATTCTTGTAGTCCACTAAAGTCCAAGTGGATTTTGATGAATTGAAGCATCTTCTTCATAATCCTCCCATCTTGATAACACCTATTGAGGGGCATGAGTTCATCTTATACAACTCTGACATTGATCTTTCCATCAGGGTCATGTTGTGTCAAAAGGATGACACCAATAGGGAGAGGGATATTTATTACATATCTCACACATTGGTTGGCTCTAAACTCAATTATTCTCTTGTTGAGCATTAGTTCCTCTCTCTCATCTTCACCATGAAGAAGTTATGGCATTACATGTTGGGCCAGACTACCAACATGATTATCTAGTTTGATCTAATTTGATACTTGCTTAGCAAAACCCATCTTTTTGGCAAGATTCTGATGTGGATCATGCTTCTTTAGGATTTTAACTTATACATTGCTAACCAAAATTCCACCAAGGGCTTGGTTGTATTTGACCAAGTCACTGAGTATCCAGTACCCAACCTAAGTGAGGATCTAGTTGATGATGCCTTTCTTGATAAGATGGTTTACTTGATAGACTTTGTTGAGGTCTCTAAGTGTTATTAGCATTAAGATATGGTCCGTTACATTTCTTGATCTAGGTGGATCCATGTACCATTCCATTTTTGAAAGTCTTCAAAATTTGGTTGAATCATTTGCACATTGTAAAATTCATTGAGAGATTTCTAGTGCTTCTTTTGGAATGAAAAATAGAGTCTGGATGCTCAAGATATAGCTAGTTGAAGAAATCTTGTGATAGGCGAATAATGGGAGTCAAAAGTGACATGGCACTATTTAAATATGCCAAGTGGACCAATAGCCATTTGACACGTGGCAAAATGATTTGGTGCAAAAAAAATTTGGTTTGGTGTTTTTATTGACATGTTATTTGAGAAATTGTATTTAAATTTCAAACGTTTTTCACTTTGAAGTAAGACACCACCAACTAACTGCCACGTCACCACACAAATCATGAAATGACCAAGTCTAACGGCAGCATAAGCTAGCGCCTAAGTCTTGGCATTTGAAAAGGGATTGACTTACCTATTTTAAGCTTGAAAATCCATTACACCCAACACATGTGGGATAAAGAAGATTCAAAATGCACCTAAGGAGGAAGACTGAGGGTTTCCAAGTGCCTAAAAAGGAGGCTGGTAGTTTTGAACCTTGCACCTTTAGCGCAAAAGGAAGAGCCTTTGACCACTTGAGATACGGAGGTCGAAGTGCTATAAAAGGAATGAAATTCTACTTGAAGGAGAACAAGAAGCTGACTGTGTAAAGAGATTTAAGAAGGTTAGAGTTTTATTATTGCTTTGTACGACCTTGGGCCATTATTTTCAGGTCTGAGAGATATAATTATAGGCAAGTAGAGATCAGAGAAGGTGAATTGAAGAATTGTATTGATTTTGGAAGCCATTTGTTTCATAAAATTAATGAGAACTGTCCTCAATTCAAACGGACCTGGAGACATAGGCTATTGAAGCTGAACTCCGTTATCAATTTATTAGTGAATTCTTTTAATTTTCTTTGATTATTATCTAATTCTGATCTTCATTTAAATTTTGGTTTTAATTTTTTTATACAAAATTAAACAAAAAAAATTGATAAATTGAAGGATCTCTTAAACATGAAAAAGTGTTTTTCGGATGTACTACACTTGTGTTTTAAGTTTACAGATCAGATTTTTGGTATCAGAGCGGTTGTTATTTAACAGTGATTGCTTGTGTATGTTGACAATGTCTAAATCTCAAAAGGGTGAAGGAAAACTCGTTGAGTATAATCCAAAGATTGGTTCACGGTGTGCTTCAAGGATGGCCAAAAAAGAGATGGAATCTGAATAAGCTTTCCGCCAAGCCTTCATGGATATGAGAATCATGGTTGAGGAACTATACCATGACAAACAAAGGAAATTTGAGAGTGAAAAAGAAGGTGATTCATGAGAATCAAAAGGTAAAGAAACTGAAAAACCTTCTTCATCAGATGATGATAAAAAAATTGTGGAATCTCTCCCTTCACTAAAATTGGATATTAAGTTTGAATTACCAATGTTTAATGGTGAACTTAATGTCGAAAAATTAGATAATTGGGTCAAGAAGATCGAAGTTTATTGCAGGGTCCAAAAGACTATAGGGGATGACTCAAAAATTCATTTGGCTAGTCTTCGTATGGGAGGCACAACTCTCATCTAGTGGGAGAGTAAGTTGAAGGAAGCCGAGCTTCAAAAAGGTAACTCAATTTCTACTTGGAATGAATTTATTGAAGAACTCAGAAAGAAATTCTATCCTTTAGGCTATATGCAACAAGCCATGATGGATTGACAAAGTTTCAAACAAGGAAAAGGCCAAAACTTTCAAGATTATACACAAGAATTTAGGAAAAAAGCTTTGATTTTGAATGTTCCTCTATACACATAGGAAAATATATAAGTGGGATGCATAGTTACTTAAGACATATGATTCTTATGTTCAATCCCACTAATTTAGATGTAGTATGTGTTCAATCCACTCATTTAGAGGCTAGAGGAAAATAATCAAAAGAATCTTTTCCTAAAGTAAAAAGTAAGCAATCTAATGTTAAGCAATCCAAAGGGTAAACTGCATCAGGAAAGGGTAAACATAAATCCACTTTTACTGTTAAAAAAGAAGAAGAAGGAAAACCATTTTGTAATAATTGCAAGAAAAATCATGATGAGTCTAAGTGTTGGAAACTACACTCTGAGTTATGGCCTAGGAGGTTTCAAAATAAAGAAAAGAAGGATAATGCTGTGGTTCAGGACTTAGGTTCATATTCAGGTGATGAAACTAAGATCACAGCTATGGGATTACATAATGATTTTTCTCTTTCAGTTTCTAGCACTCAGTCATCAAATGATGCATCTTATTCTAAACAGAATTCTGTGCATGTTGATAAGAAAAGAAATGAATTGTTCCACATTAGAGTTATTTCAAAACATACTAAGATTGACACTCTATTTGATAGTGGTTCACAAGCAAATTTAATTTCTGAAGAGGTTGTTAAGAAGCTAGGCTTACAAACCAATCCTCATCCGAAGCCTTATCCACTAGATTGGGTGTGTGACAATGCGAAGCTACAAGTCTCACAAACTTGTAGACTGAGGTTTGCCATCACATCCAAGTTCGTAGATGAGGTTGAGTTGGATGTTGTTCCATTAGACATATGTGGGACTGCTTTGGGAAGCCCATATCTTTATGATAGAAAAGCAATATTTTATAGAAAGGAGAATAAGTACTTACTTGTTAAGGATGGCGTTGAATATATAGGTAGAGCACATCACATTAGAACAAGTCTTTCCTTGGTTACAACAGGGCAAATGAAAAGACTAGTTAATTCAAGCAAGACTTTTTGTCTCATGTTGATTAAGTCTAAGGAAAAAGAATATTCTCAGGATTTGGAAAAGTGTGATCCTAGACACAAGAATGAATTGGGTGAAATCATTTCTACTTACGATGATGTATTTCAAGATCTTAAGGGCTTGCCCCCTAAAAGGGGAGTTCAACATGAAATTCAGATATTGCAGGATTCTCCTCTCCCTAACATTGGCATGTACAAGTTATCATCGGTGGAAAAAGAAGAAATTAAAAAACAGGTAATGGATCTATTGGATAGAGGTGTTATTCATCCAAGTTCATCTCCTGTTAGTTCACCAATTATTTTGGTGCCAAAGAAAGATGGCACTTGGTGAATGTGTGCTTATTTTCGTGCTTTAAACAAAATTACTATTAAGAATCGTTACCCTCTTCCTCGTATTGATTATTTGTTGGATCAATTAAAACATGCTATTTATTTCACTAAGTTGGATTTGAGAAGTGGATATCATCAAGTAAGCATTAATGAAGGTGATGTGTGGAAAATTGCCTTCAAAACAAAACATGGATTATTTGAATGGCTTGTTATGCCTTTCGGGTTGTGTAATGCCCCAGCTACATTCATGAGATTGATGAATGATGTTTTTATACAGTTCCTTGATGATTTTGTTATAGTTTACTTAGATGATATATTGATTTTCAACAAGTCTTGGGAAGAGCATGTGATCCACATTAAGAAAGTCATGGATGCATTACGAAGGGAAAAACTTTATCTAAAAATGTCAAAATGTGAATTTGGCAAGACCTCTTTGATATACTTGGGTTACATTGTAGGACATGGTAAATTGAAAATTGATCCTGCAAATGTGGTAGTCATTTTTAATTGGCCTACACCCACTAACACAACTGAGGTTATAAGTTTTCTTAGTGCAGTACAGTTTTGGTGAAAGTTTATTGCTCAATTTTCATATATTACATCACCTTTGCATTCTTTGACAAGTGTGAAATAGGCCTTTCAGTGGGGAGGAAAACATCAAAAAGCCTTCGACACTTTGAAAGAAAGTATAAGTACTGCTCCAGTCTTGGCACTTCCTAATATACAACAACCATTTCAGATCGAGACGGATGCAAGTGAGTATGCTATGGGAGCTATTTTAATGCAAGGTAAGAAACCAATTTGTTATCATTCTAAAACCTTTACAAGTGCAGTAATAAAATATCCAACTTATGATAAGGAATTGTATGCATTGGTTTAAAGTGTTAAAAAATGGAAACATTACTTAATGGGCAAAGAAACAATAATACATACAGATCATCAGCCCTTATAGTATCTCCAATCACAAACCAAACTACAATAGTTTAGACATTTTCGTTGGATGGGTTTCTTACAACAATTTCATCTTGTGATCAAGTATAAAAAAGGAATTCAGAATAAGGTTGCAGATATGCTATCTAGGCCTCCTATGGTTGTTGCATCTATTCTTTTACAACATGGGTCATTGTCTCATGAAATTTATAAAGAAAAATATGTTAATGATCTTGATTTTCAGGATGTTTATAAAGACTTGGTGAGTATTAGACAAATAGAAGAATTAGACTATCATGTACACAATGATCTTTTGTATCATTTGGGTAAACTATGTATTCCTCAAAATGAGAGGGTGCACATGATTAGAGAAGCACATACTTCTCTTATTTTTGGTCATTTTTGAGTTGCTAAAATGGTTGCACATTTGAAAATGTATTGCTACTGGCCTCGTATGCAGGAAAATGTTGCTAAATATATAAAGGGATGTACCCTTTGTGCCACAAGTAAACCTAGTAATAGGAAACTGGGACTTTACACTCCTCTACCTGTTCCTACTCGCCATTGGGAAAGTATCTCCATGGATTTTGTGGGGGGGTTGCCTATGACACAAATAAAACATGACTATTTATATGTGGTTGTGGATAGATTTAGTAAAAATGTGTGTTTTGATTCCTTGCACTAAGCAAATTACTGGCAAAGGCACTACACACTTGTTCTTTAAACATGTATGCGTTCATTTTGGTTTGCATACTTCAATTATTTCTAATCGAGATTCTTGATTTGTTGTGGAGTTTTGGTCAACTTTGTGGGAACTAATGGACACTAAATTAAAAAAGAGCACTGCATTTCATCCACAAATCGACGGACAAATAGAGGTTGTGAACTGAACTGTGGTAAATTTGCTTAGGAGTTATAGCAATAAACATCCAAAGTTATGGGATGAACAATTGTGTTACATACAATATGCATATAATTAGGCACTTCATTCTTCTACTATGAAATCTCCATTTGAAGTTTGTTATGGATACTTGCCTAAATCTCCTCTAGATGTTTGCTATGGATAGGATACAACAATTGGTGAACCAAAAGAAGCCATTCAAGCTAAGAAGTTCATTGAACAAATACAACTCATACATCAAACTGTTCGTACTCAATTAGAGAAAAGTCAAGCCAAGTACAAAGCCAGGCATGACAAACATCATATTGATCACCAATTTATTGTAGGTGATATGTTATGGCTTCACATTAGTAAGGAAAGACTGACAGGTGAAGGCAAAAAATTGAAACCAATCTGGTATGGTCCTTTTCAGATAACAAAAAAAATTGGCACAAATGCTTTTCGATTAGATTTACCATCTTACATGTAGATTTATTTAGTTGTAAATGTGGAAATTTTGAAATTGTATGAGTCTCCAATGATAATTGATCATGATGAAAGTGTATCCATTCCTTTCATTGATGATTTTTCTCTTGAATATCTAACAAAATTGTAGGAAGATACTATACTTGACAGGAATATGCAGACTTCGTGAAGAGGTAATGTTGCATATCTTTGTGTTGGTCTCAAAGGGATGCACCCAAGCAAGGCTAGATGGATGGAAGTCAGAAAAGTGAGGGAAAAATACCCTCACCTCATTACCAATTAATTTTAACTTTTAGAGGTCCAAAAGTTCCCAGTGGGGAGGAGTGATATAGGTGGATCCATGTACCGTTCCATTTTTGAAAGTCTTCAAATTTTGGTTGAATCATTTGCACATCATATAATTCATCGAGAGATTTCTAGCACTTCTTTTGGAATGAAAAAAGGAGTCTGGATGCTCAAGATATAGCTAGTTGAAGAAATCTTACGATAGGTGAATAATGGGAGTCAAAAGTGACGTGGCACTATTTAAATATGCCAAGTGGACCACTAGCCATTTGACACGTGGAAAAATGATTTGGTGCAAAAAAAATTTGGGTTGGTGTTTTTATTCACATGTTATTTGAGAAATTTTATTTAATTTTCAAATGTTTATCACTTTGAAGTAAGACGCCACCAACTAGCTGCCATGTCACCACACAAATCATGCAATGACCAAGTCTAATGGAAGACTAAACTAGCGCCTAAGTCTTGGCATTTGAAAAGGGACCGACATACCTATTTTAATCTTGAAAAACTATTACACCCAACACATGTGGGATAAATAAGATTCAAAATGTGCCTAAGGAGGAAGTCCGATGGTTTCCAAGCACCTAAAAAGGAGGGCAGTGGTTTTGAACCTTGCACCTTTGGCACAAAATGAATAGCATTTGACCACTTGAGCTACGGAGGTCGAAGTGCTAGAAAAGGAATGAAATTCTACTTGAAGGAGAATAAGAAGCTGACTGTGTAAAGAGATTTAAGAAGGTTAGAGTTTTATTATTGCTTTGTATAGCCTTGGGCCATTATTTTCAGGTCTGAGAGATATAATTATAGGCAAGCAGAGATCAGAGAAGGTGAATTGAAGACTTGTATTGATTTTGGAAGCCATTTGTTGCACACAATTAATGAGAATGGTCCTCACTTCGAACGGACCCAGAGACGTAGGCTATTGAAGCCAAACTCTGTTATCAATTTGCTCGTGAATTCTTTTAATTTTCTCTGATTATTATCTAATTCTAATCTTCAATTATATTCTAGTTTTAATTTCTTTATACAAAATTAAACAAAAAAATTTGAGAAATTGAAGGATCTATTAAACGTGAAAAAGTGTTTTTTGGATGTATTACACTTTTATTTTCAGTTTACAGATCATTCCAAAACAATATTATCCTAACACTATGTCTTCACAAGAATGCTATCAAATCCATAAGTTCATCATTCACTATGTCATCATTTGTGGCATCTTGTTTAAGATGGGTCTCGATGGTGTGTTGATGTAGTGCCTCACCCTCGACAATATCCTTATCTTTCTAGAGGTGTCCCATGGTAGTGTATTTGGTGGCCACTAAGGAGGGTAGGCCACCGCTCATCATATTATCAGGATGGGCTACTATTGGCCTACTATTATTAATGATGTAGTCCAATATGTCAAGAAGTGTAGGATATGCCAAGTCATAGGGGATGCTATCAACACCTTTGCTGACCTATTACACTCCATCTTGATCATTTGGTCCTTCTTAGTTTAGGCTCTTGACTTCATCGATGAGTTCAAACCTACCTCTTCCAATGGCCATCACTAGTTCATAACCATCACTTACTATTTTACGAAGTGGGTTGAGGTCATGCCTCTCAATGACATGTGTGGGAAGACCATTTCCAAGTTCATCTTGAACCAACTTATTTGAAGGTTCTAGGTTCCCACCATGATCATGGCCAATAATGGCCTAGGCTTCTAAAGCCCTGAGATTTGTGACCTTGCTGAACACTTTGGGTTCAAGCTTCATTTCTCCTCTACCCATTAACCCCAAGGAAATGGGAAAGAAAAATATTCAAATAAAAATTTGAAAAAGATGCTTCTCCATACCATTTCCCATTCTAGGAGAGACTAGCATCTCATACTCTATCCTTCCCTTTGGGCCTATCGGACTAGTTTCCAAACGGCCATGGGGGAAACCCCATACTCTCTCATGTATGGGTCTAAGGTTGTTCTTCCTTTAGAGGTCTTAATCCATTTAATATAAGTTAACACGTTTGATTCTCTATCTGATGACAAATAACATGTTACTCACCTCACCGAACTTGAGCAGTTATATGAATGATGTCTAGTTGATCTTGAGTAAAATTGTGCTTACAAGTGTCATTAGCACCACCAATTTGAGAATTTGGTGTGCCCTCATCAATTCAAGGTGGGTGATATGGTTCTTATTTTCAATAAGAATCACTGTAATAAATTCAAACTCATACATAAGTGGTTTGGCCCTTTTGTCATCACCACCTCTCTATAAAATGGGGATTTTCATCTCTTAACCCTCAAACATGAACCCATACAACACCCAATTAATGGGTTTTGCCTCAAGATATTTCATGTCTAGGGCCCACATGGCCCTCTAGGAAAGTCTCTCCTATGGTGGCAAGGTGAACCTTTCCTCTCTTATATCACCACTAACCTCCGTGCCATTCGTATGTGTGTGTATGTGGGTTATTTATTAGTAGTTTCTACTATCTAATCACATGTATCTAGTAGTCTATATCAGATGAATCATACACATTACACACAAAATCATATACACACATGTGCTAATAATGAGAAAACCACTTCATAAATATCATAAAAAAAGCATGTTTTTCTCTAGGTACATCACATGGGCTCGTACTCCCCAAAAAATACCATGTGCATGGCTATATATGTATGCCCAATCAACTTATGATTGGGCAATATCTATGATAGTCATGCTCTAGGTGGACATATTGATCTCTTCCTCTCAACTAGTCGAGCTATGGTCTCCTCCAAGGTAGCCAACCAATCTACCCACACTCTAAGTGCTTGAGCTCCTCTGGTTTGGTCTTGAGCTAGCTCATCTCATAGCCGATTGATATTGGTATTTATTCTTGATAGTCTTATCTCATTTTATAATATAGTTAACCTACATTTTATTGACTTGTATTCTATCTATAGAATCCTATATTATGCCCTCAATAGCTCGAGTGAGGCTCATGCACCCATACACTAGAACTGAGTATCTGGCTCTGCCCCCTGGTAGATGTGGCACCCACTCCATCAGTGTTATGCTCACCACATCAGGGAATAGTTCCCTCAGTAGGAGTTCTACCTGGGGTCTAGTCTAGTTAAGTTGATCTCTTGCACACATACACAAATCACATATGTGAGTCACATATTCACTCTTGCTATGGATGAGTATCAAGATGAAGTAATATCTAGAAAATACACTTGTCTTACTTAGTAGTGTTGATGGGATCTATAGCCCTCCTACTGGTCATGCTCCTCTTGGTGATGGTGGTCCTCATCATGGTGTCCTCTCTCCACCATCACCCCCTTGCTCTACCTTGACAATACTCCCATTTCTACCACAACTTAATCAACGAGTTGGCCAACCTATACATAAATACTTACCCTTTAGCCGCTAAAGTTTATCTTCCCCTACTTGAGAGTAAGGCTTCCATAGTCCATTGAGTGCCTCCATTGATGGACTTCATAGCATCTAGTTGCAACCTTTCTACTTTTGACTTCTTGCCCATTTTCCCTTTTGGGCCAAAGTTCGGTTTTGAAAGCAAAATTTTGATTTGAGCTATGGATAAAACCTCCATGGAATTATGTTCCTCTTCTTCTTGTGAAAATTTTATCAATCTCCTCACTATCTTTTATCTTAAGTGAACCCTCATCATCATACTATTTTTTATTTTGAAAATTTGAAGTTTCAATAACACCCTTTGAGAATAAAGTCCCGAAAGACTGTTTCACCACCGGAGAGGAGACAACAACTCTAATAAATTAACGAATGTCCCTACTGGTTAAATAAATTTGAATCCTTTTTTGAAAAATCCTTAGTAACCAATGTTTCCTCTCAAACATATATTAAACCATCAATTGGGAAAGGAAATTCTGGCTCAACAAAATGAGAAGAAGAGCCAAGCAAAAAATTAGATCCTTAACTAAATTAGCTGCTAAAGGATTGAAGATCAACTTCGATGAAAGGCAACTTGAAGAAGTGATATTCTCAAACCTACCCACAAGATCAAGGTTGTGGCAACCAATTTGACTTGCCTATTTCTTCAGAAGGGAAGAACCTGAATCTAAGTTAGAATTTTGAGGTTAAACAACCCTTTTATGGCAAGTCTAATTACACTTAAAGCATCTAAAAGGCAATTCTTTATAGTTGATGAATTGAATCCATGATTGGTGAGAAGACCAAGTCTTGATGGAATGATAGATGGGCTTGGACTAATATGTGAGAATACAAACCTTGAAAAAGTGCTATTGTCCAACTAGATCTTAATTAATTTTGTCAAAAAACCCCAACATATTAGCCAACAATTGAACCATCCTAATATTTCTCATAGATATACTATATTTTATTTAGGAGCATCTATAGGAAGACAGGTTAGAAATTAGGAGCATCAACCCATTTTTTTTCTCAATGCAGAGAAACAAGTCACGCTTTTGAAAGTTTGCATCTTTCAATGTCCACCTGGCGATCTGATCCTTCCTTCATCATTCCTCATTTTCTGGTTAATTGAATCGGGTCCTGTATTCAATTTGCTATTATGTCTTTTAGTCACTTTCTGCTGGCCTTGGCCTTAAAGCCTGTGAATGCATTTGGGTCTGTAGATTCAAAGGATCAACATCTATTTTATGAGCTTTAAAATTGACGTTCGTGCACCCATCACTACATTTTCAATGGCTAGTTCTCTGTCTTGAATTTGACATCTTCAGGTGCGTCACCCCTTGTTCCTTCTTTGGCTTTTCTATTTGGCACTTTCTCGAAAATAACCTGCCATTTTGGGCCTTAAGAAATGATCTACCTTGGGTTAAGAAGAGACCTCTACAAGGGTATCTACCCTTTGGGTGGTCTTTGAATGTCCTTCGGGCTTCTTTCTTCCGACGAGTAGCTGAGTTTTTCCTTTGAATTTCTTGTTTCATGTCTTCCCGAAGGGAAGATGACCTTTCAGCTTCAGGGAAGTGTCCTTCAATTTGGCAGCCGAGAGTCCCCTGCAAGGGCACCTACCCTTCGGGGTCCTTTGGCAACCTTTTCCTTAGCAGACTATTTCTCAGGCTTTCCTGCGAACAATTCTCATGGGTATTTTCCCTGGGCTTTCTCTGCAGGCAAATTCCCATGGACAAAAAGTCTAGGGAAAAATTCCTGTGGACAAAAAGTTTGGGGACAAATTCCCGCGGACAAAAAGTCTGGGGAAATTTCTCGCGAACAAAAAGTCTGCAAAAATTTCTGGATCACTTTGCCTTTGTAAAATCCTTCGGGTTTTTTCTGCCCGCGGCTTGTCTAAATTCTTTCAAAATTTTTGTCCGAAGGAATTCCTTCGAACAAAAAGTTTGAAGGAATTATTTCTTGCCTTAGTCTTTTTTGAATTCTGAAAGAATTACCTTTGCGGCCTTCTTTGAGAATGACCCTTCTGAAGGGTACTTTCATTGACCAAGTGCCCTCCGCAAGGGTACTTTGTCCTTTGGGAGGCTCTTTGAACTTTTGCATTTGAACTGCTCCTTTGAACTGTCTGAGTGAACCGCTTGGTTGAACCAAGCTGTTGAGCCATTTGATTGAACCAAACGTTGAACCGCTCCATTGAACCAAGTTGATGAACCACTCCATTGAACCACTTCGTTGAACCAAGGCAATGAACCGCTTGGTTGAACCAAACGTTGAACCAAGCCGATGAACCAAGCTTTGAACCAAAATGGTTCAAGCCGATGGTTCAATTGAATGAACCAAGCCTTTGAACCATTTGTTTGAACCAACTGTTGAACCAAGTTTTGGTTCAATGGTTCAAACGAAGCCTTGAACCGATTAATGAACCATTTGATTGAACCAAAGGATGAACCAAAGTGTTGAAACAAAGCGGATGAACCAACTGAGTGAAACAAAGCCTTAAACTGTTTGGTTGAACCAAGCCATTGAACCATTCCTTTGATTGAAACCGCCGTTGAACCAAGATGGTTCAACCTTTTTAATTTTGAACTTGTTGAACCTTTGAACCAAAGTGGTTCAATGGTTTGACGGTTAAATCCTTCTTTGCGTAGGTGCTTGAAGATGGAGATTTTTGATTGAACCAAGGCACTGAAACAATCCTGAAAATGACCAAGTGTTAGAAACTGATTCTTTTGGTCAAACTCGCATGCAGAACCTGTGAAGCCTGTTGAACTTGTAGAAATGAACATGCCTATAGAGTCTATAGAAATCAAGTCTGCTGAGTCTGTAGATTTTCTCTCCCTACTGAGTCCGTAGATTCAAGCCTGCAACGTTCGTAGATTTAAGCCTGCAGAGTCCATAGATTTTTGAGAAGCTTGAAAAATGAGGAATTTGAATGCCCAGGACAAATTTTGAAAAGGGAAGAGACAATTTTGGTCTATAGGACCAAAATAGTTCAAATGTTGTCCCAAAATGAGTGATATTTTTTGGGGAACAACACTATGTAGGTAGCATCCCTTGATAGAGGTATCTTTGTGGTAGCTTGGCATTGTGTGCTCACTAATTTATTTTTATCATATCCACTATGAAGATGAATAACTAAGGTTTTACTATTTGATAAGGAGAGAAAATCCATCACCTAGATTTGAATGCACTAGAGCGAAGGTGATACATAACCTAAAAGCAACCAGATGGTCCCATCTATTTTTTATAAATATTTTGTATTAGACACCTACATCTAACCTAGACAATAACGTTGACACAACCATCACAGGCGAACACAAGTGTCCGCAACTAAAGAGGTACAATTTCAATATTTAGGTGACTAAACAAGAATCCAAATTTGGTCTAATTTCTACATGTTATAGATCTAAATATATGTCAGCATCATCACTAGCTAAGTATCTTATTTTCATCATCATTGCAATATCTAACATAGTTGTATTTTTTATCTTTAACATCTTAGTATAATTAATTTAGTACATATTCTATATGATTTTTACAATTAATTAATCTACTTTAAAGATCTATTATTCTTATGCGCTAGACTATTTCTACCGACATAAAATACATAATACGAAATTGATGAAGAATATTAGGTTATGTGGTCTAAAACATCCTTTTCGGTAAGACCCCTAATAATACTGACCTTAATGACTTAGATGTGACCTTAATTCAAATTTTAAACTGAAAAAATAATATATACTACTATAAAAAATTAATAATTATATAATGTTATCATATGCATCTTTCAAATATTTAAAAATATATAATTTAAATATTAAAAAGAAAAATTCAAAAGCCTAATTACAATCATATAGCTCGTGTAGAATGAAATTTATTCTACATTTTTAGTACTTTTTATATTTTTAAAACAATAAAAATCGCTACCAAAATCATTTCAATATGAGGAAAATAAGATATATTTTTTATATCCCATATTTTTGTAGAGTGAGGCAAAGATAAATCCTCTTAAGGAAACAAAATAAGAAGGTACATTTAAAAATTCTAAAAGCTTAGTTGGAGGCTCAAATGCTGGAATTTGACATTCAACAATACATTTTGTTAAAAATATGAGATGACATTATAAAATTATATGGTTGTTACTTTTTTAAATAATATTTTGAAAAATGATAAAAAAAAAAAAAAAAAAAAAAAAAATTATAAAATTTTAAATTGAAATATAAATTTATTTAAATAATTATTTAAATTAAATTTGATTATATAGATTTTAGATAATATTTAAAATTAATGTGAAAGTAATATGAAAGAATAAATTTTATAAAATCATATTTTATTATTTTAATTTTAAATTTTAATTTTATAAATATAAAAAAAATTAAAAAATATATTTTATTTCATTTATATTAGAATACAAGAGTTTTAATAATTAAATGCTATATAAGTTTCTATATCAATATTGGAAGAACATTACCAAGCCTACACAAAATCAATTTTATTTTAATCTTACTTTTTTATTTTATGAATATGAAAATAAGTTAAATAATTGATTATTTAATTTATATTAGAATACAAAAAAATTAATAATTAAATTGTATGTAATTTTGTTTATCAAAATTGAATAAACATTGTCATATTCACATGGAGTTAAATTTTTTTTTTTTTAATTATTTTATTAAATTGAAAAAACAAAACAAAAAAACCTCAAAAATTTATAAATAAATTTTATTTTAATAATGAAATTAGTGGAAAAACAGTTACTCAATTTTTTATAAAATTATTTGAAAAAATTGTACAAAGTTTTAATCCAATACTTTGTACAAATAATTTTTTTGAAAATAATAAACTCTAAAAACTCTCTAAAATTATACCTAACTTTATGATATTTGGTAGAGATTTCAATTTTGAAGATGAAAGAAATAGAGTTTATTATAAATTAAATTTTCCAATAACTTCTTCAAATTGTGGCACATGGGACTATGTTTTCTCTCCATTGAAAATAAGTTATATCCATAATAGATTTTATTTCAACGATTTTGGACAATGGAGAGGTGGTTATATGACATAATAAAAGTTTAAGGTTTATATTTGTTTTAAAATTAGAAGTAAAAGTTTATTAAAAGTAAAAATATACCAGATTTTAATTTTAAGTTTTAAAAATGAATATAAAATTTAAAAAAATGAAATTAATTAATTGATAAAGAATATATAATAAAATTGAATCATAATTTAAAATTTAAAAAAAATAAATTAAAAATTAAAATTTATTATTATTATTTTTAATTATTTTTTTCATTCATTCATACTAAAAATTTAAGTAGATACAATATTTATAAATAATTATATTCATTTTTAGAGTAAAAAGAGTTTTATTTACAAAATTTTAATTTCTAAATTTCAATTTTTTTAGAAAATTTTAATTTTTAATAATAAATATGTAAAAATAATTTCTTTTATAAATTATATTTGTAAATTAAAATAAAATAATGAAATTTTAAATAAAATAATTTAAAAAATTGAAACAATTAAATTTAAAGTAATATTGATATTATATATGTCAAATTTAATTTGTATTTATTTAATTTAAAATATGTTTTTATTTCATAAATTAAAATATATAATTTTGTTTTATTAATATTTTAGTTTTTAATATAATTTATTATTATTTTTCAAATAATGATAAAATTAATTAAAATTAGATTTATAAATTAATTTATATTAATAGGTTATAAATATGATGATTAAATTTTTAATTTATAAATCATTTTGATGTATAATTTATACTTTCCAATGTGAATAATAATATCATTTTTTTTAGTTAAAAATATTTTAAATATTTTTTTAAGGGAATAAATATTTGTAAATTCAATCGTTAGATAATTTAATGGTAGATGTCAAGATCTTACAACTAAATTAATCTCATAAAATCAATGTTAATCATATTTAAAAAAATGATCGTATTTTTATATTTAAAAAAAAATATATTTTATAAATTTTAATAGAATATCAATTTTCTTGTTTTTTTTCTATTATTATTATTATTATTAATTTCTTTAGTTTTCATGACAATAAAATATTAGTTGGTTTCGTACATACCAACTATTATTATTTTAAGAATCGTGTGTTTAATTTCAAGACCTCTGTGGATCTCAAACTTCAAAGTTCAACCTCATATAAACTTAGACAACACACAAACCTATGCAATTACTAAAATCTATTTCAAATAAATGATTTTTTTATAATTTTTTACTCATGTTAAGTTTTATTTATATTTTAATTAGTTTGTTATAGTGGTGTAGTTGGTTAAAGGTTTTGGGCTTGTCCCATATAAGTTTTGAGGTAAATTCTTGCCTCTTAGATTTTTAAGGTTGTCTGATGCATGTGGTGTAACCCTTAAAAGATTAGTCTCACTTTTACTTGGCTCAAAAAAATCATTAGATAGAGTCACAGTGTCTCAATTGAAATCAGGGTACCTCCGAATAATAATAATAATAATAATAATAATAATAATAATAATAATAATAATAATAATAATATTTTAATTAATAAATAATAATAAAAATTTAGATAGGTATTCATTTTTTACTGGAGCTCTAATCGATTTGGGACATAATCATAGGTCCAGATCTCTAAGTGATCATCTATCATAAGTACCATATTTATTAATAAAAATACTAAAAATTAATTATAATCGGTTTGAGAATATCATTAATGGTTATAACCGGCCTAAGAATACCAACAATCATCTATCCAAAAATATCAATGATCATATGCCCAAAAATATCAATGATCAATCACAACTAACCCATTAAACACCAATGATTGACCACATCCAATCTCCAATACCATATTGAGATTTCACCCTATATAATGTTTGAAATAACCAAATCACTTTACTATCTCATCCATATCTTATCCAAAAAAATAAAAAACTATTTTAATACTAATTTTTATAAATTTTTAAAATTTTAATATACTTAATTTTTAATATTTAAATTAAGATTAAAAAAATACATTAATTTCATTAATTTTTATAGATTTTATATTTATACATATTTTTATTAATTTAATATTTAATATTTATTATTTTCTATTTTTGTTTGACTGAATCCATTTTTTAATACTCAAACTTTCAATAAATATAATATTTAATATATCATTTTTTTCCAATTATTATCAATATAAGATTATATTGATTATAATTTATTCACATATTTTAATATTAACTTAAAAGTTTATTAAAAAATATTATTATATATTTAATTGATTTAGTTATAATATTTTTTATATAGTAATTTTGAAAAAAATGTTAATATTCATTTTAAAAAATTATTTTTTGACAATAAATTTAAATTTGTTCTTTTCTATAAATAAATCGAAAAACTATTATATTTTAAAAAACAAATTTAAAAATATATCATATAAATTATAAATACTATATTCATAAATAATTAATTTAAACATATTTTCCTCTACATTGAATTGCGTTGAGCATGATTAAACTTTATATTTTTGTAATGAATTTCTTCTTTTCTAAGAGTCTCATAAAATTTATTATAAAATTTTAAAAACAATTTCAACATGAATTGATAGGAATGAATTCTCATAATAAACACAAATTATGTAATCTTCTTAAACCTTTTTTAATGTTATTATATAATAATGTATCTTTCCCATTAAAATAAGCACTCGCTGGCTATATTTGATTTAATAGTGTAAGACTAGATTGTATTCTTGTGTAAAGCTTAAATAGCAAGTTCATTGATTGGTGTTATAGGGGTTTCAATGCTTTTACTTTGTGTTAAATCATATTTAACTTTATTGGTGAATATTAAGTTGTATGTGTTTAATATATTATTTTTTAAAAAAATTAAAAATATTTGAAATTCATTTGTTTTATAGTCTTCTTAATTTTTATTTTAAATTAATTTATTTTTTAACATTTTAAATTTTTTAAAATAATTTTAATATCAAATTATATAATTAAATTAAAATTATAATACATTAAAGATTTATAGTCTTCTTAATTTTTATTTTAAATTAATTTATTTTTTAACATTTTAAATTTTTTTAAATAATTTTAATATCAAATTATATAATTAAATTAAAATTATAATACATTAAAGATTTATAGTCTTCTTAATTTTTCTTTTAAATTAATTTATTTTTTAACATTTTAAATTTTTTAAAATAATTTTAATATCAAATTATATAATTAAATTAAAATTATAATACATTAAAGAATTAAGGTTTTTATTTAAGTTTTACAAATTTTTTTAAATAATTTCAATATTAAATTAATATATTAAAGAATTGAGATTTTTATTTAAATTTTATATTATTAAGATTGTTAAAAGAGATAATTATATATTAATTGTTTGAAAATATATATTTAATTTTCATATATAATTTTACATTTGAACGATGATAAATTACATATTATAATCAAAAACATTAAAATTAATAAAAATTGTTTAATTTTAAAAAAAAAAAAAAAAACATAACATATATATAAACTCTACTTTTACACAAATTAAATGTAAAGAATGCTTCAATAAAAGTTTAATCCCATTCCATTGAACGTGAAAGCAATGACTTTACTTTCGGAGGTCTTCAAATTAATAAGTTATTACCAGAATCAACACATTTTGGACATTGAAAAATTGTTCCTTCAAGCCCTCAAATTTAAACTAATTATAGCATTACTTCAATGGCATTTTTCTGGTGTCTAATAAGAATAAGTAATCACTTTCTCTGCCTTCATTATGTAGAATGGCAAATATATTTCATGAAATTACTTCTGATGCATGTCATGCCAAGAAAGACTAATTTATGACACCGTTACAGCATAATTAACTGGTATGAAAACTATGCAAACTAATTTCACAATTAACCGTTAAGGTGTCAGTGCAACCTTGAAACCAGAGCGAGAAAATCTGAAAAGTAATTATCCTGTGGATCCCGTCCCTTGGAACCTTCAACAGTGTACCCTTGGCATTTTAAAAAAAGCCCCAAGAAGCATTAATTCTTCGAAAACAAAACTCCCTGATTATATTCAATTAAAGTCAATTGTTTGAAATGCCTGTGAAACATATCTATACTCTGACAGCCTATTCAATAAGGTTCTAGATACCATCTCACACAATTAATTTCTGAAATTCACTCCTATTAATGCATAACTTTACTTACGGCAATAGCCGTTGGAATTCCTCCTTTGCTTGCAGGCTTTGATCCCTTCTCATTCAAGCCTTCTGGAAAAAAGGACAAAAAAAAATACAAGTGAGATTTAAAAACAAATAAAGGAAGATAAAGCAGCCTTGCAGAAATGCAGGTACAGAATGAATTATTTATCTATAATTTGGATTAAGGGCATTTGAAATTACCATCCGATTGTTTGTTGTCCATGGAAAATGTTTTACCCAAACCAAATAGAGCGAGAAGAACATTTGCAATTTCTTCCGGGCAGGAGAACAAACCCTTGCCCTGATTCTTCTCCTTCCCCTCCATGCTCTCTGAACAGTTTTTAATATTTATATGCCTATCATTTTCTGGACTAAACTCCATGGTTGCCATATATATAATTACAGGCATGTGATTGTGTATATATAGAGTAAGATATACAAAGGAATTAATAATGTAGGAAGAAGATCCAATCACGTGTTTGAACGTTGGGCAAAACCAGCAACCCCATCTACACATGCAAAAGTTGGACTGGTGCACAGCAATAATAAATCCTCAACCTTTAACCCCATCTACACATGCATATATTTATCAGTCGACAGCTTTCACTGCAGTTCTCAAATCAAACAATTGGGACCGCACGATGGAGGACGTTGGACTGGTGCAGAACAATAATAAATCCTCGACATTTATAATTAATTGGGATTTCATTATTTTATGATGAACGTGGCAATGATAGAGACGTCTGTCTGAAAGCGCTCAGAAATATTTAATACGAAAATGATTAAGTAGATATATTTAAAACATTGAACTCCCACTTGCTTTATAATTAATTTAATAGTTGTACAAGTCAATGTTAAGTCAATATATTTAAAACATTGAACATCTACTTGCTTTAAAATTAATTTAATAGTTAATGTTGTACATTGTACGTTAACATGTTTAAAATATTGAACATGTGCTTGCTTTACAATGAATTTAATAGTTAATGTTGTACACGGTTATGGTAATAATTTTTAAAAGTATTTGCATAATGTGTATAAATTGTTATGTGAGTAATAATCATATTAATATAATAATGTATCGATAGTGAGTAGGTATATCAATTTTTATTTTTTATTAGTTAATTTTAAATATATGTATATAGGATAAAATTTGGTAAGTTTTATAAGGATTTAGTAAGAGATATGGATATGGTCGATCTTTCTTTACTATTTTATAGCAAGTTTTCAAAGTTACTAATTTACAACTATGATAAGTTTTATTGGTCTCTTCAATCTTTATTGGTATATGGTAGATTTGACTAAGTCTCATCTATTTAAACGTTCAACCTAAACGGACATGCAATTGCACGCGCACACATACAAGATCGAATACAAGCATGAATGACCATATTGAACCATATATATTGATAGGGCAATCCCCTTAGAATTTATAGGGCTCTATATATCTAATATGGTGAATGCCCCCTTGAAATTTAGACAGTCATGCTCGAATCAATGTGAATCAACGATCCTCCACTCTATATAACATTAATAGATTCAATCCCGATAGTACACCTCACTACTGGTAAAAATAATTAATCCTAGTAGTATACCTCACAACTGGTAAATAGTATTAATATTGGTAGAGTGCCTTCCCACTGTTATAGAGACTAGAGACCCTTTTAGATGCACAACGAGATGAGAAAACCCAACCCATATCCCCTATCTGTCTACATGGATATGGCAAGAAGCACAAAACCTATCTGAGTAGCCCATATCTATATATAAGTGCATGTCTAAGAAATTGATATGGACCTTTTCAATGAGCAACTAGACTTAACAATCAACAACTAACCCCTATCTATCTATCTATCTATCTATCTATCTATCTTATGCCTCTCCTCCCTAGCAAGCCTAGTTGGTGGTAGATAGGAGGTTGACAGGGTAACCACCTTAAGGATAAGTCGACCACCTTCTAAGTTCCTCATCTACCTTGCCAACTCCTCAACACACTTTCCATCTCATTGGAAACCTTTTTGACTAGTGGATAAGCTTCAAGACATCTCCTCATCCTCCCCATCTAGTCTTAAATCTTGTCGACTAGTCAAGAAGCTTAGAGACATTTCCTTAGAGTAGTGAGGGTAAGAGGAGTATGGCATCACATGCTATGCAATGGTGGTAAGGTATGGCATCACATGCTATGATGGTGAGAAAAGAGGAGTTTGGAGAAAATCAAAGAGTAAAGTTACATTTTTATATGGTGAAGTCGACCTCAGATAGTCATAGGACATCACCGATTGGCGGGACTAGCATTGTACCACACATGTGTAATATAGTAGGTTGGCATTGAACCTACCACTAGATGGAATTGATGACTGAACCAACTTACTACGAAAGGCCCCATATATATTATTCTAATGGCTAAGAGAACACATATCCATATAGTTAGAGGGGGAGGGGGAGGCCAAATAAACTCTCTATTTAACCAAAAAAAGAGATATTAGGGGTTGGGGGAGATGGCATCTAATCTATAGTTTAGTTGGCATATATAGTCAATCATTTGAGAATCATGATCACACCATATCTATATATAGGGTTGGGTTCAATCATTATATGCCCATCCCCATATAGAGAGAGGGGAATGTCTAGATGCGAGAAGTAGGCATGAGTATTTCCCCCATCTCATTTATCTAGTCAAGGCATTCATGCTAGTTATAGTCTTTTTGAGCCCCTATAGTTTCTAATCTGGTATGGATTGCATCTGCATCACTACTTATGTCATAGCATGGTGGATGACAAATGGATCTCATCTTCTCCCCTTACCTTGAATGCCCAATCTTGATGGGTGTCCTATCTATGCGCTTGAACCCCTCCTACAATAAAGTTTAGAATGAATATATTGTCATTGATAATTGTAAGCAGTACCTACAGTTACCAATGATAATGGTTTTTAAAAAATGGCCATATTTTCACATCTAAATTTGATAAAAAAATATTCTAAACATCTTACAAATTCCATCACCATATCAAATCTCTCTAATGTTTGTGTATTTTGTATTTTTTAATTTCATTCTAATTTATTTAGTTTTCATTTGGACAATGAATTATTAATTGGTTTTTGGCATACAAAATATTATTGTTTTAACAATTATTTGCTTAATTTCAAGGCTTCCATGGATCTAAAACTTCAAAGGTCAGACTCATAAGTATCGAGACAACACACAAATCTATGCAATCAGTAAAATATATTTCAAATGAATTATTTTTTATGTTGTATTATTTGTCTTTAAATTTTACTTATATTTTAACTAGTTTTATTAATGACAAAATATTATAAGAATCAATTAACATTACTATTTTTTAATTAACAAATTAAAAATAAAAACTACTCTTCAATATAAATGTTTAAAAATTTGAAGTTTTATTCTAACATTAATTTTTTGTATTTTTTTTGGTAAGTTTTTGTAACTTTTTAGAACTTTAGTGTGTACATTTTTTATTATTTGAATTAATGTTAAAAATATGGTGAATAATTTAACATTTTGGACTTCTCATTTTCTAGAATTTTTTTTAATTGATTAATTTTTTTAATTAAACATGCTATGTATAAGTGCTTTATATGTAGGTTATAATAGTGTGTGTGTTGAGTTATATTAACAAATCATTTATGTAATTGTATGAAAATAAAATGAAGTGTACCCAAGATAAAACAACTCACTAGAAGATAGGTTTGTGGGAGAATCTTTAAAAAATAGGGTAGAGTAATTTGTGAGATTGGGAATGAGTGTTGACTTTTCCTTGTAAGAAAATAAAACACTATATATTATAATGGGTTTAATCAATAAAATTATTTTTTTTTAGCCATCAATTGACCAAATTACTTTGAGAGTAATGTCAATCAATTTTCAACACCTGGGTCAATAGACCTCTTTAAAAATTAGTCCTTGATTACAATAGGAATGAACAATGTAAACCATGTAAGAAAGTCTTTCTATTCAATAAGCTATAATTTATTGTTGATAGTAGAAAAGCAGTGCAGACCATGTGCAGTCCTACTATCATTTATTTTTTCATAGATAGAGTTTTGTTTTTGCATGAGGGTTTGAAAGTTTGAAGTTTTGCGTGATCAAATAAACAACTTCACATTGATTTTGGATCAGATCTTGTTTAAAACTTGGTTGGAACTCTTTCCACCTTGTCATTGAGCTTGACTGTGTTATATGCATTGACATTTGCATTGGGTAGATCGTGATCAGGGTTTTGATACAGTCTATAATCGGTATCATCAGCATATATACATACATGGAGGTTTTTAAATTTGTTTGACTGTGTATAATTTTTGTTGACATCAGATTCGTTGGAAGAAAATATGCCTGACTCCGATTCCCCTCCATTCGGTCCGGTTCAGATTCACATTATTTCCACATTGCAGTTGAGTGTAATCCTACTTTGCAAGGCTCAACATAGGGAACATCCTCCTCCTCCATTGAGCGTAGATCTTCGGATATCTTTATTCATGGCTCATCCCAACACGGCATCCACTTCTCAGCCTTTCATGCCGAGCTAACTCAGCGCATTAGTTTACTCCACCACATCCATTACTCATGAGATTCATCTCAACACGCTCTGGTCCTACAGCTTCCCTTTGAATCCAGTCTCGACAACGTCTTGGAGACCCAACTCACGCATCTACACATACCCTGTGGTGCAAGATCAATTTGGCCCGATCTCCTTGGCGATGGATCTTGACCTCCGAGCTTGAGATTTCACTTTGAGGGCCACAACATTCATAAAATCCGTGGCAGTATACCAACATCAACTCTAATCCATCTTTCACCCTCAACCCGCGGTTTTGGTATTCTTTTCACACGGTTTTACCAAAAAAAAATACCATGGGTTTGGTTTAGTTCATGGTTTTATATTATGTTTATTAAGTCTGTTATTAATTGTTTAAAGTATTTCATAGGAAGAATTAGTGGCATCTATTTTCGCTTAGTCCTTTTTAAAAATTGTTTGATACGTTCGGTCGGTTAGGATTTGTAATAAGTCATATTGATCGGTTCCATATATATATATATATATATATGTGAAGATATAATTGTTATCGTTAAATAGTTCATTTAGTCAAGTCTTGTCATATAATAAGGATGTATTTTGGTTAAAGTTGACATCTACTAAGTCAAAAGTGTGGGGGATTAGAAGGGGTAGTGGATAAAATAGAAAATATAAATTCAATTGACAAGTTTGATGGAAAGAATTTCTATACATGGAAAATACAATTACAATTGTTGTTGACTGAAAAAGATGTTTGCGAGATTGTTGATGATACAATGGTAAGACCAACAAATATTGACAAGCTTCAATAATGGAAGGTCAAAGATAAGAAAGTCTTAACAATTATTGGTCCGGCTTATTAAATCCATATTTACATCATGTGGTCTTCAAAGAGTCTTATAAATAAATATGAGAATCACTATACACACTATTTAGATCTCAAGTCAATAGTGCTGAAATAACTATGAAGAAAAAACTGCATGGGTTAAAAATGAAAGAAGGTGGAGATATAGCATCTCACATAGGCAAGTTCTATTCTCTCATTAACTAATTGATAGGAATAAATGAACAAATCAAAGAAAACAATGCAAAATCCATATTGCTCAATAGCTTGCCCAACAGTATGTCCAATATGGTGTTCACCTCAAACAAACTGAATCCAAACTTGGCAAACATTATTTTCACGTTGTTTAATGAAGGAAACAAGGTTTTAGCAGGACAAAAAGAGGCGACATTCAAACAAAACAAGCCAAAGACTTCTTACAAACATATAAAAGCGTGACCAGAAAAAAATACACATGTTTTTATTGTAAAAATCTAGGACATGTTCTTCTAAATTGTAAAGAAAGAGCACATGACCTTCTTGATAGAAATATGCATGACAAAGCAATAAAAATAAAAGTGTTGAAGAGTAAACCAATCCCCTTTCAAATAATGATGAAGTCGCTCATCAAAGTGACAAATAATGTCTCTATTAATGTTTACCCTCACCCTATTTCATTACAAAGGAGGGAATGTTAGGTATTAATGATTCATATGTAGGTTACTATAGTTTTTTTTTTTGTGTGTGTGTGTGTGTGTTAAATTGTATTAACAACTCAATTATATAATTGTGTGACAATAAAATGAGTTATATGTGAGATAAAAAAACTCACTAGAAGATATGATTATGGGAGAGTTTAATGAAATAAAAAAGCATTCAGTAGAAAGAGAGTCGACAAGCAATGTAAAGCCCTGAGTCGAGGCCCTGAGATTGATGCCATCCTGGCATCCTGGGAATGAATTGATAGTTTAAAAGCTTCATGTCCATGAGAGCTTGGGATTGTGTCACATGAAACCATCTTGAGAGCCCAAAATCTTGGAGCGATGGCAATATTAGCCTATACCTGAGGATTCAGTGACAAATTTCCATGCCCCTAAGGCCCAAGATTGCACAACATGGTGTCATTCGGTGAGCCAAGATGGATTGACATAAGAAAGAAAGCTTAAGACCATGTGGCGATGATGATAAAACCCTGAAGAATAAAGCTAAGGACTAGAAAGGTCAAAGTATTACCATGTAGCAGGAAAGTGATACCCAACAAATAAAAAGAAAGACCTAGTGAGTGGAATGGAATGAGAAGTGAGGTGGAGTAGTGAGATTCATCCACGTATTATCATCCTACTAACCTAGGAGTGATGTTGCTATAAGACACAATCATGAAGCATATATTTATGAAATTAGAATAATCTGGATTGTTCTAATATTGTATTATGTGGCATCATCTCAGACACTTGAGGGTCATAGAATGGTTGAGTCTTCTAGTCTACATTGGATTTCCATGGGCCCCACATTATATGGGAAAAAGTTTACTTTATGAAAAATTCTAAGCCATCTGAGTTCCTACAAAACTATGAACACATCCTGCAACATAAACTCATGAACCTAAAATCATGAAATGTCAAAGCAAATTTAATAATCTAATGGTTCTTTGGTACCACATTCTAATTACCCCAAGATTCTAAATTTCAAGGTATTGACAAATGACATAATTTTGTTAACCTAGAGCTTCTAAGGGGAATATAAAGTTAATTACCCTAAGATTTCAATTTTATGAGCCTTTGAGTATCCACAAAATTGAGAACATACCACACATCAACATCTCAGTACCTGATAGCATCCCAAGTGCCTAGGCATTAGGGCACAACTGAGCACCCAAGCCCTACATGCTTGTAATGTTGCCATGTGGTAACATCTTGGGTGTCTAGGGTTCTTCATTTGATTGAGTCCTCCAAGCACCCAAGTGCTCGATATGTTACCATGTGACAACATCCTAGGTACCTAGCCTAATGGAGAGTCAACGGTTGATGTAAAGGCCTGAGCCCTTGAGGCCCCAAGGTTGTGCCACTTGGTGCTATTTTGATAACCAGATGGATTGAGAATGAACCAATAGTGAAAACTCTCTATGCCCTGAAGATCTCAAGATTTCACCTCGTGGCACTATCATGGGAGCCCAAAAGCCCAAATCAATGACAATATTAGCCTAGACCTGAGGAGTCAGTGATAAAGTTATGTGTCCCCAATGTCTTAGATTATGTCACACGGTGCCATCCCAATAGCCTAGAAGTACAAATGGATTGATGGAAGAATGAAATCCTAGGACCATGTGGAAATGATGATAAAATCCTAGAGAGTAAACTTAAAGACTAGGAAGGTCAAAGGACTACCATGTATAGTTAGAAAGTGATACCTGGTAAATAAAACCAAAGACTCAGTAAGATGAATGGAATGAGAAGTTGAGTGAATTAGTAAGATCCATCCATGTGGCAATATCCCATAGTTGGGGGTCTTAGAATGGCTAAGTACTTTGAGTATCTGAGTGCCTATAATAATGCCATGTGGTAGCACCTCTACCACATGACAATCTTTGATTATATATGCATTATCTTCCTAAGGGCCCTCAAGCCCCACCAAAGTGCCACATGGTATGATCTTGGGGACCCATGGTCCTTGGGGATTTAGAGCATCCCAGAAACCTAGGGGCTTGGTAGAGTTGATCTTTCCCAGTGCTTATGTGTTAGTCATGCCACCACATGGTAGCATCCTAGGTGTCTATAAACAACATGTTTATGTCAATGCCTAAGTGCTTAGGATGATAACATGTGACAGTATCCCATGCACTAGGCCACCAAGTCCCCCATGATCCTAGATGTTTGGGATACTGTCATGTGGTAGCATCTTAGGCACCTTGTGGCCTTGCCTAATCAAATGAATGTTGGATTCTTTGACAGGATTAGGAGCACAATTGATCACCTTGTATAAGCAACTAAACATGAAATTTAACCAGAAGTAACAAGTAACAAGAAATCAGAAACAACATAGAATTTGAGAGACAATACAATCTTGTATTCAACTCATCCAGAAAGAAAATACAATAAAGAAGATGCCACACTCTTCTCACACCTCTGAGGCTTCCCACACCTCTAGGACTCCTAGTAATTCTTGATCAAGAGTTCTCTCTCTCAATTACGGTCACAACAATCAACTCAAACATAGAGTTGTTGCTCACCTCCACCAGTCAGTAACAATACTGCCAGTACACAAGTACTCAAAGTACTTCAAGTAGATCTTCCATGAACTTGTAACAACCTACAAATCAAATGATCTTACTTACCATGTAGATCTTGTCGGGATCCTACTCCACCAATAAGAGTATATATGATTACCTTGTATAAGCAACTAAACACAAAATTATACCAGAATGAACAAGTAACTAGAATTCACAAATAGCACAGAATATGAGAGACAATACACAATCTTATATTAATACTCATACAAAAATAAAATACAATAAAGAAGATGCCACTTCTTCTCCACACCTCTCAGAGGATTCCCACACCTCAAGTGTACAGTAGTTCTCAATCAAAAGTTCACTCTCTCCTACCAAAGCGATCCCAACACACAACTCAAACACAGAGTTGGTGTTCACCTCCAACCGGTCAGTAATAACCCTGCCAGTACACAAGTACTCAAAGTACTTCAAGTAGATCTCCCATGAACTTGCAACAACCTGCAATTCAAATGATCTAACTTACCTTGTAAATCTCCCTGATCTTGCAACAACTTGCAAATCAATGATCTTACACTTGGAAGGGACTTCCTTGCCTTCCTCTCTTTGCACTAATTACAATACGTGCCAATGGGTCTATAAATAGATCCCATACTAAACAATAACTTAGACTTCTAATTTACAATAATTAAACACGCAGCTCAAGACTCAAAATAGACTTTACATGCAAACACTCGGTTCAACGAACTAACTGTTCGTGCAACGAATAGTTTTGGACCGCACAGGCGACCGACTTCGGTCCCTGTTTGCCTGGAGGTGACCGACGTCGACCGACTCCTGCCGATGTCAGTTGTCCTTCTGCACTTTGGATGACTGATGTCGGTTACACTACCGACACCGATACCCCTAGAACTCAGCAACCTCCTCCATGTCTACAAACATTGAAGCTTTTAGCTCCACAACTTAACAATCTCCCACTTGGAGATAAATAGCTGCAACTGTACCTGTACTTGTACATCATCTAGTTTGTATCCTGGCATTGTATTCCTCTTCAAGATCACTCTTGAAGACCAACCACCACAAATCTTGTGGTGCAACTCCTGTCGTCCAAATCACCTGCCACATCTGCATATACAAATCATGTAGAAAAGAAACTTGACCCTGTATAGCATGTGCACCTGCTGCTGGTCCCTCTCAAATACCTAAGAATCCACTGAACTGCCCTCCAGTGCTTCTTTCCTAGATTGGCTCCAAACTTTCTGACAGCTCCCACTACTTGGAAAAACTCAGGTCTAGTACATACCATGCACTTAACCTCTTTATGTGAATCAGGACATTGTTCTGTGAACTGTCTAACCATCGGCGTGCTAACTGGTATCACACAATCATCTAGAGACAAAATCAACCTATGACCTTCCATGTCCCTAGAACACACTCATGCCAAAGAATCTTACTGCTCCCAGATTCCTCATGACACACCTCTGAACTAACTTTACCTTTAGTTCAGTCACTCCCTATATATGTAACCCTGCAATAAGCACATAATATAATAACAGGATAATGTAGCTAATATTATCCAACCTAGTAAAGAAAAACACAATGGTCAAACCTCCATTGTCCTGCAGCTTACTCAAGACCATATACCCTGGCCTTCCGTCTCACGTGTCCATTCTCTCTCTTCTTTATTTTGAACATCCATTCATCTCTCAGTACTTTCTTCTAGTTAACAACTCCACCAAAGAACTCTCATTTGGTTCTTCTCCAAGGAAATCACATTCCTGAGTCATGCCATGCTCCCACTATTTCCTGGATCTACCTGCTCTACTTCTTTAACAACTTCCTAGTTCTTGACCATCAGTGAGCAACAAGTAGTGTAAAGAAGGGAAATGATGAATTTGAGGCTTACTTACCCCTTCAGTCCTCCATATGGGTGCTTGAGACTCCTTGATAGCTTGCTGTCTGCCCAAAATCTATCTTAATGATCGATGTCGGTCACATCTCAGTCTGCACTCGACCGACGTTGGTTCCATGCGATTGCCTCCTTACCGACATCAGCTTCCCCTAGCTGATGTTGGTTATTACCTGGCCTGAGTCACCGACATCAGTCTGCACATAGCCGACATCGATCCCTGTCTGGACGTCGACATCAGTTTTCTAACCGACGTCGGTCTCTGTGTTTTGCTTGTGAGAAATGAATTTTACCCAAGAGCTCCTTTTGGATCAAAACCATGTCCAAATCAACCTTGCTCTACTCAAAATTCCTCAGCCCCTGTGACTAATACCTGTCTGTCATCTTCTCCTTGAAAACCAAGGCTTTCTTGTTCTTGTCACGAACATCAGATTTATCAAGAAATGTCACTTTCTTCTTCTGCATATAGAAATCATGATCCATGCTTCTCAAAACTGAAAGCATACCCTTTAACTCAAGAACATGCATCTCCTTCTTATTCATGTGACCAAGCCTATTAAGCCACATCTCCGAATCTACAGCTGAAGTAGATAAACCAAAAGAAGAATCAATAATACAAGTAGATAGATAAAGCGTACCTACTTTCTTACCTCTAGCTAAAACAAGTGCACCCTTGGAAACTTTCCAAGAGTCTGCTGTGAGAGTTACTATGGAACCCTCATCACCCAAACTTCCAACAGAAATCAAACTCTGCTTCAGGACTGGGACATGCATGACCTCCTTCAACACCCATGTGTTGCCCGTCTACAATTTCAGCTCCACTTTCCCTTTGCCAACCATTTGACAAGGCTTACCATCCCCTAAATAAAATTTTCCAAAGTCTCCCTGGACATACTCATGAAAAAATTCCCTATTTGGGGATGCATGAAAAGAGGCACTAGAATCTAAAACCCAAGATTCTACTTTATCCAAGGAACATACCAGAGCATCCTGTGCAACATAATCTGCAACATCTGCTTCTTCTTCATGTCCTTCATGCTGATCTACAACCAACCTGCAATCTCTCTTTAAGTTCCCTTGCTTTCCACACTTTCAGCAGGTTATTCTGCCATACCTGGATTTGGATCTCCTGCCTATCTTTGACCTTGATCTCCCATGCTCGATCTTCTCTCTTTGCCTTCCCCTACTTTCATCACTCAAAGCATTTCCTGATGATTCACCTATGATTTTCCTGTGAATATTTTCATTCAAGATTACACTCACAACATCATCCACTTTTAATATTTTAGAAGCAGATGCAGTATTGCTAACTGCCATTACCAAACTCTCCCAGCTTTTAGGTAATGAGCATAAGATTAAGAGAGCCTGAATTTCATCATCAAAAATAATATTGACTGAACTTAACTGGTTTACCAAACCATGGAAATCACTAAGATGACTATGTATAGATCCACCATCCAACATTTGCAAATTAAATAATTGCTTCATAAGAAATACCTTATTCGAAGCGGAGGGTTATTCATATAAATTTGCCAAAGATTCCATCAACTCTACCGTTGTCTTACACTTTGATAAGTTGGAAATCACAGATGATACAAGACTCAATCTTATAGATCCCAAAGCCTTTCGATCAAGAACGTTCCATTCTTCATCCTTCATATTTGTGGGCTTACATGTAACCCCACTCAATGGTAAGTACAAATCTTTCTGATACAAATAATCTCCTATCTGCATCCTCCATAATTGGTAGTTCTTGCCATTAAAGTTCTCTATTCGTAGCTTACTTTCATCTGCCATTGCTATACTCCCACTCAAACAGAAACCCCTGTGAGTAACCTGTAATCAACACACATTAACCAGATCTAATACAACCTATTAGTAAACCCAACCAAAAGCTCTGATACCAACTGTCAGGATCCTACTCCACTAATAAGAGTATATATGATTACCTTGTATAAGCAACTAAACATGGAATTATACTAGAATGAACAAGTAACTAGAATTCACAAATATCACAGAATATGAGAGAAAATACACAATATTGTATTAATACTCATACAGAAAGAAAATACAATAAAGAAGATGCCACTTCTTCTCCACACCTCTCAGAGGATTCCCACACCTCAAGTGTACAGTAATTCTCAATCAAGAGTTCACTCTCCTACCAAAATAGTCCCAACACACAACTCAAACACAGAGTTGGTGTTCACCTCCAATCAGTTAGTAATAACCCTATTAGTACACAAGTACTCAAAGTACTTCAAGTAGATCTCCCATGAACTTGCAACAACCTACAATTCAAATGATCTAACTTACCATGTAGATCTCCCTGATCTTGCAACAACCTACAAATAAATGATCTTACACTTGGAAGGGACTTCCTTGCCTTCCTCTCTTTGCACTAATTACAATACATGCCAATGGGTCTATAAATAGAACCCATACTAAACAATAACTTAGACTTCTAATTTACAATAATTAGACACACAGCTCAAGACTCAAAATAGCTTTTACATGCAAACACTCAGTTCAACGAACCTACTGTTCGTGCAACAAACATTTCTAGACCACATAGGTGACCAACGTCAGTTCCTGTCTGCCTAGAGGTGATCGACGTCGGCTGACTCCTGTCGATGTTGGTTGCCCTTCTACACTGTGGATGACTGACGTCAGTTACACTGTCAACGCCGGTACCCCTGAAACTCAGCAACCTCCTCCATGTCTGTAAACATTGAAGCTTTTAGCTCCACAACCTAACAGATCTAAGATGATCTTGCACAACCTACAGATGAACCTAGTTTTGCACAACTACAAAACCAGATCTTACAATCGGAAGGATCTCTTCCTCATCCTTAATTAAAATACAACCCCATGAGTCTATTATATAGATCCCATGCAAACAATAATTAGAATTCTAATTACAATAATTAGACACGCAGCTCTAAAACTAAAATTAGTCTTTTGCATGCAAACAATTGGTTCGTTAAACAAACTATTCGTCAAACTAACAATTCTAGAACCGCACAGGTAACTGATGTTGATCGCTATCTATCTAGAGATCACTGACATCGGCTAATCTCTGACCGATGTCGGCAGCTTCCTGTCCACCCCTGACTGATGTTGGTTGGCTTGTTTGACACCGGTGACTGTGACACTCAACAACCTCCTCCATGTTTGCATAATAGTGAAGCTTTTATCTCTACAACCTAAAAATCTCCCACTTAGAGATAAACAGCTGCACCTATACCTGTACATCATCTAATTTGTTTTCTAGCTTGTATCCCTCTTCAAGCTCAATCTTGAAGACCAACCACCACACAACCTATGGTGCAATGCCTGTCATCTAAGTCCCCTACCACATCTGAATCTACATACCCATGTAGAGAAATGCTTGGCCTTACATAGCATGTATACCTACTGTTGGTCCCTCTCAGATACCTGAGAATCCACTGAACAACTTTCTAGTGCTTCTTTCTCAAATTGACCCCAAACTCGCTGACAACACCCACTGCTTGGGCAAACTCAAGTCTAGTACATACCATGCACTTAACCTCATTATGTGAATTGGGACACTATTCTATGAACTGTCTATCCATAGGTGTGCAAACTAGTTCTGCATCCCACCTCTTGAACCTTGCCACTACCTTATTCACACAATCATTTGGTGACAAAATCAACCTGTGACCTTCCATGTCTCTAGACATACTCATGCCAAAGAATCTTGCTGCTCCCATATTCCTCATGACATACCTCTGAAATAACTTTAACTTTAGCTCAGCAACTCCCTACATGTGTGACCCTACAACAAGCATACACACCACATACAATAATAGGATAATGTAGCTAATATTATCCAACTTAGTAAAGTAAACACAATGGTTAAACCTCCATTGTCCTGCAGCTTGCTCAAGACCATATACCCTGGCCTTCCGTCTCACGTGTCTATTCTCTCTCTTCTTTGACCTGGGAATCCATTCGTCTCTCAGTGATTTCTCTCTGGCTAGAAACTCTACCAAATATTCCATTTGGTTCTCATCCAAGGAATCAAATTTCTCATTCATGCCATGCTCCCATTGTTTCCTAGATTCTACCTACTCTGCTTCTTTAAAACTTCTTGGTTCTTGACCATCAGTGAGCAATAAGTAATCTAAAGAAGGAGAACAACAAATTTGAGGCTTACTTACCCTTTCAATCCTCCTCATGGGCATTTGAGACTCCTTGACAGCTTGCTATCTGCCCAAAATCTATTTTGATAGTGACCGACCTCAGTCACCCTTTAGTCTGCATCCAACTGACGTCGGTTCCATGCGACTGACTTGACTATCAACATCGATTCCATGACTAACATCGGTCACCACCTTCCTGACACCACTGACTCTGGTCTGCACATGACCGACGTTGGTACTTGCCTATTCGATGTCGGTTCTACCTGACCGATGTCGGTACTTGTGTTTACCTGTGAGTGATGAATTTTTACCTGTGAGCTTACATTAAATCAAAACCCTATCCAAACTGCCATGCTCAGAATTATTCAACCCCTGTGACTGATCTCTATCCGTCATCTTCTCCTTGAACACCAAGGATTTCTTGTTCTTGTCAAAAACATTAGATTTCTTCTTTGTGCAATAGACCTGATCCTTTCTTGTAGCTTCAGTATCAAGAAACCTCACTTTCTTTTGTTGCTTACAGAAATCTCGATCTATGCTTTCTAGATTTGAACTCTTACCTTTTGACTCAAGAACATGCATCTCCTTCTTATTCATGTGACCAAGCTTACGAAGCCACATCTTCGAATCTACAACTGAAGTAGATAAACCAGAAGGAGAATCAATAATACAAGTAGATAGATAAAGAGTACCTACTTTCTTACCTCTTGCTAAAATAAGTGCACCCTTGGTAACTTTCCAAGAGTCCGCTGTGAGAGTTACTGTGCATCCCTCATCACCCAACTTTTCTACAAAAATCAAATTCCACTTCAGGACTGGGACATGCATGACCTCCTTCAACAACCATGTGTTGCCCGTCTATAATTTTAGCTATACTTTCCCTTTTTCAACCATTTGACAAGGCTTACCATCCCCTAAATAAATATCTCCAAAGTCTCCCTAGACATATTCATGGAAAAATTCTCTATTTGGGGTTGCATGGAAAGAGGCACCAGAATCTAAAACCCAAGATTCCACTTTATCCAAGGAACATACTAGAGCATCTTATGCAACAATACCTACAACATCTGCTTCTTCATTTCCTTCATGCTAATCTTTAACTGGCATGCAATCTTTCTTTATGTGCCCTGCCTTTCCACAATTCCAGCAGATTACTCTGCCATACCTGGATTTGGATCTCCTACCTATCTTTGACCTTGATCTCCCTTGCTCGATCTTCTCTCTTTGCCTTCCCCTGATTTCAACACTCAAAGCATTACCTGATGATTCACCTGTGGTTTTCCTGTGAATTTCTTCATTCAAGATTACACTAACAACATCATCCACTTTTAAGATATTTGAAGCAGACGCAGTATTACTAACTGCCATTACCAAACTATCCCAACTTTCAGGTAATGAGCACAAGATTAAGAGAGCCTTAATTTCATCATCAAAAACAATATTGACTAAATTTAACTGGTTTACCAAACCATGGAAATCAATATGATGACTATGTATAGATCCACCTTCTAACATTTGCAAATTAAATAATTGCTTCATAAGAAATACCTTATTTGAAGCTGAGAGTTTTTCATATAAATTTGCCAAAGATTCCATTAACTCAACCGTTGACTTTGCTTGTGATAAGTTGGAAATCATAGATGATGCAAGACTCAACCTTATAGATCCCAAAGCCTTTCGATCAAGAACCTTCCATTCTTCATCTTTCATATCCATGGGCTTGCATGCAACCCCACCCAACGGTAAGTACAAATCTTTATGATACAGATAATCTTCTATCTGCATCATCCATAATTGATAATTCTTGCCATTAAACTTCTCCATTCTAAGATTATTTTCTTCTGCCATTGCTATACTCCCACTCAATCAGAAACCCCTGAGAATGACCTGTAATCAACAAACCCTTAACACACTCTGAAACCAAGGTGTTAGTAAACCTGCTCCAAATCAGGCTCTGTGAACCTGCAACCCTAGCTCTGATACCACTTGACAAGATTAGGAGCATAATTGATTACCTTGTATAAGCAACTAAACATGGAATTTAACTAGAAGTAACAAGTAACAAGAAATCAGAAACAACATAGAATTTGAGAGACAATACAAACTTGTATTCAACTCATCTAAAAAGAAAATACAATAAAGAAGATGCCACAGTCTTCTCACACCTCTGAGGCTTCCCACACCTCTAGGACTCCCATTAATTCTCAATCAAAAGTTCTCTCTCTCAATTACGGTCACAATAATCAACTCAAACACAGAGTTGTTGTTCACCTCCACCAGTCAGTAACAATACTGCCAGTACACAAGTACTCAAAGTACTTTTAGTAGATCTCCCATGAACTTGCAACAACTTTCAAATCAAATGATCTTACTTACCATGTAGATCTAACATGATCTTGCACAACCTGTAGATCAACCTGGTTTTGCACAACTGCAAAACTAGATCTTACAATCAGAAGGATCTCTTCCTCGTCTTTAATTACAATACAGCCCCATGAGTCTATTATATAGATCCCATGTAAACAATAATTAGACTTCTAATTACAATAATTAGACATGCAGCTCCAAGACTAAAATTAGTCTTTTACATGCAAACAATCGGTTCATTAAACAAACTGTTCATCAAACTAACAGTTTTGGAACTGCACAGGCGACCGACGTCGATCGATGTCTATCTAAAGATGATCGATGTCAGCCAATCTCTGACTGATGTCGACAGCTTCCTATCCACCCCTGACCAACATCGGTTGGCCTATCCGACACTGGTGACTATGACACTTAGCAACCTCCTCCATGTTTGTATAACAGTGAAGCTTTTAGCTCCACAACCTAACATTCTTAGGGATATTCTATGCATTATCTTCTAAGAGGCCCCAAAGACCCACCATCACACCTATGATATGATCTTAGAGACCCGAAGTCCTCGAGACTTTACAGCCTAGTCCTACATGGTAGTATCTCAGGCCCTTGGGGGCTCAATAACGCTAAATTTTCTTGTCATATGAGTCCACAAGATGTTACCACCTATCAATAACTCGAGCATTTGGGAGTCTTTGAACACAATTTTTTATTTGAAATTCAATTATGCAGATACATTAAATATGTTTTTGTGCAAGTTTATGACAACTAAACACATTTTCTTACTTTGGATAAAATTGTATAGATGCACTAAATGATTTTATATGAAATTTTATTGCAGATAAATTTGATTGATACTTAAACCATTATTCCATGCAACCCCTAAAATAGTTTTACAGAACACTGTATCCTCTAACAAATATCCACATAGATTAATTGTCCCCTACTCCTATGCCTTTTCATATACAAGGTCAATATTAGTGATGTCACCAATGCTCTACCTTTAAATAACATGTTAACTATTTTGACCAATCATAACACAAATAAATACACTTTTATCTATTTTTAATAAAAAGTGCATAACATAACTTTTGCAAAACTGTAATTTTCTCTTTGAAAAAAATAAAATAAAAAATTGATTAGTCCAAAAACTAGAATTTGATCATCTCAAAAGGTAGATATGTAAACAGTATCTACCAAACTATAATTGTAAATTTGGATGCAATGCCAAATGCAATAATCTCAAATATCATAGCTTTTATCAATGACATATTCATAGGTGCAAATAAAACACAAAATATAATTATATTAGGTGACTTCAAAATATACATTACAAAACACAATATAAATTCAACATAATTCAAATGACACATGACAACCCATAAAATGTGATTTTTACTGGAAGGATAATATGCATTGTTCACACCGATTATTGATCATATATGGTTGAATGTTAAAATTTACAAAAATAACACATTTTTAAAGTAAATTTTTATTAGATTGATCATGACATTGGTTATTTGGTCTTATGTAACACACATATAAAATAATCTAAGACAAAAAAGACATGATTCATGTAATAACATCATTTCACAAATATTTAATCATATTTTTCATATCAACATACATTTTCATATACTTAAATATCTTACCAATCTCTTTCTTATAATAATTTTATTACACAATCACATACAACATGAAGAGAGAATCTTAAAGCATTAAAAATAATCAAAGACTAGCAAAAGAAGTGAAAGTGTGAGAACTAAAAACATTTTAATTTTTTCCAAACTCTATCTCCTTTTATACCTATATACACTAACATCAGACCTTTTTTCTACAACGACATATTAACTTCATCCAATTTTCCATTGATTGATGATATGAATAATTATAAAATAGGAGATTTTTTAAAAAGCGATGTCATTGTCACCTAAAAAGAGAACATAACAAGAAATTACCACATGTATATCTCACATACACAAACGAAAAAATGGCCTTAAAAAGGAATACTTATTTTGTATTTTTCTATATCGCCCAAAATAAATTACGATCATAGAGATTGTGATATAATACTATTGTTGAGTGAATACAATCTATTGAAGAGCATACCACTTGTCTATGTATACTATAAGTCCATCCTAGATTTTATAATCTACCAACTGGTAACTAACACCAATGTCTATGCAACTTCCATAATCATCACAATTATCACATACATTCAAAAACCTATAATGCAATTGATTTTATAAATAAAAGATGGAAATGCTAAACATGTCACTGGAAAGTTATACTTCTACTCTTGCATATACTTCATATTATCAAATCTCTATTATTACATTAGAAAATTTGAACTATTCTCTTGACTTTGTAGCTTTACCTTTATGGAACTTTTAAGTCTCTGTTCCTTGAATTTCAACAAAATTACATGTTAAAGAATTTATAATGTACTTGTTCAAATATATTATCACACGCTCTGGGCCTGAAATCAATTTTGAAGCTTCTCAATCAACATTCATCACACCATTTAATAGTAAAAATTTCATCTAAGAATTGTCTACATTATTGCACACATCAACATAAGTATGTTATGTGATTTGACTAACACTCAAGTTCATAATCTGCATTCACCCCTTTAAAATGCAGTTAAATTTAAGATATTAAATTATAACACTTTCAATTTGAGCTTTTCTACGTCAAAGGTTCATTGACAGTTGCCAATATCTAATCAATGACATTCCAACTCACTTGTAATAACTTTAGTCCCATAATTCAACCAACACAATCTATACAAGCCACAACATTCAATTGTTCTTCATACCATCAAGAAACTCCATATGCATATATCCATTGCTTGACTTATAATATGAAAACTGTCAAAAATACTAATATACAATACAATCTTTCAGAGATGCTATTGAAAACAATCATTCCTACATTCACACAAATTTTATACAATGACTATATTGCACACAAAGCAACTACTATCTACTTATTAAGATGATTTTTATTACAAGAAAAAAATACTCTTGATGAATAAAAGGTCATTCTACATGTTGAGGTATTGAACAAAAATTAAGGTATATAATCTACTTCTAATATTTTTTTCTTTTTCCAGTTTTGAAATTACACACTACTAACTAATTTCTACTCATTGTCTCTCACTATGTAGATAAACACATCTTATATCTACAGAGAACTTACATCTCATAGATATACTATGTTTTATTTACGTTACAAAATGTGCATGGCTTTTGTAAATCTAGTCTAAACTTCAATACATTTTTCTTTATCAAGAGTGTTTAGTTATATATCTTACTACTCAAGGACTCGTATCTCAAAATTATACTATATTTTTTCTATTACCAAATATTGCCATCACTTTGTAATTATATTGTTATATATTTCGTCAACAAAAAAAACTAATTTTCATATTTTGTAATTTTATTTTTGTTAACAAGTAGTGTTTATTTCATGTTTCAAAGCTCCTATTGTGGCACATTCGAACCACACTTTCAAAGGCGAACTGATCTTCTAATTATGTTTGGTGAAACAACATTTATTATATGGGACAAAATATGTTTTCTTGAATTTATGTTTCCATGTGACCTATACAACATCTTCAAAATCAATAACTAATGCTACCATCACTTACATCTTGTATTTAACTTTGTTAATATTATATTTTAATAGTTTATATTAGTTAATTGTAGTATTTTATTTAACATTTCATTTTTTTTTTTAATTATCATTTATATCAATGTTTATTTCTAGTTTCAACTCCTAAACTTGTTTTGAAACTAGTATTTTGTCATATAGATTGTTAAAAAAAAATATTTTTTTTTATTTCATATTATTACTTTGATTTCAACAACATAAAAATCAAATACAATATGTAGTTTGACACAAAGACAAAAACTGCAATAAGTATTTTAAAATAAGAAATCTTACAAGTTTTGTGTAAAAAGATTAAAATAATAAAAATAAAATAATTTAAAAAATTGAAGCAATAAAATTTAAAATAATATTAATATTATATATTTAAAATTTAATTTCTATTTATTTAATTTAAAATATGTTTTTATTTCATAATTTAAAAAATATAATTCTATTTTATTAATATTTTATTTTTTAATATAATTTATTATATTTTTTTAATAATGATAAACTCCATTAAAACTAAATTTACAAATTAATTTATATTAATATTTAGGAAATGATATTGAAAAGATGTGGGTGCATTGGTAAATCAACTTGATTGTTATATGTACCATCCAAGGTGTGATGGGAATAGTGTGATAAATGGAATGTAAAAATATCAATTGTGACAGAATCGTAAAAAATAAAAATATATCTAAGAAATATTTCAAATATAATAATTTAATTTTTAATTTTTAAATCATTTAAAATGTATAACTTATATTTTTAAGTATAAATAACTGATATAATTTAAAAAATATATATATTTCAAAGTATTTTTTTAAAGGAGTAAGCATTTTTGGATAATTTGATAGTAGCGTAAAGTTCCTAAAGCAATGCTCAACTTACAAGACTGATGATGATGATATTTTTTTTTAAAAAAAAACATCTTTTCACATCTAAAATGAATTTTTTTCTTGAACATGTTACAAATTTTAACAGCATATCATATTTCTTGAAAATTATTTATTATTTATTTTTTTAATTTCATACTATCATTTCAAGAATTGTATATTTAATTTCAAGGTCTCCGTGGATCTAAAACATCGAAGTTCAGCCTCATAAGAACCTAGACAACACCCAACCTATGCAATTAGTAAAACATATTTCAAATGAATTGTTTTTTATGTTTTGTTATTTATATTAAGTTTTACTTATATTTTTATTAGTTTGTCACGGTAAAATATTATAAGAATGAGTTAACATCAATAATTTATTTTTATGTTTTTGATTAATTGAATGTAGTCATAGGAAAATGAGGGATGAAGAGGTGAAAAATAATTTCAAAATCAAATTCCTGACTTGCCACTCACCCAACGGTCTCCTACAACAATTCCTTAGGTCTTTGGCCTTAGTGCTGGATTCTAGTATTCATGAAAGTGAGTGGTCTTCTGACCAGGAGGATTTTTCCCATTTCCAACACAAGAGAAGAGTGTTCCAAAACTGCTTCTGATGGTCTTTCTCAGCTCCATATAGACTTCCTCTATCCATCGAATCCCTTTTTCCCATCTGCCTTTAGTCTTGCTAGGGATAAAGGAGCTGAGCAGTCCCAACTAGTTGGTCGTACACATTCCATGGGAATCAGAGTGTTGCTAGGGTTTTTGCTGCCAAATATTGTGTTGTTGCTATTTCTCGATCTTCTCCAGTTTGTTCCTCTACTGTCGTAATCTTGCTTCCACCTGTGGTGTCTGAGCTAGGTGGCACTGGCATAGTTGTCGGTTCTTTGCCTTCTCAAGAACCGTCTTTCCATGCTGAAGCTATGAACATGGTTGACTTGGGTCCTGACGGTTGGTGGTGATAGGTTTGGTGGAGATGTTTCGGTTGCCGTTGTTACTATCTTCCTAATTTTCAGGGCTCCTTAGACCCCCCCTCCATATTCGAATGCTCTTGAGGCTCCTACAGCAAAACAAAAAAAAGTGTTGGATTTTTACAGACTATTAAAATGCTTCCAAGTCATGGATATCTTCTTGGTCTACCGCTTCTCCTCCCTCTCTTGTCAGGGTCAATTCTTCTACAGATTTATTTAAGCTGGGGGATGTTCCTATGGTGTTCTCAAAGGGTGTACCTGACTTAATTCTCCAAAGGCTTCTGTTCAAGAGATGGAGGTTGTGGTTGGCTATAAATCTTTGTTGGGAAAATGTGTGGGCTATTTTCTCTCAGTTTTTATGCTTTCTTCTTGGGCATGAAAGGCTTGGAGAAGCATTACTATTTTCTCTTTGTTGAGGTAATTTACTGCTTTCATGGGATTTTTCTTTGAAAAAAATTGTTGATGTGGAAGTTACTTGCAAGGAGAAAGGTCATAGATCTAACGCAGAGTTAATGAGAATGGAAGTGGAGAAGTTAGTGTGTGATGGTGTGAAATGGACAATGGATGATCTTGTTGAGGAAGAAGGTTGGTTGCATCATATAGATAATTATTTATATTTTTTTAAGCTTACTCTTCTTTGAAGATATATTTTTTTTGTTTGTTTCTTGATGATAGTTCTTTATTGGATTTGTTGGTTGTGACCTAAGAGCTTGTATTTAATGGCTTTATGCCTTAATGATTATGCTTGTATTAGCATTTTTATTATGAATTGTGGTTTGACTTAATCCCATTTTTATTACTGTTGGGTTATTATTTGGTAGGTTTGTTTGTGCCTTTTATTGTTTTTATGGTCTTTATTATCTTTAATATTTTTTATTTTTATTTTTAAAGGGTCAAGTAGCTTTCAAAAAACCTACTTTTATCAATAATTATAATAATAAAATAATTAATTAAAAATAAAATTTTATGTTCAATATAAATGGACATGTCATTTTAACACTTATTTTTATAAAATTTTAAAATTTTAACATGTATAAATGTTGAAATAAAAATTAAATATTAATTTTATTAATTTTAATAGGCTTTTTATTTGTGCATATTTTAGTCATTACTTAAAAAGGTAAGAAACAATGAATAATTCAACATTTTGGACTTTTTACTTTCTAACCTGTTTTTCTATTGGTTAAAATTTTGATGAATATAGTATATAATATATCATCATTCTCTCTCAATTTTTTTTTTGATAAATATTTGATTTTAATTAGAGCTACAATCAGGTCTGAAACATTTTAAGGGTTTAGTACCTAGAAAACAAAAATTGCTAAAAGGCTAGGCAGGGTTGAGCTATATCCCAAAGATCATTGTAACAACCCAGAGGATAAAACATAAGAAGCAGAGGAAAAAAATCAAATCTAATTGAAAACCTCAGAAGACCAAGAGGAACCTTCTAAAGTGAACAAAAAAATGAGACCACAATTGAATGAAAGACTCAAGACAACACTCCCATTTCCACCACAACATAATCGATGAGTAGGCCTACCTATACATAAAAACTTACCCTTGAGACACCAAAGTTAACCTTCCCCTACTTCAGATTAAGGGTTCCATAGTCCATTGAGTGCCTCCATCGATGGAGTTCATAGCATCTAGTTGCAACCTTTATACTTTTGACTTCTTGCCCCTTTTCCCTTTAGGGCCAAAGTTTGGTTTTGAAAGCAAACTTTTTCTTTGAGCTATGAACAAAACCTCGATGGAATTAAGTTCCTCTTCTCCTTGTGAAAATTTATCAATCTCCTCACTATCTTTTATCTTAAGTCAACCCTCATCATCGTACTATTTTTGATTTTGAAAATTTGAAGTTCTAATAACACCCTTTGAGAATAAAGCTCCCAAAGATTGATTCACCACCGGAGAGGAGATAAAAAAATCTAATAAATTAATGAATGACCTTAGTGGTTAAATAAATTTGAAGCCTTTTTCAAAAAAACCTTAGTAACCAATGTTTCCTCTAAAACATATTTTAAACCATCAATTGGGAAAGGAAATTCCTGCTCAACAAAATGAGAAGAAGAGCCAATCAAAAATATGAGATCCTTAACTAAATTATCTACGAAAGGATTGGAGACCAGCTTCGATGAAAGGCAACTTGAATAAGTGAGATTCTCAAACCTACCCACAAGATCAAGGTTGTGGCAACCAATTTGACTTGCCTATTTCTTTAGAAAGGAAGAACTTGAATCTAAGTTAGAATTTTGAGGTTAAACAACCCTTTTATGGCCAGTCTGATTACAATTAAAGCATCTAAAAGGCAATCATTTATAGTTGATGAATTGAATCCATGATCGGTGAGAAGACTAGGTCTTGATGGAGTGATAGATGGTCTTAGACTAATCTACGAGAATACAAACCTTGAAAAAGCACTATTGTCCAACTAGATCTTAATTAATTTTGTCAAAAAACCCCAACTTATTAGCCAATAATTGAACCATCCTAATATTTATCATGGCTAAAGGAAGATTGTAAATTTTGATCCACACTAGAGCCTTTGTAATCACAATGGTGATCTAATATTAAAAAAGTGGCCTAAGGGCACATAAACACTCCCTGCTTACCCACAAACCAAGGGCCATTGTTCCATACATAATCCTTAACCTCAAAAGATTGAAAAAGATTCATAAAAAATCCATTTGAAAGTAAAAAAGAGAAACCTCAGTGAAATTAGGCTAGACTTGTTTAACCTAAAGATAAAGTTCCTCCCAAGAGGGGTGTTTCCCAATACATCTACAGATCAGGGATCTGTGGCCTGCCTCTACTTATAATGCATAAATGGACTCATAGGTGATCTCTAGAATAGGGGAGTCATTGAAAAAACAAGAGAACATATCTATAAAATCTAGGTTCACCATCGCGATGAGACTTCCCTATTGAAACCACTGTCTCCTCAGAGTTAACATTGTTCCCTCCTTGACCCACATTACTAATCTCAATAAATAATAGAGAGCCCTTATCGACCAATTGAGGGGATAAATCAGGTTTTGTGTGGGTAATAAATGATTTAAAAAAATTGCCACAAGAATGATAAGGATTAGCTGCATTCAAACACTCTGAATAAACCACATTTTTGCTTGGGATTTCCCTTTCACTGGAAGCCACTTTGTCCCCTATTTCAAACCCTACTCCATTGTTTAAAAGATTACCCATGCTAACAAATATACCCAAGTCAATGAAATATTGTTTCAAAGCTACAACTCTTACACTTTTTGAAGATTTAAATGCCCCACATCTAACCCTTTAACTAGGTTCCCCCAATCTCCAACTACCAATATTTTGTTCCCCAACAAAGGAAGGACCTCCCCAACACCTTCCCTGTCACCACCACTAACATTACCATCACAGTTGGGGAAGAAAATCAAACTCTAACTGTTGTTCTATGCGTTGGGTGCCTGGCCTTGAGTCCTTTCTTGCTCCACTAAGACCACCTTATTTTGCCTTTGTGTTTCATTGTAGACCTGCCCTATTTTGCCTTCACTCCATATAAAGCTCACCATCACTTTGAGGACATCACCCCATAGTCTTCCCTCCCTTACCCTCCAACAATACCTACCTAGCACTTTGTATTGCATGAAGCTTCCATCATTCTGTTTGATATCAATCAATTTTTTCTCTCCTAATTATTATCAATATAGAATTAACCCAATCTAATCACATAATTTAATGTTAAATTAAAAATTTACAAAAATAATTTTAATTATTAATTTATTATATATATATATATATATATATATATATATATATAATTTACTTAACTAAAGACTTTTATCTTATTATGCAAATAAAAAAAATAGTATTAACTTTTTCTTGTATCCATTTTTATGTGATATTTTTAAAATCTAATCACAATATTCTATATTTAAAGTATTATATATATGCTTTTTATATATATAATTCGTGGCAGTGTTTTGGTTGCAATAATCCTGAAGAATTTGTTAATGCTCATTCTAAAAAATTACTTTTTGGCAATGGCTTCAAATTTGTTCCTTTCCCTTGGTAGGCCGCATGACTATATTACATTTAAAAATAATAATTTAATAATATTTCATAAAAATTACACACAAATTTTTTCATATATGGTTAATTTGAACATTTTTTTAGTGAATTGAATTTTGTTGAGTATAATCAAACTTTTATTACTTTTTATGATTGTATGATGAATTTTTAGTATACGAGAATATTTTTATTAATATTTTTTTTGAAAAATCTTTTGAGATTTATTATAAAATTTTGAAAATAATTTCAACATAAATTAATGGAATAGATTCTCATAACAGACACAAAATTATGTTATATAACAGAGGTGCATTAATTTATATCATACAGGTTTTAAGTCTTTTACCTTTTGATGTGTTAAATCATGTTCAACCTTCTTTATAAATTGTCTAAAACTTTTACCTATTGGTGAGTATTAAACCATGTGCATTCAACCTTTTCTTATCAAAATTTGATCTTTTCTTTTTATTTCATGTTTCAACCTTTAAAAATTTGAAATTCATTTATTTTTAATTTCTGTTTGGATTTTTTTTTTAAATTTTTAATATTAAATTATATAATTAAATTAACATATTAAAGAATTAAGATTTTATTTATGTTTTATATTTTTATAAAATTATTAAAAAAGAGTTAGTTATGTATTAATTATTTTCAAAAGTATGTTTATATATATTTACTATTAATTTTCACATATAATTTTACATTTCAATAATAAATTAGATATACAGAATAATTTTTTAAATTAAAACCTTACTTTTATAAAAAATATCCAAAATACTTATTTATATATATATATATATATATATATATATATATATACATACATATATATATACATACATATATATACATACACATATATATATATATACATATATATACATATATATATACATACATACATATACATATATATATACATATACATATATATATATACATACATACACACACACACACATATATATATACCCCTACTTTTACACAAATTAAATATACAAAATACTTCTTTAAATTAAATATATTTCCCATTTTATCCAAACCATTGCATCCTAGTCATTCAACGTGAAAGCAATGACTCTTTACTTTCGGAGGTCTTCCTAATCATCTAGCCATTAATAAGTTATTACCAGAATCGACACATTTTGGACATTGAAAAATTGTTCCTTCAAGTCCTCAAATTTAAACTAATTCAAAAATCACTTCAATGGCTTTTTTCTGGTGTTTATGAAGAATAAGTAATCACTTTCTCTGCCTTCATTATGTAGAACGGCAAATATATTCCATGAAATAATTTCTGATGCATGTCATGCCAAGAAAGAATAGTTTATGACACCAGCACATTTAATTGTTATGAAAACTATGTAAACTAATTTAACAATTTCCATGTTTCTTCAACATCGATGAAATACCAGATCAAAACTGATCACAAACGTATACATAGCGAGAAAATCTGATAACTAATGATGCTGTGGATCACGTCCCTTATTAGGACGAGGAGGTGTGGGTGGTTTGTGAGCCTTAAACAGTGTCCCCTTGGCAGCCAGATCTCTCTGCAATTAAAAAAAAAGCACCATGAAACATTAATTCTTCGAAAACAAAGAGCCTCCTTCTGAATTCAACCCAAATCAATTGTTTGAAATGGTTGTGAAACATCATTATACTTTGACAGCCTATTCTACATACCATATGACCCAATTAGTTTCCAAAATTCACTCCTGTTAATGCGGGACTATACTTACGGCAATGGCCGATGGAATTGCTCCTTTGCTTGCAGGCTTTGATCCCTTCTCATTCAAGCAGTCTTAAAAACAAATGAAAAACAAGTGGGTTTTAAAAACAAATAAAGGAAGATAAAGCAGACTTGCAGATATGATACAGAAGGAATTCTTTATCTATAATTAAGATTAAGGGTATTTGAAAGTACCATCCGATTGCTGGTTGTCCATGGAAAATGTTTTACCCAAACCAAATGGAGCGAGGGGAACATTTTCAATTTCTTCCAGGCAGGAGCACGAACCCTTGCCCTCATTCTTCTCCTTCCTCTCCATGCTTTCTGAAGAGTTTTTAATTTTTATATGCCTATCCTGTTCTGGACTAAACGCCATGGTTGCTATATATATAATTACAGGTATGTGGTTGTATATATATAGAGTAAGCTATACAAAGGAATTAATAGTGTAGGAAGAAGTGGTCAAAATAGAAAAATAAAGCATGGAAAGAGGCACCAGTTTGCTGATGCAATCCATTCACGTGTTTGAAGGTTGGGCAAAACCAGTAACCCCATCCACACATGCAGAGGTTTGGAAAAAACCAGTAACCCCATCCTCAACATGTATTATTAATTGGGTTTGATATTTTATCAAGAACGTGTCAATGATGGAAACGTATGTCTGAAAGCTCTCGGAGTGGTTTTTTTAATACGAAAATGATTCAGTCAATATATTTAAAACATTGAACATCCACTTTCTTTATAATTTATTTAATAGTCAACAAGTCTATAGAGGTCGTTATATAATTTATTAAAACTAGCTTCATGGAAAGGCAAATGGCTCTATGGGGTAGGGAAAATATAATTAATTCAAGCTGTCTTTCATATAATGTCAGTTTATATGATGTTAGTCTTGGAAGTTTTTGTTAGCATTAAATTTAGATTAATTAATTTTATTAAAAAAATTTATGGAATGCTCTTTTGAGTCCAAGAAAATTAAATTAATGAAATGAGAAGATATTTATATGATGATAGTTTTGGAAGTTCTTGTTAGCATTAGATTTAAATTAGTTAATTTTATGAAAAAAAATGTGGAATGCTTTTTTTGAGTCTAAGAAAATTATATTAATAAAATGAGATGTTTACCTGTCAAAATTACAAGAGGAGGGAGGGGAGAGGGAAGGGTGGAGTAGGAATTAAAAAATTGTTCAGAATGATTGAAGTTTTGGGAACAAAACTTCTATGGAGAATTTATCAGGACAAAGATAATATTTAGAACATCTTACTCTGTAGAAACTATCTTGATAATGTAGATAATCATACCAATATTTTTACTATAGAGAATTAGATGTATGGTTTTGTATATGAGATTTTCTTGAGAAATGTAGAGCCCTTATCTCTAACTCCTTCTGCTAGGAAATTAAAAATGGAAGATCTGCTAATTTCTAGAAGAATGCCTAGTCCAGTGTGGGTTCTCTCTACAATCATCCCTTCTTCAACTTTTTAGAATAATATGTTTCAACCCTTTAGGGATCCTTAGTTTGTAATTACTGAGATGAAATCCAAAGTGTTTGGGTTCCTCAGAAAAGATGAAAAAATCAAAACCTTTTTGCAACTAACCATACCACTCATCTTCTAGTTTCTTTGAAAAACTACCTGAACTTTCACCATATCAAGGTTTCAACAAAGTTGGATATCTTAAAATGGAATGGAGACCCTTCAGGTAATTTCCTAGTGAAATAAGACTATTATAAGTTAATCTCTCATATTATTTCCCATTTTTATGAATCCCTTAGGGGTTTCTTAAAGCTAATGTAAATATGTGGTTTATCATGAAGAATAAATATCTTTTCTAGGACAAACTTCAAAGGATTAGTTTTCTTGGGCCCTCTTGGTACATCTATTATAAGAATAATTATGAAACCCCAAACCATGTCCTCTCTCGCTATAATTTTTCTTAGAGAATTTGATCTTGGTTCTTTTTTGGGTGGCAACAAGTTCTATTTAGGAACTTCTGATTAGCTTGTCAAAAAAGAGAGGAAATCAAGTTAGAAACATTTGGGCAATGGTTCTATATCTAATCATTTGGAGATTATGGAAAGAAACAAATGATAGAATCTTTAGAAACTTGTACCTCTCAGAAGAAATCCTTAGCCTTAAAATTAAGACTCTCCTTGAAGATGTTTTCAAGGATAAATTTATCCCTTCTAAAAATAAAATCACTAGAGAAGAATGTCATATTCTCCTAAAATTGAATTTATTGAAAAACAAATTCATCCTCCCTTCACAAATCACCAAAAAGTGGAATCCCCTCAATGAAAATTTTATCAGGCTAAATTTAGATAAGGCATCTAAGGGTAACCTATGTCTTTTTGGAGGTAGATATATATTAAGAGATAATCGGGGACAAGTGTTATCATGTTATGCCTTTAACATTTCATGATTTTCAAAAAAATTGACTAAATCACTAGCTCTTCTTAGAGGATTGCAAATCGCTATTGAATCTAATTTTAAGAAATTGATTATGCAAGGCGATTCTCTATCAATCATTAAAATGACCATTTTAGATAATCTGGACTTAAGTTCCTAAATTAGATGGGAGATAATCTTTGAAAATGAATAGTTATTGGGTACCATGTAAGTTGCACATGGAGAGTATGGTAATAATTTGGATATATCCCCCATTTATTAGATTTGGGAGAATTTAAAATTATAAAATTTTAAATAATGTAGGCATATTATTGATATTTATGTTTTAATTGAACTATAGATAAGTTAAAATTATCTAAAATAGTCCCTTCAATGTTATTTGTAATCGTACTTCTCATGACCCTACTCCTCCCTATGATTATATATTGGCTGATGTGCAAACTAACAACCCTAGACATCCTACTCTAAGGCATTTTCCACCTACTTGGACCTCTCTCGCATCATATTCCTAGCCCCTATAAATCCTTAGTTTATATTAGGCCTTTTGCATGCAAGACAAGCCTTCCTGGAGACCTCTCGAGGCCTCTCGAGAGCCTATTGATCGGCCCAGGTCAAAGTTTAACCTAGTCCACAACTTGTGTTAAGGAAACCCATAACCTAGGATGCATGTTTACTTTACAAAATCTATGGATTAGGTCTTGACCTAAGCATAATGTTGTATAAATCCCAAATTTGAAGCCAAACGACCAAAATGGCTACATTTAGGTCATTTGGTGGATTTGGGAGGGGATATATGTCACTATTTGATGAATTTGAGCCTCTCTCTCTTCTCATTCCATCTATATTGTGATTATTTTTCCCTCTCTTGACTCTCATGCCTTCTTGAATCTCTCTTGTTTCACTCTTGGCACTCTTGAGCTTGATTGGGGATAGATAATCCCATATGATACTACACTCTTGCTTGGAGACTCCATTGCTGCTCTTAGTTGTTGTTGATTCGTTGTTGGCTTGATCTAAAGCTCCTACATAGGGCATTTCACTTGATTTGTGCACTTGGTTGGAGTTCTTACACAATTACAAGTTCTCACTTTACCTCCTCCTTTGCTCTTGGCTCTTGGTTTGGACTTCAGCTTGCACATAGCTTGGTCTTCCTCCTACATTGCTTCCTAGTTTGGATTCTTGGTTGGTAGAACATCCACCCTTCATTTTTGAACTTGATCTAAGGACACTTTGATATGCAAATTAAAACTCTATTGTTTGTGTAGTGTATATGCTAGGGTTTGAAATATTTAATGAAATAGTTATTTTATATGTTGCTTAGAGTAGTTTCCAAAGTTTATTGCATTTGTATATGTTCAAAGAATACTTTGATAGATTGAAATGTTCCTTTTTTTTAATTATCATTGCTCTCTTTGTAATCCTTTCTCATTGCATAAGTAGAGATATACATGTTCAAAACACACTAGAAAACTTGCTCAAACATTCTCTCCCTCTCTTGCTAAAAACTAAAACATTGCATAATTAGAGAACAATAGTGTTGCTTTGAAAGGATAGCTCAAATTGAGATAAGAATGCTCTTGAACCTTTACCCAAAAATAAATTTATTGTGTAAAACATCTTTCATTTGGCCTTAAAGTGCCTTACTTACTAGATTTACATTTCATTGATTATCTCATTTCATTCAATATTGTTGCTTTCATATTATTTATGCAACTATTAGTATAATTTTATCCACTTGCCTTACTATGGTTAGATCAGTCAGAGGTGCTTATATGCTTTGCATTCTTGTTTGTGCTAGCCCCAACCTAGTTTGCAAGTCTATCTATATCTTGGTGCAAGCCAGTAAACTAGATAACCACTATTTTACCGCTAAGCCTTCTAGCCTCTTAGTTGTTTGCTTTAGCACCCTACCAAACACTAGTGGTTCCATTCAGATTCTTGGATCTACATTTTTGGCATGCCTGGTGGGACCTCACATATTTTTTCACATTAGTTATATCCCATCTAAATCTCTCTTAACCAAATCCCCTCTGTTAGCTATTAGGATTTGCTTTTAGTTATGTTTTGGCTCTCACCTTTGTTATTTTATCTTGTTTTAGTTTTGTGTCTTTATCCTAGTTGGTTCTCTATCAGTTTGCCTTTTCTATTGTCTCCCATGTTGTTTATGTTTCATTGCATCTATATCTGAGCTCCCACCTTTGGGATGCCAATCTTGGTGGATTCAGGGTCTCATCCCTGAGCTCATTATTGAGAAAGTTGTGCTTGTAATGGAATGCTATAGACACCATAGGACCCATAATTTTCCCTTGACCCAGCATGGTGGTCTGCACCCTCCCATGTTTTAAAGGGAAAAATATTAGTAAGAATATAACCAACAGACTTAGTCTTCTTTTCACTATTTCGAGCTTCATTCATTTGAGGACATTTTATCTCAGCCCCATGTCATGCTTGATTCACCCATTTGAGGTAATGAGGATCTCCTTGCATATATGTGGCCTAAGGAGTTACGTGTAATCATTGATGATTTTTATAGATGTCTCCATGTGAATGAAGTGCTTCCTTTTCCCCCTAAGAGTCAACAATGTGCTACCTCTGGAAACAATGCCCATACCCACTCAATGTAAAGTGCCTTGACTAGTTCTCATGTGAGTTCCCCACCTATTTATTGGTTAGAGACTCTAGAGTAAGAACACCCTCATATCCATACTTTGGGTCATAGGTATTCTAACTCAGTGATATATCCCCAACTTGGGGTTCCTCCCTTCTTCCTAATACTTATTATAGAGTTTCCAATGAGCATGATAATGGGATGTGTATCGAGAGCATCAGCAACCATCAATTAACGCTTGTGTGGTGGTATGTTACTAGCACCATGGATATCTTGGTCATCATGACCATTTCCAAGAGTATGCCACATCCTCCCATCACACCTATGGAAACCATCACACTGCTCGTGGCCATTCTCCACCCCATGGAAGAGATGATTTCCATCATGAGCATCTTCCTTGTCAGAAGCCTCCCCGATGTTATTTTCCTTGTGATCATTGTCATGGTGATGCTTATAGGCATATGCAGCATCATCACCATCATGATCCCCCTCTTAAATTTTGTCACCAACCTATTATCAATCGTGCTGATGAGGATCTTTGTCAAAATCCTCTATCCCCTTGGGTGTTTGTTATTCCCCTTCCTACTCCTATCCCTAAACTGCCTATGTTTAATGGGATGTGGGACTCCAGTCCCATGGAGCATATCATGGCCTTCATGATGGTGTGTATGGAATAAGAACAAGATGAAGGCACAATGTTGAAGCTCTTTGCTCATTATTTATGATTCAAAGCTCTTATATAGTTTTAGTATCTACCTCTAGATTCTCTCTTTAGTTTCTAATTCCTTATAGATGACTTCCTACAATATTTTGATATTTCTAGAAATTTTAACCTCAACATCCAATCACTCATTTTTCTGGCATAGGCCAAGGGCGAGTCAAACTTTTATTTTATGCATAGATGGCACTCAATAGTTCATACATGTAGGAATATGATATGTTTACACAAGCATTGAGGTAGGAGGTTCACGTTGAGGTCCTTAAGTGTGAACCTACCTCTTATGATGAAGTTGTTAATGAGTGTCTAAAAATCAAAGTGTTTTAGGTACATTTAGGCATGCAGCTCATAGCTTCCTAAAAGTCATCCTCTTCATGCGATCATAACCGTAATGTGACTGATGACAATGTTACTGATTCTCCTCCTGAGAAGAAGGACAAGAAGGATAGCTATAGGGTCAATGCTTTGAACAAGAAGCCAGCTGAAAAAAAGTATTTTGACTCAAGCAAAACAAAATAATATACAATGTTTCCTTAAAACCCCACCAAGTTTTAAAACTTTCATTAGATGAGGAGGTATGATGATAAAAATTATGCCACCCAAAAGTCTAGTGTACAAACTTTACCTCCATCTCAGAGTTATCCTCTTGCAAAACCAAACTACAAGTTGAATGTTTTCAAGGAACCTCTACCTGACCATGACAAGGAAAATAAGAAGAAATCAAAGGCTAATGTCATGTATTACCCTTATTTCTCTTCCACCTCTTCTTGTTTCTCTTCCCATGCTAACCCGAGATGGAAATCCAAGTGTGAGAGTAGCAAGGTTTTTGTTTCCATCAACATAGCCTCTACTGGGTATGAGTGCTTTATCAACATGCACTCTGATCAAGTCACCAACCTTGTTGGAGATGGACCTCTCATCCAACCCATGGGGGTAGGGAACCCCAAAGTTAGATTTGAATTTTTGTGTAACATCCCTCTCTAGGCTAGAAAACATCCTCACTCTATCATAGAGGAGTTTTAGGGCCTCTTGACTGGGATCTCCATTTGGGACCTTATTCACCTTTGCCCTGAGTAAAGGGATTTCATCTTTGATGAGTTTGGTCTCCCTCATGAAGATCCACTACGTGATGATTTCAAAGTTTTGTTCAGCTTTGACACACATGATCACCCCTATCCTCCCATCTTATCTCTTAACCCCAACCTCTTTGTTAGACACTTTGACTCTTGAAAAGAGGGCTTATTTACCTCTCTACATCAATACTTCATTAGATTATTGCCATGTTAAGTGGTGAATTATAAATGAAGGAGTTGCATTAAACATCATGCCCTTGCATGTGTTCAATGATATTGAGATTAGTCAGAAGAATCTCTCTAATTCTCACCATAGCTGTGTCAGTTTCAATAATGACATAGTTATGCCAGTTGGGAATGTGAAGCTTTTGGTCAAGTTTAGCCCCAAGATTGTTAGAATTGATTTATATGTGTTAGACCTTGATCTCTCATATAACATCATTTTTTGCCATCCCTAGACCACTACCATGCAAGCTATTGTATCAACTACATTCTGCATGGTGTAGTTTGTGTATGAAGGTGAGGTTCGCACCTTGGAGGTTGACCCAAATCCTTGGGCATTACTCTATGCAAAGATAAAGCCCTTAGGTAAGGCTTTGGTTGTCTCCTCATGGGTGTTTGTAAATTTTCATATACCCCCTATTACTAAATTTCATTTCTTCAAGGATGAACATTTTAACCCATCTGAGTATCGATCAATGTTTGTTCCATCATATTTCACATTAGTTGACTCCCCCTTCCATTCTGAAACACTAGGCCAGTCCATCTCTTTTCAAATATCTCTTCTAGGATGTCTCTCTAGATGTTGAGCTTCCCCTTACATTATGTTTTGCCCATCAAAGTGTAGGATCTCTCCATGCATCTCCCACTAAGATTACTAGAGTGGTCGAGTCTGATCTCAAGTGTTTTTCATTCATGTTACAACACACAACCTATTCAAGGAGAGAAAGGCTTACACAAAGCTCATGTGGGTTTTTCATAAGTAGCATTATCCCCTCGATCACCTTGGTTTGGAGATTTCTCTCACAAATAGACCAACCTTAGGCCTTCCTATGGTGAATGTCCTAGCGATTGACCTTGAAGTGTTAAATGAGTCACTCCCTCCCACGCCTGAGTGTTTCAAGGAAGGCAATGCTATGTATGTTGAAGGATCCATAAATGTCAACCTTGGCACTTCGATAAGACCTAAGATAATCAAGATTAGTGGTAGCCTTACTCCTGAGGAACAGGATGTCTTGGTCACCTTCTTACATGAATTTTTAGATGTATTCACTTGGGAATACTCTGATATAAAGGGCATAGATCCTATCATAGTCATCCATAACCTCATTATGGATAATGAGACCCAAACTATTCACCAAAAGTAATGATCCATGGCTCTTAAAGTCTCGTAGTTGGTCAAAATAGAGATAGAGAAACTCATTTGAGTTAGATTTATCCAAGATATTAATTATCCCTAATGGATTTCCAACATTGTCCCCATTCTCAAAAAGAATGGGGCTCTTCAAATTTGCATCAACTTTTAGGATCTCAATATGGCCTGCCCAAAGGATAACTTTCCTACTCCTTTTAAAGACTAGATTATTGATTCAATCACTAGTTTTGAGATCATGTCCCTCATGGATAGTTTTTCTGGGTACAACTAAGTCTATATTGTACCCAAAGACTAGCACAAGATGGCATTCACTACCCCATGGGGTACCCTCTACTATGCCATCATGCCTTTCGGTCTAAAGAATGATAGGTCCATGTATTAGCATGCCATGACCCACATTTTCCATGACCTTATCCATAATATAGTTGAGTGCCATGTTGATGAGCTCCTCGGCAAATAATACAAGCAAGATGAGCATGTGTGAGACCTAGAAATCATCTTTAAGCATATTTGAGAGTATCATATCAATCTCAACCCTGAGAAGTGAATTTTTGACATTTTAGATGGAAAATTTTTCATCTTCCTCATCTCGTAGAGGGGCATTGAAGTAAATATGGATAAGATCAAGGTGATCTTGGAGATGCCTCCCCTACGTAACCTATCTAGTTGCAATACTTCCTTGGAAGAATCAGATTTATCAAACATTTCCTTGAGGAGTATGCTCATAAATCCATGCCCCTCACACATCTCTTGCACAAGGACACTCCATTCTTGTGGTCCACTAAAGTCCAAGTGGCTTTCAAGGAATTGAAGCATCTTTTTCATAATCCTCCTATCTTGATAGCACCTACACTAGTTGGCCCTGAACTCAATTATTCTCTTATTGAGTGTTAGTTCCTCTCTCTCATCTTCACCATAAAGAAATTATGGATTACATGTTGGGCCAGACTACTAACATGATTAACCAATCTAATCCACTTCGCTACTTGCTAAAAAAACCCATCTTGTTGGTAGGATTGTGATGTGGATCATGCTTCTTCATGAGTTCAACCTCTGCATCATTAACTAAAAGTCCACCAAGGGCTTGGTTGTAGCTGACCAACTCACTGAGTATCTAGTACCCAACCTAAGTGTGGAGCTGGATGATGATGCCTTTCCTGATAAGATGGTTTACTTGATCAATTATGTTGAGTTCTTAGAGTGTGATTGGTATCAGGATATGGTTCATTACCTTGCAAACCAATATTATCCTAACATTGTCTTCACAAGAATGTTATCGAATCCATAAGTTCACCATCCACTATGTCATCATTAGTGGCATCTTGTTCAAGAGGGGTCTTGATAGTGTGTTGATGTAGTGCCTCACCCCCAAAGATATCTTTATCATGCTTGAGGAGTCTCATGGTAGAATTTTTTGTGGTTACTCAGAAGGGTAGGTCATCGCTCAACATATTATTAGGATGGGCTACTATTGGCCTACTATTGTTGAGGATGTAGTCTAATATGTCAAGAAGTGTAGGATGTGTTAAGTCATAGGGGATGCTATCAACACCCTGGCTAACCTATTACACTCCATCTCGATAATTTGGTCCTTCTCGATTTAGGGTTTTGACTTCATCGGTGAGCTCAAACCTACCTCTTCTAATGGCCATCACTAGGTCATCACTACCACTTACTATTTTACGATGTGGGTTGAGGTCATGACTCTTAATGGCATGTGTGGGAAGATCATTTCCAACTTCATCTTGAACCAAATTATTTATAGGTTCTAGGTTCCCACCATGATCATGGTCAATAATGGCCTAGGCTTCCAAAGCCTTGAGATGTGTGACCTCATTGAACACTTTGGGTTCAAGCTTTGTTTCTCATCTACCCATTACCTCTAGGGAAATGGGAAAGAAAAATATTCAAATAAAACTTTTAAAAAGATGATTCTCCATACCATTACCTAGTCTAGGAGAGACTAACAACTCATGCTCTATCCTTCCCTTTGGGCCTATCGAACTAGCTTTCGAACGGCCATGGAGGCAACCCCATACTATCTTGTGTATGGTTTTAAGGTTGTTATTCCCTTAGAGGTCTTAATCCCTTCATTATGAATTAACACATTTAGTTCTATCTGATGAGGAAGAACATGCTACTCACCTCACCAAACTTGAGTTATTATATGAGTGATGTCTAGTTGATCTTGAGTACAATTGTGCTTAGCAATGCCATCAACACCACCAACTTGAGAATTTGGTGCACCCTCATCAATTCAACGTGGGTGATATGCTCCTTAATTTTAATAAGAATCACATTAAGAAATGCAAACTCATACATAAGTGGTTTGGCCATTTTATCATCACCACCTCTCTAGAAAATGGGGCTTTTTATCTCTTGACCCTCAAACATGAACCCCTATGATACCGATCAATGGGTTTTTCCTCAATGCATTTCATGTCTAGGGCCCACATGTCCCTCCAATAAAGTCTCTCCTATGGTGGTAAAGTGAACCTTTCCTCTCTTCTATCACCACTAACCTTTGTGTCATTCATATATGTGTGTGTATGTGGGTTATTTATTAGCATTTCTTACTATCTAATCACATGTATCTAGTAGTCTATATCAGATGAAATATACACATCACACACAAAATCATATACACACATGTGATAATAATGAGAAAACCACTTCATATATATCATAAAAAATACATGTTTTTCTCTAGGTACATGACATGGGCTCACTGTCCCCAAAAACTACCATGTGCATGGCTACATATGCATGCCCAATCAACCTATGACTAGGCAATATCTATGATAGTCATGATCTAAGTGGAGATATTAATCTCTTCCTCTCAACCAGCCAAGTTATGGTCTCCTCCAATATAGCCAACCAGTCTGCCCTCACTCTAAGTGCCTCAGTTCCTCTAGTCTGGTATTGAGCTAGCTCATCTCGTAGCCAATCGATCTTGATCTTTGTTATCACTAGCACTACCTCAGTCTCTGATATAGTTAACCCATAGTTTATTGACTCAACTTCTAGTTATAAAATCCTATGTTGTGCCCTCACTAGCTTGAGCGAGGCTCGTGCACCCACACACAAAAACTGAGTATGTGGCTCTACCCCTACTAACAGATGTGGTACCCATTCCATTAGTGGTGTGCCATCCACATTAGGGAATAGATCCCTCAGTAGGAGGTCTACCTAGGGTTTAGTCTAGTTAGGCTAGTCTCTTACACACACACAAATCACATATATTATTCACATATTTTCTGTTGTTATGGATGAGTATGAAGATGAAGTGATATCTAGCAAATACACTTGTCTTACTTAGTAGTGTTGATGGCCTCTAAAAAACTCTTGATGGTCGTGATCCTCTTGGTAATGGTGGTCCTCATCATGGTGTCCTCTCTCCACCATTACCCTTCTCTATACCTTGACTGTCGATTGAGCTCACCCCTAACTGGCCTAGGGTATGCCTTCCCCCTCATAGAGCCTACCTTCCCAGATGATAGTATGATCCTTGTATACCTCAAAGCTCCTCCCATCCTAAATAGGGCTCTACCCCAGCATCCTTTGACCATGCTATATAATTATAAGGATCTCTAATGTAGATCATCAGTATGTTTGGATCCAAGGTGGTTTGCATGGGCCCTACCTACTTTGTGAATCATGAAGCCAGTGTTATGCCCTCCTCTAGTGTAGGGTATGCCTTGCTACCATATGGCATCCTCAACCATGTTAGTGGGAGCCTCTTGTAGGCCTAGGTTATGAGTAGACTAGGATGTGTTAATCTGCTCGACCCTATGCATCAGATGTGATCTAGTTGATGATATAATCCTCCTAAGATGTTTTAGCCCTAGACAAATCTCTATCTTCCCTCAAATTTTTGGACAAATCCTATCCATGATAGTGGTAGTCATACTATAATATATCTAATGTAGATCATCCTAACCATGGTCCCTTCTATCACTTTTTGGAGTGTGGGTACCCCTAGTGATGACTATGTGATCTGCACTCTATGGTTGTTTCACTGCAAGTAGGGTCCCACCAAGTATATCTCTGCTACTGCTACTTCTTGAACCAATGATAGCTCTATCTCTCTATCCATTAGCTCCACCTTGTAGAGTATATAGATGTCCTCTATACTAAGGATGACATCTATCTTAGGCCCTAGTTGGAACATGTGCCTCTTAGGTACCTATGTAGTAACTAATGCATTCATCGAGTCTTTATAGTAACATAGTGAAGGTATGTGTACTAGCTACCAAAGTCTTGCACTCTTTAGGTGATCCTAGTCCACCATTGGTAGAGCATTAACATCCTCAACCAACCATGTAGGAACTCTATTATGGTTGATCACCTCACATGGCCATCTAGCTGTGATGGCTTCTCTCTCACTTATGAAGGTCCTCCCTCCTCTGGTAGGCTGAATCTTCTACATATCTTCATAATCAAGTAAATAGGAAAATGGATTAGTCAACTGGCTAAAAAAAGAGTATGATCAAGTAAAAAATGAGTAAGCTACTTTGATTTTATCTATCTACTTCTTTTTCCCTCCTCCTTTCTCTTTAGACCCCTTCCAAGACCTCTCAGGCTCCTCTAGGCTCTCTAGGGGCCCTTTTTGGCCTTTTGCTACCCAGGGCCATGGATTTTTGGGAAAAGGCATGGCTTGGGCCTCCCAGGGCATGACCTACATTTGGATGCCCTAGGAGCCCCCAATGCTCCCCTTTTCTCTCTCTATGGGGCACCGTTTGGACCCCCGTTGATCTTGGTTGCTCTATATCACTGAGCCCATCAATTTGACCCCTTGTTCCACTTGATTCATCTGTCAAATCATCTAGAATGAGTCAAATTGCATTTAAGGCCTCCCAAACCCAAAAAAATTAATAAATTTGATAAAGTATGTTCACCATACTTACTCAAACCATTATGTGTGTATATGATGCTCTTTCATGTCTTTATATGCTCTGCTTGGACTTTGGTTACTCCTAAGCTCTCCTTTGGCTCTCTTAGAGTGAAAATAAGAGTGAATGTGATCTCTTTTCTCTCTTTTTCCCTCCTTTCAGCCCCTTTTTCTTGCTTTTTGTGGGCCCTTTTTGGGTTTTCACCCTTTTCTACATTTCAAACTGCAAAACCTTTGTCTTAGAGGTTTTGGTACATTCTAAGCACATTGGTTGCCTCCATTTTTTATTTTAAGGCTCCTTTGGGCCCACTCTAGCCTTATTTTGGTTCCCAAGACCCCTTTTAGGTGCCCATTGACCTCTTGAGCCCATGCCCCATCTCGTGGGTACCCAGCGATACAATTTACTGGCTCTAATTCTTTTAGTTAGTCATTTCTCTACTTTTTCACAGTCGATCAATTCTAACTCATTCTATTTCTTGTTTATCATGGTTGTAGGTAGGGTTGTCAGATGGATACGATGGTTTGATACTTGCTCTAGTCATGTCGATTGGTCTTTGTCTTCTCTGAACTTCTCTTCACTTTCTCTTATTACTTCTCACCATGACCGATGTTGGTAAACCATTATGATTGTGGATGATTTCATTATTTTTTTCCCTTATTGTAACTCGCTTAGACCTAATTTTCTTTGAGATCACATTTTTATAGTTATTTATCTTTCATCCTTGACCCCCATTATGGTGCACCTCTCAGTGGTGATTCACATTGATGGTGGCAGTTAGGGAAACCCAAGACCAACAATTATGGATTGGGTTATCTATGATCAGTGGGGCCATGATCTTATTGTAGATGGTTTCTTCTTTATCAATGATATGAATAATTCCATTGAGTATCATGTAATCATGGTGCCTTAACCAACATCTGTGACTTAGGAATGTGTTATGTGAAGTTATTCTCTAACTCACTCTTAGCCATGCCTTAACTCATTGGTGTTTGGGCCATCCTTAGCTCTGAGTTGCTCCCCCTTTTTGAGGTAGTGCATGATTTGATCTCTTTATTTGAGGACATCTAGTTCACCCATATCCCTTGCAAGGAAAAAAATAGAGATGATGCCCTAATGAATGTCATTATGGATAGTATGATATGATTTGATGTCATTTATGTCCCTTCTTTATAGGAGCTAGAGCTAGAGATGGAGTTAGATTTTGGATTACATATCATTTGCACTTTCACCTATGGATCACACTATCAAATTATTCTACTACCATCCTTATATGGTAAGTGCAGGTAACATTTTATTTCATATTTATAGTTCTTTCTTTGTATTTGCTTTGGTGTGGCTTCTAAGTACTACACAATAATAATTGTTTATTCGAATACTGACTGCTTGTACCTCAGGGCATATGTGATCATACTTCCTATGAACCTACTCCTATTTATGATTATATATTGCCTCATGTAAAAAATAATAACCCTAGACACCCTACTCTAAAACATATACCAATTTATTGGACCTCTCTCACAACATATTCCTACCCCTCATACATCCCTAGTTTATATTATGCCTTTTGCATGCAAGATAGGCCTTCCTAGAGACCTCCCGAGGCCTCATGAGAGCATGTTGATCAATGCATGCAAAAGTTTGACCTAGGTTATGGCTTGTGTAAATGAAACCCATGGTTTAGAATTCACATTTACTTTACCAAATCCATATCCTAGGCCATGGCCTGGGTAGAACATTGCAAAAATCCCAAATTTGAAGCCAAACAGTAAAAAATGACTACTTTTAGGTCATTTGGTGGATTTGGGAGGGGATATATATATATCTCTTTCTCATGAATTTGAGACCCTCTCTCTTCTCATTATATATCTCTTATGATTATTCTTCCCTCTCTTGACTCTCATTCCTTCTTGAATCTCTCTTAGTTTACTCTTAGCACTCTTGAGCTTGATTTGGGATAAAGAATCCCATATTTTGCTACACTCTTACTTGGAGACTCCATTACTACTCTCATTTATTCTTGCTTCCTTGTTGCTTGATCCCAAGCTCTTACATTTGGTATTGCACCTAATTTTTGAACTTGGTTGGAGCTCTTACACCATTGCAAGTTCTCACTTCACCTCCTCCTTTGCTCTTTGCTCTTGGTTTGGACCTTAGCTTGCACCTAGCTTGGTCTTCCTCCTACATTGCTTCCTAGATTAGATTCTTGGTTGGTAGAGAATCTGAAATTAATCTTTTATTTTAATCTAAGGGTACATTACTATGCAAAGTGAAACTCCATTATTTGTGTAGTGTATATGCTAGGGTTTGAACTGTTGAGTGAAATAGTTGTTTTGTATGTTGCTTAGAGTAGTTTCCAAAGTTTATTGCATTTTTATATGTTCAAAGAATACTTTAATATCTTGAAATGTTACTTTGTTTATTACCATTTATCTCTTTATAATATTTATCATTACATAAGTAGAGATATACATGTTCAAAACACACTAGAAAACTTGTTCAAACACTCTCTCCCTATCTTGCTAAAAACTAGAACAGTGCATAATTAGATAACAATAGTGTTGCTTTGAAAGGATAGCTAACATATATAATAGTCATGCTCTTGAACCCTTACCTAAAAACATCTTTGTTTCATAAAAAGTCTTTCATTTGGCCTCAAAGTGCCTTAATTTCTAGATTTACATTTCATCACTTATCTCATTTCATTCAGTATTGTTGCTTTCATATTATTTATGCAACCACTAGTATAGTTTTAGCCACTTACCTTCCTGTGGTTGGATCAATCAGATGTGCTTGTATGCTTCGCATGCTTGTTTGTTCTATCCATAACCTAGATTTCAAGTCTATCTATATTCTGGTACAAGCTGGCAAACCAGATAACCATTATAGACCTCCTATAGCCCATAAAACCCTTGAGCCTTCTAGCCTCTTAGTGGTTTGCTTTAGCACCCTACCAAACACTAGTGGTTCCATTTAGATTCTTCGATCTACATTATTATATTGATAAAAATTTATTAGTGGTAGATTAATTTTATCATTCAATATATTATCCAAGTCATTCCTTTTTGAGGATATCTCTTTCTTCCATAACTATTGTGAGACTAACTCTCTTGTATATTTTTTGGTCAACTTTCATACTTTTCACTTTCTTCATAATGAAGATTGGCACTATAAAGGTCACCCTCCTTGGAATAATGTAGATAATTAATTAAAAAATACTTGACTTGATTATAATTTCCCATTTGAAGCTCCATGGAATTTGGCTTCTCCTCAGGTCCTATACAAAAGGGTGGTTTGGTAGTTCATTTGCATTTGGCATTGGCCTTTTTTTTGTACAATGGTAGTGGGTTTAATGGGTTTTAGAATATTTAGAAGCCTTGAGTAAGGGCCCATTTTACTTGTTTATTATCTATCATAAACATTGGTTTGGATAATTATCCCCAAAGTTGTGGTGTAATGGTTAAAGTGGATGCATTTGTAATGGAGAAACCAAGGTTCAAATCTCACCAACCACTCAGCTATCCATATGGGGTGGTAGAGAATTTGTAAATTAAAAAAATAGAGGTAAGAGGACTAGAACCCCTACTTGTGTTCTAGATCAGATATGGGAAAACTATTCCCATAATTAAATGCATAAAAAAACACATTAAAATATGTTATTTTGCATTACCTAAAACATATTTGTCAACCTATAGGGTCAACAATCGTATTCAGATTAAATGTTGCTAACAATTGACAAAGGATATTATCAAAACCTCTTATATTATTATTTGATTTATTAATATAACCCATATTGATACCCAAAGTTTGTAGAAATGTGATATAAAATTGTTCAATATCGATTCATTATCTACCAAAACATGCTTAACTCCCTTAATTAAAATTTAAACTTGAATAAATAATGGGAGGTTATAATCTATAGTGTGCTGAGTAGGCAAATCATATTTCTCAAAATAAATCATGCCTTCATTTTTCTCAAATGCATTAAAAATGGATACAAAATAAGCTTGTTTGGTATTAATTGGAAAATTTGTATCATGTAATGTTTTATATAAGATATCCTTATAGATTGTGGACCTCTTGAGTAGATCTAATATGGAGATCTTAGCTAGAATATTTTAAAGCTGGTTAATGGTATCATACTCTCTAGTCACATTCATTAGTTTCCTAAGGGGTTAAGGATGATTAAGAGGGATAAGGAGGCTCAGAGTTGACTACACAAGGAACATCCCCCTAATAGTCCAAGAGGATCTATAGATGATGGAGCTCAAGCTGAACCTTATCTATTTGACTTTGTATCTGAAGGGTAACATTAGCAATCACAACTTTATTATTTAAATAAAATCATTTTTTCAAATCTTCACTATTAAAACATGATTGTTGAGCAACTATTTCTATTGTTAAGGCTTGTCATTGATGTCAAAGGTTGTTCATGAGGTATGAGGTCATTGAATAATATTTTTATTTGATTGCATCCTTGAGATGTATGAAATTGTTTAAAAAATGTATAAGACATGTAATCAAGGTATAGAAGTTTCAAATAATGTTTCAATATCAGTTTTCAAGAATGTCAAGTGTTTGAACCTCGTAGGAGACTTCCTAGAAAGAGACTTGAGAAGGCTTGTGCATAGGATACCTAGTATTGTGCATAAAGGAGCATGGTGGCTTAGTGAGATGAATATAGGCATAAGAGGATGTTTTAGTATGTTTTATAATGTATATGAGTCATTGGATTACTCAAGAGATCTTCAATATGAGTCTACAGGGGTATAACCTATAAGACTATCATGCAACTATACTAGTTCTAGACTCTGCCTAACCTAATGAAGGGTCATGAGATGTTGTCAAGACCTATGAAATATGAAAAATAGTTATATAAAATTTGATAATTTTATTGAGAATGTTATTTAGGTAGAGATTGCATGTATAGTGTCTAGAAGGTCAGTTTTAAGGCCTAATGTGACATGCAGGTCAAAAGCCTAAAGAGCAAAGAGAGAGATGGTGGCCTAATGGGGTATCAGGATCAGTTTCCAAGGTAAGAATGAACATGTGAGGATTTTTAGTGGTGTGATAGGTTATCCTAGAGGTGTTGAAAAAGTTTAAGGTTAATTTTTTCAAGAAAATGCAAGAAAAAGTGTTTCAATGTCTCTCAAGTGCACATAATGAAGGGTTCTCAACCCAAAAATGACTTTCATGTATTTATTGGAATGTGTAACCTCTACATGAAAACTTGATAAATTCATGGTATATCGAGAAGGGTCTAATATTAAATTTCCAAGCATTGTTTTCTAGAATAAGAGGCTAAGCTTTATGAATGATCCTTAAGACTATAAGGTGGTTTAAAACTCTCTAAAACCCTAACTTTGACTTGATATGGAATATATTGATGGAAATGGATAAAAATAGAGTGGATGATATATTTTGATGATTGTATCATGTATTTTACTCTCCCAAGTATCTCCATCTAACATTGATTTGTTATGTGAGTGAGTGGACCCTACAAGAAAGGCCTTGTTTCTCAAAATTTTCTATAGCAAGTAGAGTTGACTGAGTGAAAGTTTATAAATAGATGGAGGTTGAATCTTGAAACTTTTATTATTTACCCATGGTGGTTTATGATCATGTTACAAACCTCATATGTGCTAAAATCATCATGCAAGTTGACCTATTACTAAAAGGAGTAATGGTGTAGGTAGTGAGAAAAACTAGGCAGAAGTGAGAATGAGATTAGGGTTGTGTCATCATGGGTTAGGTATGGATCCAAATGCATGGAATGTTTTTAAATAAATATAATACATTTCCATATTATATATAATATTTTGGGATGATTGTATATATCATTAAATTGCTCTCAAATTGACTTGTCTAAATCAGTAAGGTTTGTGTATAGTGAAGTCATGAGATTGGTCTGTAAGACCAATATTACTATTATATCTTATGATATATTTATTTTAATTTGTTATTATGATGTTTTAGGATCATATAAAATCATTTTAAGTATCTGAAAGTGTTTTTATATGTGTTTTAGGTCATTATTTCCATGACTGTGTATTGAAGCTTATTGGTAGTTCTTAGTGGGCTACTTGCAAAGAAAGGTTTAAGTACTTTTGTCTTGAGTTGTGAGGTATAATTCACATGGTGATGACCCTGAGGTAATGAGGCTTCTCTGAATATGATTTTTTTCCTTGGTTTTTTGACAATATTGTTTTTTTGGTTCAATTGTTCAAGACAAACTTTCTGGGTATGTAAAGGTGTAATTATGAACAATGTTAATCACATGCTTCAAGTGGTGGTTGGAGATAAAAGGTATCATGGAAAAAATATGAGCTTGGTATGGGTATATTCAAGTGAAATATGATAATTTACTATCATGTGAAAAGTCTAAGAGTGTTCCAAGGTGTTCAAATGGTAATGTGTGCTAATAAAGGCCTAATTGAATTAGATCTCCTTAAGGCCTAAAATGGGTTTTGGTCATATATGATATGACCTAACTATTGTAATGTTTGATTCATGATCATTGCATGTCATAAGGATCATTATATTTTAAACCTAAGTGGAAAAGTGTGTATGTCCAAGCAAAAGGTGAATGAGCAAGAGGCTTGCATAAGAACAATGCCTTATAGGCCTAATTATCCAAAGTGTGAATGTGAATGTTGAGGTGAATGACATAACTTTGAAGAGATAAAAGAGGTATTGTAGACCATCAAGAGGGTACATAAAAATCATCATGAATATCTAACATGGGTACTATAGATGATTATCAATATCATATGACCTAATCAAGTCAAGAAGAGGGATAATTGAGTGAAGAAGACTAGAAACCATTTAAAGAAGGATGTGTGTGTGTGTGTGTGTGTGTGTGTGTGTGTGTGTGTGTGTGTGTGTGTGTGTGTGTGTGTGTGTGTGTGTGTGTGTGTGTGTGTGTGTGTGTGTGTGTGTGTGTGTGTGTGAAGAGATAAAGATGGTGATCATCATCTATTATATGAGAAACAAAGGGTTCTGAAGGTTATCAAAGGTTTTGAGTTTATTGAGTTGGTGCTAAGTCATTTAGGGTGTTGGTGCCTCCTTACATGTGAGTGCTTGTTAAAGCTTAGTTAAGTTGGTGATTATCTATCTGGGGTTGGTTCTCTAAGTGAAGTTGGTGCTTCACTAAATATTTATGTTTGAATTATAGGATATTAGTTCATTTACATCATCAGTGGGTTTTCTTCCCCTTGAGGGTTTCCCACCCAAATAAGTGTTTTATGTGTTATGTTCATCTCTCATGCTCATGGCTCTTAATGTGTTACTAGCTTACTATATTGTTTTTATAGTTCATGAATGATAAGATAAATATTGTAAAAGTTTTGAATACTGTCTCACCCCTCCCTTAATCATTATGCTTCCAAAAATTACTATCAGAGCCTGCTCCTTTAAGGAAAGTCTAATAACTTAAAGGTGGTCCTAAGAAGTGCAAGAATGTTTTGTGATAAATAGGAAGAAGACAAAATATATGAAGAAGTCTAATATGAAAGTGAACAAGGAAAAGATGAAGTAGACCTCAAAGTTGAGATCATAAGTACACTTGATGATTTGAAACATTAAAATAATACTATCAAAGATCTCAGGAGTCAGTTAGAGGAGGTCAACATAAGGTATAAGTCAAAGGAATTTAAGTATGACCAGGTGAAGATAGAGCTAGATTACTTGAAGGTTGAACATGAACAACTCATAGAAAAATTGAGAAAGTTTGAAAGAGAGAATGAGAATTCAAAAAAAGTCAAGAGTACTAACTTGAAAATATGAATCAAACAACCCAATGCTATAAAGGATAAGTCATCATGGAACCATGATAAGTTTAGAAAATTTATTTGCTACATCTGTCACAATATAGGACACATTACAATATTTTTCTCTAATCAAGTTATAAGGTCCACAAGATTCAAAAATACATATGAATCTCTTAGAATGTATAAGAAGGATCAAACATTGGTATGGAATCCAAAGCAAGTTAGGATGGATCAGATTGATCTTAAGAAGCAAAATGGACTATCTGTCAAGGACAAACAAAAGACCAAAGAGGACTCTAGGATATCTCAAACTACCTTTTATATTTAATATGAAGGCATGAAATGGTATATATATATATATAATGGTTTCTCAATACATGTGATAGGAGATAGAAACAAGTTCATCTCCTTGAAGAATAATGCTACAAGAATAGTGAGGTTTAGAGACAACATAACTACTAATATAGTTGGCAAGGGTGTATTTAGTTTGGAAAATGGAGATACCAAGACACAAAATGTGATGTATGTGGAAGGTCTAAAACATAATATACTTAGTGTGAGTCAAATGTGCAATCAAGGACACAAACTAGCCTCTTATGACAAAGGGTGTGAGATAAGAAGAGCCAAATCAGGAAGGCTAATTGCTAATGCCAAGAGAAATGAGAACCACATATATGTATGTAATGAGATAAATAAGGAGAGATGTTTCATCAACAAGATAGATGAAATTTGGATATGACACATAAGGCTAAGTCACCTAAACTTTGATAACATGGTCAGGATTAGCACTGAGAAGTCTGTGAAAAACATGCTTAAGATCATCAAACCTACAAATAAAATTTTCAAGGCATGTCAACATGGTAATAAAACTAGAATACGTTCAAGTATAAGGAGTAATCTACTACAATACTAATCCATACTGATCCCCATGGGCATAAAATATTTCAAAGCATTCAAGGAGATAAATACTTCATGTTACTCATTGATGAGATAACTACTTCCTAAAAGAGAAATTAGAAGCTCTTGACAAGTTTAAGGAATTTAAGGCTTCTTATTGAGAATGATAAGAATGGGAATATCAAGTGCCTAAGATATAATAGAAGAGAATAGTTTTGGTCCAATGAGTTTCATGACTTATGTGAGGTTTAAGGAATAAGGAGACAATTCTTAGAAACTAGGACACCTTAGCAGAATGGGGTAGTGGAAAGCAATAATAGGATAGTTCAAGAGATGGATAGAACTATGTTGAATGAGTTCATATTATTTGATAGATACTGGAGAGAGGCAGTAAGTACTAGTCTCTACATTTTGAGTAAGGGATAGATAAAGACTAATGGAAATAAGACTCCTTAAGAACTATAGAAGTGCAGACCTACAAATGTAAAACACTTTAGAGTGTTTGGGACAAATGTTTCATCAAAATAGATGATGATGATGACTTGGGTAAGTTTGACTCTAGATCTGATGAAGGCATAATCTTTGGATACTCATCAATGAGATCAGACTATAGATGATATAAAAAGAGACTACAAAAATTAGTGGAAAGCACCAATGTAAAGATTGATGAGACAAGGAAATATAATTCACATTCAAAGAAAACTTTAGAGAATGTGGAATTCAAGAATGAAGAGGAGACTATAGAGGTTGATGAGGAAGAAGAAGAAGTTGAAGAGAGAAACAACTCAAAAGGACCCTCAAGACATATTCAAAGAGACCACCCTGAATCTCAATTAATTGGCAGAAAGAATATAGGTATGTAAACTAGGAGAATACCGGGAAGTAATCTAAATCAAGAGAATGATCTATTATCCAATAGTGAACCTTAGAGTCTTATAGAAGCAAGCAAAGACAAATTTTGGATAGGTGCTATGAATGAGGAGCTAGACCAAATATAGAAGAATGAGACTTGGGAATTAGTTCTTAGGCCTAAAGACAAGAATTTCATTGGCCTAAAATGGGTGTTCATAAATAAGTTGAATGAATATGGAGAAGTCATTAGAAACAAGGCTAAACTAGTATGCAAGGGATATACATAAGCTGAAGGGGTAGACTTTGAAGAAACCTTTGCACTAATAGAAATATTGGAGGCATCAGGTTATTTATAGATTATTTAAGATTCAAAGTATTTAAAGTATACCAAATGGATGCCAAATCTATCTTTTTGAATGGGAATTTAGAAGAAGTGTATATTGAGCAACCTAAAGGGTTGTCACTATCAGATGACAAAGACTATGTTTGTAGATTGAAAAAATATCGCTATGGTCTAAAGCAAGATTATAGATCTTGGTATATGGTGTCACCATAATATCACCTAAATACACCTTCAGTAATACTGGATTGACTAAACACTTTATTAACAAGAGTTTTCATGACTAGATGTGTATTTGACAATACATAATCAATAACACATGAGTTTCAACAAAGGATTATGTATAAAGAATCAAAATTAATAAGTACCAACCTATACACCCTAAACACATTCTATCTAAACTATAAACACCTATATATATACTTTTGAATGATCAAAAACCAAACCTCAGGTCATAAGACCTTCTTGGCTTTGTACATGGGCTCATGGGCTTTTAGCCCTGTTTACCCTATTTTTCAAACATAACTTATCTTATACTCATCATAACACAAAAATTTAATAAGATATGGATAACCATTAAGGGCTTATATAACATATCTCAAATGCTCCTAGGGTTACTCTGTATGGACTAATCCTACTATGAATTGTGTTAGGTCTAATTAGGCCTCTAAGTACCCTATTTAGTAAGGTGCAGAGAGTTAAAGGAAAATATAAAGCTCAATAAACACATGATAAAAATAAGATTATGTAAGAAAACTATCTAAACCATTATCTACTCATTCCTTGTCCTTAAATCACCATTCATGCACTCTGTCTCAGGTTTTCTATATATACAAGGGCTAAAAACAAGTTTGAATTAGAAAGTGCCATTACCCATTGATTTTGACCTTAAAAATTTAAATAGTGGTTTTATACATGGACAAATCAAGGATTTCAAAGAATTAATAAATTTCACCATATAGATTTATAGAAACAGGAAGCCCTAGTTAGGCATAGTTTGTAAACAAAAGAAGTTGTAGGGAAAACCATAAAGTGTAAAGACCTCAAAAAAATTAATTAGGATTTTTTTTTACCTCCCATAAAGGTCTGAGCACTTACTATAATGAAAATAATGCTTTAGATATTGATTGTCAAATTTGAGCTTGTTACCCTGTCTGGTATGCATACACAGTCCTTAGAAAAGCATGGATAAAAATTATCAAAATGTCCTTCAACATCTCATATATTAATTACACATTAAAAACATCATATTAAATCTAGTTGGGTTGAAGTAATCACTCAACTAAATATAAAACCTCAACTTAGGCACCAAATCTATATTCTAGACTCATGCACCAAACTCCAAAAATGGAGTTAACCACTTTTTCCAAACAAATAAGATCTCAACCATACTAAATCTCACCCAACTAACCTCAAATAATATGAAATATGATATTCAAACCAATTTAGGTAAAATCCATATAATCTTGGCCTTTGGACATACTAGGCCTTATTACATGCTTATGGAAAACATATTTACAAATTTGAAAATTTGAATATCACAAATTGGAGGGAAATAAATCTAACACATATAGACTCTCTAAGACTTAACCAAGAACATAATAAACATATTCAAATCATGAATATTCTCCTACATCATTCTTCCAAGGATCAAAAGAAGAATTCGTCAATTGTTGTTGTCCTTCATTAACTCCTCCATACTTGTGCCCAGATTGAGGATGTCATTTGCAGTCAACCATGTTGTATCTTCAGCTGGTAGGTTCTTCCACTTGGTCAAGTATTGTAAATATTATTTATCTCTTATTTTATTGACCACTTTCTTGTCCAAAATACTCTCAATCTCTCTTGGTACTTCCTTTGGCAATTGTTGTTCCCATTGGATGGCCTCAGCAACCCCTATTTCAGTCTCTTCAGTTGTTTGTTCTCCACTTTTATAGGGATATATATCTACAACATTGAATATTGGAGATATTCTAATCCCATTTTCCAATTCTATTTCATAAGCATTGTTTGAAAACTTTCTTACCACCTTGCATGGACCAATCTTCACTTTTAGCTTGTTATACTCTCTCTTAGGGAATATTTACTTTCTAAGGAGGGAAAGAATAAGGTATACAATACTAAAAATAAATTATCTCCTCTTTTATCTTCCCTTTGCTTGTACTTGATGGTTCTTCCTTCAATTTTTCTCTTTACTTGTTCACGTAAGTTTTGCATTGCATTGGAAAACTCTTCTACATCAGCACTCCTTGCTTCCATCTTGCCTATATATCTTAACTCATATACACCCCTAAGATGTATTCCATACGAGAATTGTAATGGCCTCATTCATGTACTTCTATTAAGATAATAATTATAGGAGAACTCATCTTGTGCAAGTACAAAATCACACAATTTTGGTTACATACTTACCAAACTCCTCAAGATGTTGCCAAGGCTCCTATTGACAACTTCAATCTAACCATCATTTTGTGGATGGTAGGATAAGTTGAAGATTAAATATGTGCCCAAATTATTCCATAAGGTCCTCCAAAATTTCCTAACAAACTTATTGTCCCTATCAGAAACAATGCTCCTAGGGAACCCATGCAATCTCACAATCTCTTGAAAGAATAGATTGGCTATGCTAGTAGCATCACTTATTTTTGAACATGGAATAAAGTGAGCCATATTTTAGAACCTATCAACTAATAAAAATATATAATAATGATTTTTTTAATTTCTTGGCAAGCCAAGTATAAAATCCATGCTTATCGAATCCTAAGGCCTGTTGGGAATGGGTAGTGGTTGGTATAAACCTGCATTTTGACTACTTCCCTTGGCATGTTGGCATGTCTTGCACCTCTCAATATACCTATTGACATCATCACCCATACTTGACCAATAGTAATGAGCAATCAATTGTTCTAGTGTCTTATTCTTCCCAAAATGTCCTACTAAGTTGCTATTATGTTTCTCCTTCAACAAATTCTCTCTCATGGAACTCTTGGGTATGCAAAGTTGTCTACCCTTGAACAAAAAACCTTCTTAGATCATAAAGTATATCCAAAGACTCATATCAGCCCCTAATGAATTCATGAAAGCTTCATATGGTTCTTTAAAGTTTGGATCTTCTTTATACATCTCCTTCAACTCCTCAAATCCCAAGATGATTACTTGAGATTCCTATATGATTAGATTCCCATTACCTAGAATTGATGATTTACTTGATTGTTTGAGTGGAGTTGCATATTTTTATAAGATAGACTTGAAAAGTGGATACCATCAGATTAGGATGAGATAAGGGGATGAATGTAAAATATCCTTCAAGACCAATGATGGACTCTGTGAGTGGTTAGTCATGCCATTTGGGCTAACTAATGCACTAAGCACCTTCATGAGGCTGATGAATGAAGTGCTTAAAGAGCTCACTGGTAAGTTTGTGATAGTATACTTGGATGATATTTTGGTGTTTAGTCAAACTAAGGAACATCACTTGAAACATTTGAGGATGGTATTGAGTAAACTACATGAAGAGAAATTGTTAATCAATGTGAAAAATTGTATTTTCTTAAAGGCAAAATTGATCTACTAAGGATTTGTGATTTTAGAGGAAGGATTGAAGATGGACAAGGAGAAGATCAAAGCCATACTTGAGTGACCTACACCCGTGAACACCTTTGAGGTAAGAATATTTCATGGTTTGGATAGCTTCTATAGGAAATTCATAAGGAATTTTAGTGGAATTTTGGCTCCAATGATAGACACAATCAAAGGTGATAAGAGAAGCATTTGTTGGACTAAAGCTGCTGATAAAAGTTTTAGATTGTTGAAAAAGAAGGTAACTAAAGAGAAAATCTTAACTTTTCTTTGATACCAAAATTGGTGTCACCTTAAGATCACCTAAAGATACCCTCAGTACTACTAGATTGATTAAACACTTTATTTAACAAGAGTTTTCATGACTAGATGTGCATTTGATAATACAAAAGCAATAAGACTTGGTTTTCAACAAAGGATTGTGTAGAAAGACTCAAAAGCAATAAGTACCAACCTAGATTCCCTAAACACATTTTATCTATACTATTTACACCTATATAGATACCTTTGAATGATAAAAAACCACACCTTAGGTCATCAAACCTTCTTGGCTTTGTACATGGGCTCATGGGCTTGTAGCCCTATTTACCTATTTTTCAAACATAACTTCTCTTAAACTCATTATAACACAAAAATTGAATAAGATATGGATAGAATGTGTACCATATGCCTGTTGGGTGAATATTTTGTCGTCAACTAATAGAAGACAAAATGGGTATATCAACCACAACACAGGGAGATTTACACCATAGAAAGTGTGGGTTTAACACATCTAGATGAGGTAAATGTCTCCTCTCATCAAGGGGAGGTTCCCTATGAATATTTATACACTATATGTATATATAAGTAAGCAAAAAATAATACTCGAGGTAGTATAACAACATCCACCTCTCTTTTTTTAGAGATGATATCCAAGGAACAAGAGAGAAATCCTGGTCATTAGCTAAGAACATTCCTCTTCTTTTAGGAATGGTATCCAGTGTAGAGCAAAAAATCCCCTAAAGTAGGTAACAAAGTTAACAAAGAAACCTACGTAAGCACAAAGTCTTCCGTTGTCTCCTTCACCAATTTGGAATACGCATAATCATAGAGTGAAACGAAGCACAAAGTCTTCACCTAAAACTACAAAGGATAAAAGGATCACCAAGATAAAATTAGATCAAAGTCTTTCTTATATATTTAAGAAACATCTTTAGATAATGTCAACACACACACTTTGCTTATTAAATTAAACAAATAAAAAATTATCAGGAAAGAGGACATAAGAACCACTTCCTAAATAACACAAATTACTTCAACACAAAGTTTGAAATAAACATGTTTCTCATTTATTTGATGAAATATGATTTACAAGTTGAGCACAAAGTCTCAAGAAGTGTCTCAATTTCAGTAGAGTTTTCTCTCTCAATTATCAGAGATCCATTTACAAAAGAGGTCCCCTCTATATATAGGGAGAAGCCTTCAAAATTAAAAAGATTAAAATATAAAAATATTTTAGTCAAAGATGAGTCATCTTTGACTTTTGAGATATTTTTATAGATTTTTTACATGTAATTACACATTACAAAATTGCATGCACTTTTACATGACAAAAGTGCATGGGAAGAGAGGAAGAAGAGAGAAGGGGAAAATGGTTCAACTTTGCCGCCAAACTTCTTCAGTTGAGCATCATACATAGTGATAGATGCCTAAATTCTTATACTGTTTGGTGCAATGGTGTTCTTGAAGATGACCCTGGCCCTGATGATAGCATCCTTCAATGCTGTGATTGCCTTGGCATGACTCGTTAACCTGGATCTTAGATTATCCAGAGTTAACTGAGTATCTAAAATGTTATCCACAGAAGTCCTTGAGAACACTTTTTCTTTGAAATCCCTCTGAATCATACCTTTGAATCCTTGGATCATCTCTTTGGCTGAGAGAAATTGATTATCCCTGGAAGTGAGGTCACAAGGCAGTTCTTCCAGTCTATTCAATAGGCCTGTGTCACTTTTCTCACTATCATCTTTGGATGACTCGAGATCTTCGATCAGGTCCTTGAGTACCTAAATCTTGTATATCAGTGATTCCTTAATCTTAACATAGGAATCTTTGTTGGAAATACTGCTGACGGATATCAAGGTGCTTTTATTCAGATCCTTCATTTCCCTCCACTTGCTAAGATATTTCTCTATATTGTCAATGTCCTAAAAAATAAGTGAGAAGGGGTCCTCTAAATCTGTCCTCACCTTCTTCATCTTGTCTGTCTTCTCAACAACTTCTGTAAGCAAAGAAATTCCCTGAGTGTGCATATTTTCAATGTAATCCTCTAGCACTTTTCCTTTCATATAGGTTTTCTATGCCTTTTGAATAACAGGGCCATCTTTGGAAAGGGCCTCTGGAGTTGCTGTTTTAGGGGCAAGGGTGAATTTACTGACTACTACAGTCAATTGCTCTGCCTTAGCTTTATAGTAATATTTCATCTCCTTTTCTCTATCAAATTTTTGGACCATGATGTCCATCGTGGACTATAGATCACTTTTCACACCTTTGTGAGTAACTTTTCCAAGTTCAACATGAGAAATGGAATAGCTGCTCATGTCAAAACCCTCAAGGGTTACATCCTGCAATGGTTTAGCTATTTCCATAAATTTATGCCCCTTTTCCTCAACCAATTTTGAAAGGATCGTTGGTCTCTTAGGGGCCTTAGCTTTCACCGGCACTATCTTGCCAAAATCAAAGTCATCTACAGAGATGGCTAGCTTCTTTCTTTTGGGCATGAAAGCTGACATCCAAAGAGGGAGAGAAGAAGTACTTACTATGGCAATAGTTCCTGTAGCTGGTTTCATCAGGGTAACATCTATACTACTAGTGGTAATAGTGGTCGCAATTGGAGTAATTGGTGAAACCGTATCAGCCGTTAATTGATTAAGGGTAGAACTTTCTCCTAGATTGAAAGAATGAGATGCCAGACTAGGAATAGAACCTAAGGAGCAAAGAGTATCTCCATAAGCATCTTGAGGATCACCAAACATGAATTTGGATGGAGAGGTGGCTCCAAAAGAAGGAACACTGATAGGAGAAAGAGGTGGTGAAGGAGAGACATTTGTAAGTGGCTGTGCCCCTTCTTGGGAAGGTAGAGGCTTAGTCTTTTGCTACTCTAAGGGCCTATCATCTATCTCCATTTACTGAGCTACCTATTTTTGGGAGCTTTGTTCTCCAACTCCCGTAGCCATTGATTTTGGCTCCTCAATAACCTTCAATTTCTTAGAAACAAAGTTGATTCTAGGCTTGTGAGGCCTAGATGGAGAAGGAACGTCACCTTTGTTCTTGGTCCTATTTTTCGCCTTCTTCCTCATTTCTGCTTAGAATTCAGCCTTTGATCTTGTAATAAACTCTTTCAGCATGATCCCTTTGGTTGTTAACCAATCATTGGTGTTATCCAATATTGGTTCGAATCTCTTCCTCAAAGAAGTTAATTCTTTTTGGGACCACTGAATTGGAGGAAGAGGAGAGTCAACAACCTTTTTAGCTAGGTATCTGCTGTTGATAATGTTCTTGTCATTGACTAAATTGGAGGGAATATCTATAAGCCCCAAATATTTGATCTACTCCAGAGTGATCTTGCTGTAGTCTATTCTCTTGATTTATTCAACTGATCTCAAGTCTACCCAGATGTCTTCGATCATAGGCTCATGAAACTGAGTCTTTCTTCTGATCATGTCTTTGACACCTCTGTTGTCAAAATTGTCCCTTCTCTTGAACTGTTTCATAGTAACCAGTTGCATCTCTATCTCTATGACCTTGGCTTTGGCTTCTATCAAAATTGAGTATCTACCAATTTAAATTGGAAGCTTAAAACTTGGCTTCTTCAGTTCCATTTGTTTAGTGTGTACGATAACCATTTGTCTACACAGCTCCATTAGAACTAACTTATCAGAAAGAAATCTGGGGAGCATATAGGGATAGCCTTGGAAAAAGCCAACCTGAAGATAGTAGGAGGGAAATTGTAGAAACATATAGCCATAGTCATTGATGACCGTCTAGGCTTCATCAGATACTCTTTCCTACTTGAGCTGAGGGTCAAAAAGGCATAAAAATACCATGAAAAAAGTGTCATTTACCCTCCTAAAATGGTAGATTAATCCTTGCAGTGTTAACTGAGGGTAATATGAGTAGACTGGGGTGGTCTTCCTGTCTCCTTCAGTTGTCAAACCTAGAAAAGTTTACATTCAAGCCGCTATATACACCAAGTATGAAGTCATATATAGCTTTGAAGTGGTGGATACTTTGGTCAGTTGCTCATGAAGAGCATTGCTAATCTGCTCATCCTCGAAGATGACTTGCTTCCCTTGGAGAATGATCTTGATGAAGGGATACATCTATTCATATAATTGTGAAGAAGATGATAGACCTCATACCCTATTGAGGAGAGTAATCAAATCACCAACTTCTTCAATAAAATCACTCCTCAAGAAATTTTGTGGCCATCTGGATAAATTGGTTCTAGGGGTCTTGAGCCACCTGTGATTCATCACTTTCTTTTCCCTCTCAGGGTCCTTGTCATATTCTCTCTATGCCTCGATGAAGTCGATTCTTAGTACTTCAGTAGTAGGAGGGCACATGAAGACTTCATCAATGAATTTGAGGTCCAACTAAATTATCACATTGCCATTGGCATCAGAGACCAATCTGGTCTCTCTATTATAGAACTGGGCGCACTAGAGGATGAAATCTATATGATGTGTCACTATCAGAAAAGAAGCAACTAGATGAATGTTGCTTTCAATGATTTTTTTCATTTTAGAGCTCAGGTTCATTGCCTTGGTTTTGGTCACAAATTTAGCCATATCCACGTGGCCAATTTCTGTATCTTTAATGTCACCGACATTAGAAGTGACCGAGGTGATCAAAAAAATGCCTTGGTACTGATACTTCATGGCCTTTGACTTCTTCAAAGAAGTTTTAGACATTAGAACTGGTCTTGGTTGAGCGGGTGCCGATGAACAAGACTCTTCAGGGGGGTACTGCAATAATAATCATGATCATGCAATTAGGAAAAATTAGGCAAATTAGGGAATTTGCACGTTGGGTGATCATGACCAAGGAAGGGCACTTGACAGGGCTGGGTTGGAAAATGAGGGAAAAAGAAGAGGAGGTGAAAAAATGAAAAAGAGAAAATTTTCTCTAGAGTTAGAGAAATTTGGAGGAAAAATGCAAGGGTGGCAAAATTCATCACCCTAGCATGTAGAATTGTTGGCATGCATGGGCAGTGAATTTTTCCACCCTTGCATGAAGGGGAAGAAGAAAAAAGGGCATGGGTGGTGAATTTCACTGCTCGTGCATGTTTGGTAGGGAAGTGTAGGGGCAACAAAATTTGCTGCCCTTGCATGCTCAACTTGCATCAGCGACAAATTTTGTTGCCTATGTAGGTCAATGGGATGAACCTGTATCGGTGGTGAATTTTGCTACTGATGCACGAGGTGGAGAAATATATGTTTTGGGTGGCAAGTTTGCTGCCCATAACAAGAAAGATCATGAGAAAGCCACAGGAGAGGAGGGATAAAAGTTCAGTGGGAGGAGAAAATGGGAGCAGGCCGATGGGTAGGGAGAGAAAAAAATAAAAACTAAAAGAAAAATTAAAGAGAAGAAAGAAAAATAAATAAATGCCAAATATAAAACCTACCTGGAAAACCATGTGCACTGTGAGCTCAAATCCGCTAAAACACACTTTTACCCGTTCACTGGATTATCCAGAGGCAGAAGGCAGGAGGAAGAGAGAAAAAATGAATCAAAATGAGGTTAAAATTGAATTAAATGGGGTGAAAATTGATGCCAACAACCTGGTGCATGAGGTAATAAATGTCGTGCATGAAAATTGAGGCAGTGTAGGGGTAGCAAAATTCACCGCTCTTGCACTGAAAAAAAGGGAAGGACATGTAGGGGCAGAAAACTTTGCCACTCCTGCATGTCAAAGATGAAATATGCAGGGGTAGAAAAATTTGTTGCTCATGCACGTCCAGATGCAGGAGTGGAAAAGTTTACCACTCCTGCATGCAAAAAATAAAAATGCACTAATGACATAAATTGCCGCTCGTGCATGAAAATAGAATAAAAAACACTAACTCTGAAAAAGCCAAATTTTGGTCCCCTGGTTGTATCGAAACCATAAAAACTTTCACATTTTGGGGAAAATGTAACAAAAATATGTTATGAATTTCGAACGATTCCAGTTGAGCCAATACGAGAAAGAGAAAAACTCATCTCAAAAATAGACTTAGAGAGACAAAAGGTGAAACGAACAAGTTTCGCAGGGGGTTGTTTCAAAAATGAGCTAAGCTAATTTTGGAAACAATAGCTGGCTCCTATTGGGGAACTTCTGTTGATCGAAATGATCAATGAGAGTAGAAACCAGTCTCTAAGTGCCTTTATCCAAGCCATTGGGCTATGGAGTTAGGCTAAAAATAAAAGAAAAATAGACAAAACATAATATATATATATATATATATATATATATATATATATATATATATATATGTGGATCCATCTAAGCTTCATATATATATATATAAGTGGATCCATCTAAGCTTCAAAGATTGAAAAGCTTTAGATGTTGCCCACTGTGGGGTAGTGTGAATAGAATTCCATCTTGATACTCCAACAAGAAGCTATTCTCACCACAGAGCTGTCGAATGGCAAATGGACCTCTCCATAAAGATTTAAATTTGCCATGCATTTTCTTTGGTTCTCACCTCTTGTCCCACAACAAGACTTGATCTTCGAATTGAAAATCATGAGCCTTAGCCTTTTTATCAAAAAGTTTCTTCACCTAATTTTGATGTGCCGTAATCCGGTCCACCACCATGGTTCACTGCTCATTTAGTTTGGTTAGACACATGATTCTTTAGTCGATCAAACTTTCAAAGGTTGAATCTTTGATTGCTTTGGCTAACCTGAGCACTGGTAGTTCTAGAGTGATGGGTATCTCCACATTTAAGCCATACAAAAGTTGGAAAGGTGACATACCTATGGCCCTCTTAGGTGTAATCCTATTTGCCCATAAAGCATCAAACAGTGCTTTGTGCCATGTTCTTTGATTATCATCTACCAATTTCTTGATAATAGTGACCAGGTTCTTATTGCTTGATTTTGCTTGGCCATTTCCCTGGGAAAAATAATCTAAAGTGTGGGATAGGGTTATCCCATAATAAAAATAGAATTGAATAATTTTATGCAAAGAAAAATAGGCCACATTATGTATTACAATTTTGAGTGGAACTCCAAACTGGGAGATGATATTTTTTTTGAGAAAATTGCACACCACTTCAGACGTAGTGTGCTTGGTTAAGATGGTCTCCACTCATTTGGTAAAGTAATCAGTCACTGTGAGGACATAATCATGTCCAGCACTTGAAGATGGATTAATTATGCCAATGAAGTCAATACCCCACTGCTGGAAAGGTTCTTCGATTATTACTGGCTTGAGAGGCAATGCAACTAGTTTAGGCTTTCCAACGAACTATTAACACAATTCTCATCTATGCACCCATTTGTAGGCATCCTAAAATAACATAGTCCAATAGTACCTTACTCGTAAAATCTTGTGCACTGTCACTGGTGCAAAAAAATGCCCTCCACAGGTCAAATTGTGGAAAGACTTTAAGAGTTTATCTTGCTGTACCTTATCGACACAATGAAGAAATGCCCCATCCAGGTTCCTTTTGTATAGACCATTATCCCATAAAACATAGCTAACAGCATTCAGTTTAACATTCCATTTTTCCTTATAAGAGAGATGAGCAGGACACTCACCATAAGTTAGAAAATAGGTGATGTCATAATACCACTCATCAGTAGTGGCAACAAAGAGGATCGTGGGTACGCCTTCGATCTCTATTTCTTCATTTTTTGCTTCCTCAGAAATGTTGTTGGCAATCAATTGACAAAGACCCTTTCCCTGCATGAGTTTGGTATGTTTGATGTCTAAATCAAACTCCTAAATATTGGTGATCTAATTACCCCTCTTCATACCAAACTCATGTTGAGTCAAAATGGACTTCACTATTGTATCAGGCACCAACACTTCAGTGTGTGAGTTCAGGATATAAAATCTGAAGTGTTTGACTACTTTGAGCACTGCATATGCATGCTTCTCCATGTTGGAATATTTTAGCTCATGAGCCTTGAGTGGACAACTCATGAAGGAAATAGGAGATTCTATGCCTTCTTGGTTCTATTAAACTAGAATCACTGAGAGTGTATGTTTAGAAGCATAACTGTATATTTTGCAGCTTTTGGTGTAGTCTGGACAAACCAGGATTGGTGTGTAAGCTATGGCTTCTTTGATGTCTTTGAATGTTGATTTGCCCTCTACAGTCCACCTAAAGGTAGCATTGCCTTTCATCATATTGATGATGTGGCAAGTCTTCTCAGTGAACTCAGGGATGAACCTTTGAAGAAAATTCACCTTTCCGAAGAAAGAGTAAACTGCAATTTTACTGGTAGGTAGAGTAAGTTCTTAGATAGAATTGACTCTTTTCAAGTCAATTTTAATACCTTCTCGGGACACAATGTGTCTGAGAAGTTTCCCTTCAGTCACCCCAAAGATAGATTTCTTTGGATTTAGAGAAATACCATTCTGATGACAACGTTCTAGTATTCTTTGTAAATGGTGGACATGGTTAGAATGATGTTTTGAAAATACCATCAAATCATCTAGGTATACTATAATGAAATTACCCATTTCATCCTTGAAAGTGAGGTCCATCACTCTTTGAAATGTGGCACTTGAGTTTATCAAACTAAAAGGCATTCTTCGGTAGGCAAAGGTGCCCCAAGGTGTGGTGAAAGCAGTCTTATGCTGATCTACTTTTCCAACTTCAACTTGATTGTACCCCTATAAACTATCCAGCATTGATAACATCTTTGAATCTATTACCATTTGTAGAACTTGATCCATGATAGGGAGGGGGTAGTTATCTTTTAAAGATAACTAATTCAAGTTCTTGAAATCCATGCAGATTCAAATTTCACCATTTTTCTTTCTGACAGGCACTATGTTGACAATCCATGTGGAGTGATGGATTGAGAAAATTATCTAGGCATCAAGAATTTTTTGTATCTCAACCAAAATGGTACCTGAGATTTTTGGATTATATTGCCTGGACTTTTGCTTGTAAGACACATAATTTGCCTTAAAAGGAATGTCATGATGAATGTCATCAGGCCTAAGTGATTTCAAGTCATCATAGGAGCAAGCCAAGACGTCAATATATTGGCAGAGTAGATTAACAAGCTTGAACCTCTCCTCGGGAGTGCAGCATTTCCCAATGTTTACCATCTTAGGATATCTCTTGGTTCCCAAGTTTACCTGATCAAACTCATGGGAGGAGTTTGAATCTATTCGTTGTTGTTTAATAAACCTGTCATGGTTATCAAACAATTTCTCTAGAGAAACCAAGCCTTTGGAAATCTTATTCCCCTTAAGCTGCAAAAAATCCTCACCTGTGTTTATATTCAATTCAGAAGTTGCTTCACATTCCTGAAGTTTACTACCTTCAAAATGCAGTTGTTCGAAGCTATCCTTTTGCTCCAAGAAGGCAATGATTTAATCGTCATTGTTGAATACTTGCCAATGACCAACATTATTAGGTACACTTGGTTGAAAGACCAATTTAATAGTGTACTTATTTGCTATAAAATCTAGGTGAGGAACCAAGAGAGTAGCAGAATCAACCAATGCATCTGCTCGGTCATTAAATTCTCTTGGAATGGTAGAGATGTTGAACGCATCAAAAATTTCAATTTGGTCCCAGAAGAGATTGCAATAGTGGCACAATCTTTCATTCTTGGTTTGATAGAGGTTTCTTACCTGGAAACCACTAATTCAACATCCCCTTTAGCATGGAGTAATTTAATGCCTTTTTTTTGGCAGCTTGTAATCCAAGTAACAAGGATTCATACTCAGCTGTGTTGTTGGTGTTATTGAGCTACAACTTGTAGGATAAAGGAACAATATCTCCTTAAGAAGATACTAACACAACTCTAGCTCTTTAACTGGTAGAAGAGCAACTACTATCAAATTCTAAGATTCATACCTCATTAGACACCACTTTTTCTTAGAAAACTTCTTCATTTAGGGGAAGAGGTTCTTCCATGCATTCATTTTGGTGTGCCAATTCTCTTGTTGTGTCAGCTGAACACATTTACAAGTTGTCACTTGTAGGAGTTTCGTCCGATGCCTCATGTACTTCATCCATAGATAAGTAGTTGCCCATGCCAGAAGACTCAAATAAAATTTGAGCTTCTAGTGCTGATGATCGGGTGACTACATATCTTGCCTCTTTTTCAAGAAATAATTTCTTCATAACACCTTGAATTGGGATCCTCACCTCTGACAAGTCCATGCTTAGCTCACCTCCAACATCCTTGCAAAAATTCCACCCAAGTTGGATATCGTAAGAGGCAGGAACATCGGCCACTAGAACCGTCATTTTTATCCTCTTTTTTGGAAAAGTTGCGAAAGAAAATTGGGCATCTTTTATTTGACCAAGGAGTGGGACTTACTTTTTTTCCATAAAAAAACACCTTCCAAAAGTTTTGGTCAAAGTTAGACCAAGGGAATCTGCCACCTTGGCAGGCATGACATTATCTGAGGCTCCAGAGTCTATTATGCAATTACTCAATTTGTAACTATTTATTAGCAGAGAAACATAAAAAGGTTCTATTTTCCCAGGAGCAACTGGAGGAGTCACGATAAGATTATTTTGGGTGGATTTATCCTTGGGTGAATCATGAAAAACTTTTGAAGAATTTTGTCCTGTGGGGATGGCTTTATTTTTCACATATTCTGTCAACCTATCAAATTGTTCAGGGTTAGCCCTCAAATATTCAATCTCTATCATTTAGATTTGTCTTTCTGGCATGATCAATTATATCAAATAATTGAAAAGAATTTGAAACAGAGGAAGATATTCCATCATCTAGGTCTTTAGTAGGTGTGGCACTAGTCTGAGTAACAAAGGTGGAAGGTATGGGGCAGTTGGAGGTACTTACTTTTTTGTGAGTTACCTTATCTTTTGATTGGGGAGGTAATAGAGACCCTCGTTTAGCGATGGAGACCACCAGCTGAGGTTCTTCTTCTGCTTTTCTTTTGTCAGCCTGTGGAGCTGACTGGTTTTGAGATCTAGTAAAAATAACATAAGATCCATCCAACCCTTCTCCTTTAATTCTAACTTCATCTTGGTAATCAAGGAAACCAATATTGGAGTCCCCAGCTAATTCTTCTTCTTTTTCAGTGAAGAGATTAGCATCATCTTCAAGATTTAACTCGTGCTAGAATGAGAAATTTGCTTCAGCTTCTAGATATTCAATTACCGAGTTGTTTAGAGGTGCTTCAAGGGCGAGGTTCTTCTGTGAAGGGGGAAGGTGATTTTGCTATCCCTAATTCCTAGTAGCATTGCCTTGGTATGCTTGATTTTGAAATGTCCTCCTGGACATATCTCTATATGTAGGAGCAAATGACATTCCTTGCGCCATTTGCTTTCTGAGAGCTAACATTTCATTTGCTAGCTTTTGTACCATTGGGTTAGTAGTGACTTTAGGTGAATACTCAAAAGATAAAGAGGATTTACCTTTATTAAGGTCTCTTCTTATATTTTTTACCAAGATAAGGTCATCTTCTACTTCAGTAGCCAAGTTCTGAGTAGCAATAAGGTCTATGTGTCTAGTCTGTCTCAGCAAGAAACCTACTTTAGGCAATTGTGAATTGATGAAGAAGAATTTAAGGTTTTGAGGCATCGACTGGGTGACAATGGGAATTATGTGCCTCAGCTTTTCGAATATGGAAATAAAATCTCTCATAGGCTCATGAGGCTCTTTCTTCATCTGAGTGAGCTGGGCTAGCAAGGCATGTGGATCTTCTACAGGCTTGAATCTGGCCTCAAATTCGTCTTTCAAGGTGTCCCAGTTAGTCACTGATCTAGTTTGCAGGTGGTAGAATCAGTCTGCAATAATGCCTTGTAGTGTCTCTACAAATAGCTTGACCTCTATGTCTTTGAATTCCACACCTATGACACCGCAGGCTATGCTAAAAGTTGCAATGTGTTCATCAGGATGAACCTTCCCATCACCAAAAAATTTGGGGAAATTCTTCCTTAAACTGCACGGAAGCTCATGCAGAGGTGGAGTCAAATTCAGTGGACTAAAAGAATTACCCCAGGGGCCTTGAGCCATGATTTGATTATGCAAAAGTGGGCTCACTAATCCAGGTGGAGCTTGGATAGGTAAAGCTCAGCCAATAGCAAAAAAAGAAGCTCTACTTTGTGTTGGTGGCCTAGTAGGGCTAGGAGGAAGACTCCTAGTTCATTTAAGGTGAGGTTGTGAAGGAAACAACTCAAAATTACTCTGTTACACCAACTCAAAAGCAGGGTCAACAACACCTTGGGATTTCTAGTCTCTGGTATAACGTGGAGTTGCCAGATTGTAGACCAAAAAATGAAAAAGAGTAGGATCTACTTCAGTTTGAAGTTTGAGACTTTAAATTATGTGCTCTTTCATAGTAGAGTCGCCAAAAAGCTATTGGGTGAATATTTGTCATCAACTAATCGAAGACAAAATGGGTATATCAACCACAACATAGGGAGATTTACGCCACAAAAAGTGTGGGTTTACCACATATAGATGAGGTAAATCTCTCCTCTCATCAAGGGGAGGTTCCCTATGAATATATATATATATATATATATATATATATATATATATATATATGTAAGTAAGCAAAAAATAATACTCAGGGTAGTATAACAACATCCACCTCTCTTTTTTTAGAGATGATGTCCAAGGAACAAGAGAGAGAAATCTTGGTCATTAACTAAGAACATTCCTCTTATTTTAGGAATGGTATCTAGCATAGAGCAGAAAATCCCTTGAAGTAGGTAACAAAGTTAACAAAGAAACTTACGTAAGCACAAAGTCTTCGTTGTCTCCTTCACTGATTCAAAATACGCGTAACCATAGAGTGAAATGAAGCACAACGTCTTTGCCTAAAACTACAAAGGATAAAAGGATCACCAATATAAAAGTAGCTCAAAGTCTTTCTTCTATCTTTTAGAAATTTCCTCAAATAATGTCAAAACACACACTTTGATTATTAAATTAAACAAATAAGAAATTATCAGGAAAGAGGACATAAGAACCACTTCCTAAATAACACAAATTACTTCAACACAAAGTTTGAAATAACCCTGTTTCTCATTCATTTAATGAAATATGATTTACAAGCTAAGCATAAAGTCTCAAGAAGTGTCTCAATTTCAGAATATTTTTTGCTCTCAATTATTAGAGATCCATTTACAAAAGAGGTCCCCTCTATATATAGGGAGAAGCCTTCAAAATTAAAAAGATTAAAATATAAAAATATCTTAGTCAAAGATGAGTCATCCTTAACTTTTGAGATATTTTTCTGGATTTTTTACATGTAATTACACATTACAAAATTGCATGCACTTTTACATGACAAAAGTGCATGAAAAGAGAGGAAGAAGAGAGAAGGAAAAAATGGTTCAGCTTTTGCCACCAGACTTCTTCCGATGAGCATCATACATAGCAATAGATGCCTGAATTCCTATACTGTCTGGCGCAATGGTGTTTTTGAAGATGACCTTGGCCCTAATGATAGCATCCTTCAATGCTGTGATTGCCTTGGCATGACTCGTTAACCTGGATCTTAGATTATCTAGATTTAACTGAATATCTAAAATGTTATCCACAGAAGTCTTTGAGAACATTTTTTTTTGAAATCCCTCTAAATCATACTTTTGAATCCTCAGATCATTTCTTCGGCTGAGAGAAATTGATTATCCTTGAAAGTGAGGTCACAAGGTAGTTCTTCCAGTCTATTCAACAGGCCTATGTCACTTTTCTCATTAGCATCCTTGAAAGACTTGAGATCTTTGATCAACTCCTTGAGTACCTGAATCATGTATATTAGTGATTCTTTGATCTCAACATAGGAATCCTTGCTGGAAATAACACTGATGGATATCAAGGTGATTTTCTTCAGGTCCTTCATTTTCCTCCACTTTCTAAGATATTTCTCTGTACTATCAATATCTTAAGAAATAAGTGAGACAAGGTCCTCTAAATCTGTCCTCACCTTCTTCATCTTGTCTGTCTTCTCAACAACTTTTGTAAACAAGGAAATTCCCTGAGTGTGCATCTTTTTAATGTAATCCTCTACCACTTTCCCTTTCATATAGGTTTTCTCTACCTTTTGAATAATAGGGTCATCTATGAAAAGGGCCTCTGGGGTTGTTGCTTCAGGGGCAAGGGTGAATTTCTTGACTTCTACAATCAATTGCTCTACCTTGGCTTTATAGTAATCTTTTATCTCTTTTTCTCTGTCAAATTTTTGGACCATGATGACTATCACGGACTGTAGATCACTTTTTGCACCTTCGTGAGTAACTTTTCCAAGTTCAACACGAGAAATGGAATAGCTGCTCATGTCAAAACCCTCAAGAGTTGCGTCCTATAGTGGTTTAGCTATTTCTATAAATTTATGCCCCTTTTTCTCAACCAATTTTGAAAGGATCATTGGTTTCTTAGGGGCCTTAGCTTTCACCAGCACTATCTTGACAAAATCAAAGTCATCTATAGAGATGGCTAGCTTCTTTCTTTTGGGCGTGAAAGCTGACATCCAAGGAGGGAGAGAAGAATTACTTAGCATGGCAATGATTCTTACAACTGGTTTCACCAGGGTGACGTCTATACTGCTAGTGGTAACAGTGGTCACAGTTGGAGTAACTGGTGAAATCGTACCGACTATTGATTGATCAAAGGTAGAACTTTCTCCTAGATTGAAAGAAAGAGATGCCAGACTAGGAATAGATCTTGAAGAGTGAAGAATATCTCCAGAGGCATATTGAGGATCACCAAACATGAATTTAGAAGGAGAGGTGGCTCCAGAAGAAGGAACACTGATAGGAGAAAGAGGTGGTGAAAGAGAGACGTCTGTAAGTGGCTGTGCCCCTTCTTGGGAAGGTAGAGGCTCAGCCTTTATAGCTCTGAGAGCCTGTCATTTGTCTCCATTTGTTGAGCTACCTATTCTTGGAAGCTTTATTCTCCAACTCCCTTAGCCGTTGATTATGGCTCCTCAGCAACTTCAATTTCTTGGAAACAAAGATGATTCTAGGCTTGTGAGGCCTAGATGGAGAAGGAACAACACCTTTGTTTTTGGTCCTATTTTTTGCCTTCTTCCTCATTTTTGCTTGAAATTCATCCTCTGATCCTATAATAAACTCTTTCAATGTGATCCCTTTGGTTGTTAACCAATCATTGGTGTTAGCCAATATTGGTTCGAATCTCTTCCTCAAAGAAGTTAATTCTTTTTGGGACCACTGAATTGGAGGAAGAGGAGAGTCAACAACCTTCTCAGCTAGGTATCTACTGTTGATAATGTTCTTTTCATTGACCAAATTAGAGGGAATATCTACAAGCCCCAAATATTTGATCTGCTCTAAAGTGAGCCTGCTATAGTCTATTCTCCTAATTTCTTCAGTTGATCTCAGGTCTACCCAAATGTCTTTGATCATAGGCTCATGAAATCGAGTCTTTCTTTTGATCATGTCTTTGAGACCTCAGTAGTCAAAATTATCCCTTCTCTTGAACTATTTCATAGTAACCAATTGCATCTCTGTCTCCATGACCTTGGCTTTGGCTACTGTCAAAATTGAGTATCTACCAATTTCAATTAGAAACCTAAAACCTAGCTTCTTTAGTTCCATCTATCTAGTGTGTATGATAACCATTTGTCTACATAGCTCCATTAGGACTAACTTATTAGAAGGAAACTTGGGGAGCATATAGGGATAGCCTTGGAAAAAGCCAACCCAAAGATAGCAGAAGGAGAGAAATTGTAGAAACATACAGCCATAGTCATTGATGACCATTTAGGGTTCATCAGATACTCTCTTCTGCTCAAGTTGAGGGTCAAAAAGGTACAAAAATACCACAACTTAGGCATCATTTACCCTCCTAAAATGGTAGATTGATCCTTACAGTGTTAATTGAGGGTAATATGAGTAGACTAGGGTGGTCTTCCTATCTCCTTTAGTTGTCAAACCTAGAAAGGTTCGCATTAAAGCCACTATGTACACCAAGTATGAAGTCATATAGAACTTCAAAGTGGTGGATACCTTGGTCAGTTACTCATGAAGAGCGTTGCTGATCTTCTCATCTAGAAGATGACTTGTTTCCCTTAGAGAATGATCTTGATGAAGGGATACATCCATTCATGGAATTGTGAAGAAGATGGCAGACCTTGTACCCTACTGAGAAGAGTAATCAAATCACCAACTTCTTTAATGAAATCACTCCTTGGGAAATTCTGTGGCCATCTAGATAAATTAGTTCTAGGGGTCTTGAACCACCTGTGATTCATCACTTTCTTTGCCCTCTCGGGGTCCTTGTCATATTCTCTCTGTGCCTCGATGAAGTTGATTCTCAGTACTTCAGTAGCATGAGGGCACATGAAGACTTTATCAATGAATTTAGGGTCTAGCTGAATTATCACTTTGCCACTGGCATCAGAGACTGATCTGGTCTCTTTGTTGTAGAATTGGGTGCACTGGAGGATGAACTCCGTATGATGTGCCGCTACTAGGAAAAAAGCAACCAGATGAATATTGATCTCGATGATTCTTTTCATTTTGGAGCTCAGGTTCCTTGCCTTGGTTCTAGTCATGAACTTGACCATATCCATGTGGCCAATTTCTATATCTCTAATGTCATCAACATTAGAAGTGATTGAGGTGATCAAAAAAATTCCCTAGTACTGATACTTCATGGCCTTTGACTTATTCAAAGAAGTTTTAGACATTGAAAATGGTCTTGGTTGAGTGGGTGCCGATGAATGAGAATATTCAAGGAGGTACTATAATAATAATCATGATCGTGCAATTAGGGAAAACTAGGCAAATTAGAGAATTTGTATGTTGGGTGATCATGACCAAAGAAGGGCACTTGACAGGGCCAGGTCAAAAAATGAGGGAAAAAGAAGAGGAGGTGAAAAAATGAAAAAAAAGAAAATTTCTCCAGAGTTAGAGAAATTTGGAGGAAAAATGCAAGGGTGGTGAAATTCGCCACCCTAGCATGTTAAATTGCTGGCATCCATGGGCAGCAAATTTTGCCACCCTTGCATGAAAGGGAAGAAGAAAAAAAGGCACAAGCGGCGAATTTCACTGCCCGTGCATGTTTGCTAGGGAAGTGCAGGGGAGGCAAAATTTGCTGCCCTTGCATGCTCAACCTGCATCGATAGTGAATTTCACCACCCATGTAGGTTAATGGGATGAACTTGTATCAGCAACAAATTTTGTTGCCAATGCATGAGGTGGAGAAATGTATGTTTTGGGTGGCAAGTTTATCGCCCATAATAAGAAAGATCACGGGAAAGCCGTGGGAGAGGAGGGAGAAAAGTTTGGTGGGAGGAGAAAATGGGAGCAGGCTGACAGGTAGGGAGAGAAAACAAAAACAAAAATTGAAAGAAAATTTAAAGAGAATAAAGAAAAATAAATAAATGCCAAATACAAAACCTACCTGGAAAACCACACGCATCGTGAGCTCAAATCTACCAAAATGCACTTTTACCCATTCATTGGATCATTCAGAGGTAGAAGGTAGGAGGAGGAGAGGAAGGAATGAATCAAAATGAGGTTAAAATTATATTAAATGGGGTGAAAATTAACCCTAATAACCTGGTGTGTGTGGCAATAAATGTCGTGCATGAAAATTGAGGTAGTGCAGGGGTAGAAAAATTTGCCACCCTTGCACTAAAAAAAGGGAAGGACATGCAGGGGCAACAAGTTTTGCTGCACCTGCATGTCAAAGATAAAATATGTAGGGGTGACAAAATTTTCCACTCGTGCACATCCAAATGCAGGGGCGGCAAAGTTTGCTGCTCCTGCATGCAAAAAAGAAAAATGCACTGACGGTAGAAATTGTCATCCATGCACGAAAATAGAAGAAAAAACACTAACTCTAAAAAAGCCAAATTTTGGTCCCCTAGTCATATCGAGATCGTAACAACTTTCACGTTTTGGAGAAAATGTAATGAAAAGATGTTATGAATTTTGAACGGTGCCAGTTGAGCTAATATGAGAATGAGAAAAACCTATCTCGAAAATGGACTTAGAGAGAAAAAAGGTGAAATGAACAAGTTTCACAGGGGGTTGTTCCAAAAATGAGCTGAGCTAATTTTGGAAACAACAATGCTAACATAATATCATAAGATCATATGTTTACCAGATGCCCTGTTTACCCTATTTCCAAACATAAGATCATAATTTTTTTTGAGGTCTTGACACTTTATGGTTTGCCTTGTAGCTTATTTTGTTTGTACACTAGGCCTAAATAGGGCTTATTATTTTTATAAATATTTATAGTGAAATTTATTAGTTCTTTGAAATCCTTGATTTCTCCATGTATGCATCCACTGTTTAAAGTTTCAAGGTCAAACTCAATGGGTAATGGCACTTTCTAATTCAAACTTATTTCTAGCTCTTGTATGTATAGAAAACCTAAGACATAGTACATGAATGGTGATTTAAGGACAATTAATGAGTAGATAATGGTTTAGATAGTTTTTTAGGTCATTTTATCTTTATCATGTGGTTCTTTAGCTTTAGATTTTCCTTGAACTCTCTGCACCTTACTAAACAGGGCACTTAGAGGTCTAATTAGGCCTAACACAGTCCATAGTAGGATTAGGCTGTACAAAGTAACCCTAAGATAATTTTATATATGTTATGTAATACCTTAAAGGGTATCCATATATTATTAAATTTTTGTGTTATGATAATTATAAGAGAAGTTATGTTTGAAAAATAGGGAAAACAGGGCTACAAGCCCATGAGCCCATGTACAAAGCCAAGAAGATCTTATGACCTGAGGTGTGGTTTTTGATTATTTAGAGGTATCTATATAGGTGTAAATAGTATAGATAGAATGTGTTTAAGGCATATAGGTTGGTACTTATTTATTTTGAGTCTTTCTACATAATTCTTTGTTGAAATCCTAGTTTTATTGCTTATGCATTGTCAAATGCACATCTAGTCATGAAAACTCTTGTTAAATAAAGTGTTTAGTCTCTCCAGTAGTACTGAGGGTGTCTTTAGGTGATCTTAGGGTGAGACCAATTTTGGTATCAGATCAAGGTTAAGATTGGTTCTTTAGTTACATTCTTTTTCAACACTCTGAAACTCTTATCAGCAGTCTCAGTCCAAGCAAAGCTTTTCTTATCACCTTTGATTATGTCTATCATTGGAGCAACAATTCCACAAAAATTCCTTATGAATTTAATATAGAATCTAGGAAAACCATGAAGTATTATTACCTAAAATTTTATCCTGGGTGTATGCCACTCAAGTATGGCTTTGATCTTCTCCTTATCCATCTTCAATCCTTTTTTTGAAATCATAAATCCCAAGTAGATCAATTCTGCCTTTAAGAAACTGTACTTTTTCACATTGATTAATAATTTATCTTCATGTAACTTAATCAATACCATCCTAAAATGTTTCAAATGATCTTCCTTAGTTTTAATAAACACAAAAATATCATCTAAGTATACTATCACAAACTTACCAATGAACTCATTAAGCACTTCATTCATCAACCTCATGAAGGTGTTTAGTGCATTGGTTAGCCCAAATAGTATGACTAACCACTCATAGAGTCCATGTTTTGTCATGAATTATATTTTAAATTCATCCCCTTCTCTCATCCTAATTTTATGGTATCCACTTCTCAAGTCTATCTTGGAAAAATATGCAGCTCCACTCAAACAATCAAGTAAAACATCAATTTTAGGCAATGGGAATCTATACCTGATAGTGATCTTGTTAATTGCTCTAGAGTCTATAAAAATTATCCAGCTCCCATCATTATTAGGACTCAAAACTTTGGGAACAACAAAAGGACTTAGAATCACTCTTACCAATCCTTTGTTCAATAATTCTTGGACTTGGTGCTTGATCTCTTCATTTTCCCTTGGTGTCAACTTGTATGCAGCCTAGTTGGGAAGATTTACACCTAGAATAAAGTCTCTGTGATGGATAATGCTTCTCAATGGTTTTAAATCATTAGGAAAATAATCTACTATAATTTCAATGTACTCATTCAACATATCTTGGATCTCTAGAGGTAAATCAGTTAACCTAGTGCTAGTGACTACACTTTTTGGCTTACCAATCACAACAAAGTTTACCTCTTCCTTCTTCATTTAATGTAAAAAATATTTAAAACTCATGATCAAAAACTTAGAATTATATCCTACAATAGAAGCAGCCTCTTCTTTCAATGGTGTGAGTGTATGCTTGATCCCATCCTTCTCAAATGTGTATGTATATTGCCTTCCATCATGCATGTCCTTCCTATAAAATTGCCAAGGCCTCTCAAGAAATATATAGCACACATACATAGGTGTAACATAACATAAAATATAATATCTCTATGTTCCTATCTAAAAATCCACTTTACATTGTTCACTTACCAAGATTTTATGTCATTTTTGTAGCCAAGAGACTTGATAAGCTGTATGATGCACCTCCTTCTTCAAGCCTAGTTTCTCCACCATCTCAGTTGACACAAGATTGTATGTACTCACACTATCTATGATTAAACTATATCACTTTCCATTAATCTTACATGTAGTCCTAAACAAAGTTTTCCTTTATGGTGGTTCCAAAATTTCCTTATTAGGCTTTATCAAGATTCTTTTCAATAAAAGAGACTCACCTTCCTTTGGAATATCTTCATGAGTTGTTGCTGGTCCTTCAACTTCCTGTTCACCTTGGGTCACATGTACACTTATTTCATGGATGGTATAAGGGTTCTCTAGACACTCATATGTTCTATGTCCTGCATATTTGTTGCACTTGAAGCATTTGCCCATGAATCTTCCCCTCCCTCTTTGATATCCTTGGTATGGACTTCTTCCTCTTGGTGTGTAGCTACCTCTTAAGATTTGTGAGTTGATGACCTCTTCTTCAGATGTTTTAAGCTATATTATACCTCCTTGTGATCCTCTATCCCTGATGGATCAGCCCCTTCCTCTTGAGAAGGAAGTTTGTTTCCTTGCAATCTTCTCATCAACTTTCAAGGAAAATTGGTATGCCTCTTCAATTATCCTGGGTGTGAGAAAGCTAATCTCATCTTGGATGAAAAAATTCAAACCATTAATTTACCTTGATACCTTCTCTATATCATCCTAAATATGGCCTGATCTTATGGTTAGCCTATAGAACTCTTCAATGTATTCCTTTACAGACATGTCCTTTTGTTTCAAATTTTATAATTGATTGAAAAGATTTGCTTGATAATAAAAGGGCATGAATTTACCTTTCATTTTTTATACCATTATGTCCCAGCTCTTAATCTTTGGATTTCCTTTCCTTTTCCTTTCTTCTTGCACTCCATCCCACCACATGGATGTATGGATCTTCAATTTGGTCATGGCATACTTAACTTTCTTGTCATCTTCTTTTATTCCTTCATATTCAAAGTACTTGTCTAATGCACTGATCCAATCAATCAATTCTTCCATGTACAAGTTTCCTTCATACATTAGAACCTCCATATTTGGCTTTGAATTCACCTTCATAATGGCTCTGATCAGCCTCTCTTCATCTGTATTATCTTCTATCACCAATTCATCCTCTGGTGGCTCTTCTTCTCCTTCATTGACTTCACCCATGTCAACACCTCTCATTTGAACCATCTCTAGGTCTTGTAACCTAGCTTGTAGGTTCATAAATTCTTTTGTTGTTACTATTTCTCTTATTGGTCTCCTTCCTATGGTTTTGCCTCTATTCCTTACTCTCATGGCCATCTTGAAAATTTTCTTCTCGTTCACAAATCACTTTCCTTCTCTTGCTTGGATCTTGGATTGTGCATAATACCTTTGGCTTTGATACCAAAATTGGTGTCACCTTAAGATCACCTAAAGACACCCTCAATACTATTGGATTGACTAAACACTTTATTTAACAAGAGTTTTCATGACTAGATGTGCATTTGACAATACATAAGCAATAAAACTTGGGTTTCAACAAAGTATTATGTAGAAAGAATCAAAAGCAATAAGTAACAACCTAGATTCCCTAAAAACATTCTATCTAGACTATTTACACCTATGTAGATACCTTTGAATGATCAAAAACCACACCTCAGGTCATAAGACCTTCTTGGCTTTGTACATGGGCTCATGGGCTTGTAGCCATGTTTACCCTATTTTTCAAACATAAATTCTCTTAGACTCATCATCACACAAAACTTGAATAAGATCTAAATACCCATTAAGGGATTACATAACATATCTGAAATTCTCATAGGGTTACTTTGTACAGACTAATCCTACTATGGACTGTGTTAGGCCTAATTAGGCCTCTAAGTGCCCTATTTAGTAAGGTGCAGAGAGTTCAAGGAAAACCTAAAGATCAATAACCACATGATAAAGATAAAATGACCTAATAAAACTATCTAAACCATTATCTACTCATTCCTTGTCCTTAAATCACCATTCATGTACTCTATCTTAGTTTTTCTATACATACAAGGGCTAGAAACAAGTTTGAATTAGAAAATGTCATGAAACTTTAAATAGTGGATGCATACATAGATAAATCAAGGATTTCAAAGAATTAATAAATTTCACCATATCGATTTAGAGAAATAGGAAGCTCTAGTTAGGCCTAGTCTGCAAACAAAAGAAGCTAAAGGGAAAACCATAAAGTTTCAAGACCTCAAAAAAAATTCATTGGGCTTGTTTTTACCTCTCCTAAAGATTTGAACACTTACAGTAATGAAAATAACCCTCTAGATGTTAACTTTCAAATTTGAGCTTGTTGCACTATCTGGTATGCATACATAGTCCTTAGAAAAGCATGGATAAAAAATATCAAAATGTCCTTCAACATATAATATATTCATTACACATTCAATCCATCATATTAAATCCCCTTGGGTTGAAGGAATCACTCAAATAAATAGAAAACCTCAACTTAGACCCCAAATCTCTACTCTAAACTCATGCAACAAACTCTTAAAATGGAGTTAACCACTTTTTCCAAACAAATAAGATCTCAACCATAATAGATCTCACCCAACTAACCTCAAATAATATGAAATATGATATTCTTACCAATTTAGGGGAAATCCATATAAAATTGGCCTTTGAACATATTAGGCCTTATTACATGATTATGGAAAACATAGTTACAAATTTGAAAATTTGAATATCACAAATTGGAGGGAAATCAGTCTGACACATAATTTTATTGATCACGTGATTAATGTGTAAAGTACATGGAAAATGGCTGTAGGGTCAATTTCAAAGCCTAATATGACATGTAGGTTAAAAGACTAGAGAACAAAGAAACAAATGGTGGCCTAACGGGATATCAAGATCAATTTCCAAGGTAAAAATGAATATATGAGAAAATTTATTGTTGTGATAGGGTTTTCCAGGTGTGTTGACCAATTCTAAGGTCAAATTTTGCAATAAAAATCAAGAAAAAGTGTTTCAAGGTCTTTCAAGTGCACAAAATGAAGGGTTCTCAACTCAATAAGGTCTTTCATGTGTTCATTAGCATGTGTAACATATGCATGAGAACCTAATACATTCATGGTATATTGGGAAGGGTCCTAGCTCATAGTTTCAAGAATTGGTTTTTGGAATAAGGGGATAAGCTTTATGAATGATCGTTAAGATTGTAAGGTGGTTTAAACCTCTCTAAAACCCTAACTTTAACCCAATATGGAATATCTTGATCGAAATAGCTCAAAATGGATTGAATGACCTAGATTGATGGTTGGATCATGTAATGGACTCTCCTTGGTATCTCTAGGTGGAATTGCTTTGTCATGTGAGTGAGTGGACCCTATAAGAAATGCCTTATTTCTTATAAATTTGTTGTAGTAGGTAGAATTGACTGAGTCAAAGTTTCTAAATGGATGGAGGTTGAATATTGAGAATTTTATTAGTTTTACATGGTGGTTTTTGAGCAGGTTATATATCTCATATGTGTTAAACTAGTCATGCAAGTTGACCTATCACTAGAAGGCCTAATGGTGCAAACAAAGAGAAAAAACAAGCAATAGTGAGAATGAGATTAGAGTTGTGTTATCATGGATTAGGGATGGATACAAATGCATGGGAGTGTTTTTCAAAACTTTTAATACATGTACATATTGGATAAAAATATTTGGATATGATTTTATATAGCAAGAAGTTGCTCTCAAATTGACTTGTCTAAATTAGTGAGCTCTGTGTATAATGAAGTCATGAGATTGTTATGTAAGACCAATATTTCTATTAGAGATTATGATATATTTATTTTAAGTTGTTATAAGGTTGTTTTAGGATGATATAAATTAATTGGAAATCTATTAAATTATTTCTATATGTATTATATGTCATTGTTTCCATGACTATGTTTTAAAGCTTATTGGCAGTTCTGAGTGGGCTACTTGCAGAGAAAGGTTTGAGTACTTTTGCCTGTGTTGTGAGGTATAATGCACATGGTGATGACCCTAAGGTCATGAGTCTTATCTGAATATGATTTTTTTCCTTGGTTATTTTACAATATTGTGTTTTTGGTTTAGTTATTCAAGATAGACTTTCTGGGTATGCATAGGCCTAATTATGAATAGTGCTAATGGCATGCTTCAAGTGGTGGTTGGAGATAAAAGGTGTCATGGACCCAATATGATCTTGTATAAGTATATTCAGGTGAAATATGATATTTTCCTTCCATGTGAAAAGTTTTAAAGTGTTCTAAGGTGTTGAAAAGGTAACATGTGCTAATGAAGGCCTAAATGAATTAGGTCTCCTTAAGGCCTAAAAGGGGTTTTGGTCCTATATGTTATGACCGACCTATTATAATGTTTGATTCATTATTTTTGAATGTACTAAGGTCCATTATATTTAAAAACTAAGTGGATAAGTGTGTATGGCTGACCAATATGTGTATGATCAAGATCCTCATATAAAAACAAGGCCTAATAGGCCTAATTGTCTAGAGTGTGAATGTGTATGTTGAAGCTAATGAGATATAAATTTGAAGAGATAAAGGAGGTATTTTATAAAATATAGAGGGTATAGATAAACCATCATGAAGATATGATATGGGAATGTAGATGATTATCAAGGTCATATGACCTAATCAAGTCAAAAAGAGGGCTAATTGAACGAAGAAGGCTAGAGAGCAGTTTGAGAAGGATAGCTATGTGTGAAGAGATAAATATGGATATATTCATCTATCATATGAGAAAAAAGGGTTCTGAAGGTCATAATTTTTTTTGAGGTGTTTGAGTTGATGTTGATTCATCTAGGGGATTGGTGCCTCCTTGCAAGTGGTTGATTGCTAAAGCCTAGTTAAGTTGGTGTTTAGGTAGTTTGGGTTGGTGCTCCAAGTAAAGTTGGTACTTCACTAAATCTTGATTTTTTAATTATAGGATAGTAGTCCATTTACATCATTACTGGGTTTTCTTCTCCTTGATGGATTCTCACCTAAATAAGTGTTTTGTGTGTTATGTTCCTCTCTCATGCTCATGGCTCTTAATGTGTTGCTAGCTTATTATATTGTTTTGATAGTTCATGAATGATAAGGTAGAGATTTAATTTTTTTTAAAGATAGATTCATCCCCCCATTCTTAGTCATTGTGATTCCAAAAATGATTTATTTATAGTTTTCCAAATATAAAAAAGAATATTTTTACAATTTTTTTGCCAAAATATGTTATATTTTTTAGGAATTAGGGTGGAGTCCCCTAGGACATGAATCTTCCAAGTAAAAATTTTAGGCTTTAAGGGTTTGAAAAGGGTATGAATCCATACTCAGGAATATTGGGCATGAGGGCCCACCAAAAGAGGTGCTTAATGGATTTTGGGTGATGACAGGCTAGGCAAGTGGGATTTGAAACCCACATGTGTTTTATCTAGTCCCCCATAGGCAAATATTGGTAAATAATACACCAATAGAAATGGGGGTTTTTAGGCTCAATACAATCCATCCTAACATTATCAAACCTTTGAGCCAAATTAAAATGGAGAGATTTATGGAAACACCGATGAATGAGGGTTTTAGTATTAATATGCTGAGGGGCCAAAAGATTATAACCCAACCTAGGGTAATAGTGATAGAATGATGTAGCTATTGGCCAAGACTAGTCCTTTCCCCATAGTTAAGAGAGAAAACTCCAATTTTTTGTAAATATTCTTCAGGTATGGAACTCTATAATTCAGACATGGATTATGCATCTTCCTTATTTAGACTAAACTTAGACTTTACCATATTCCAAGGAAGATAGTCCCAAATGACATTACAGAAGAGGTCTCCAATCATGCAAATAACATTTTTAAAGAGTCTCAATATTTTGACCTAATGGACAATGGAAAAAGGGACATTATGGAAATTCAATGTGGGAGACCACCATAGGGATTGAGAACTGAGAAAGAGACCATCTAATCCACCAAAATGAGGTGAGTTTTAAGATTTTTAAAAGCCTTGCAAATGATTTTTATGAAAAAAGTGACCCCTATATTAATTGACATAGGAGTGATGAGGATACTATGCAAATAAATCCCTTGCCAGACCTTTTTTCCATGTGAGCAACCTTCAGAGATGTTGTGCCTCAATAATATTTTATAGGCCTCATCCCTTTCTAAGATTTTCCTTGTCCATTTAACACCAAGATAAATCCTTTTAAGCTTAATATCAATGAACCCAAGCCCACCAACTTCTTTAGGGTGACAAAAAATTACCCAAGAGACTCTATGAAAACTGTGGTGCCCTTTAGAATTGGCCTAGAAAAAGTCATTCAAAAAAAAATTCAGCTTCACATAAGAGTCACTAAAAGGATCCCAACAAGATGAGTAGTAAACATGAGTAGTAGTGAGCACCTTGGAACTGATTTGGACCTTCCCGCCAGAGTCAATGGTTTGGTGATCTAGAAGGAGATTTTTTTCTAAGCTCTTTAAACCACATAGGACCACAAATCTATAAGGAGGGATATAAAAGTAAATGGAATGACTAATAATTTAAACTAAACCAAGAGAGGATCCATTGACACTTATATCCCTCCAACCAAGGATGTTTAGTTGAAAGGGACTAATGATAATACTAAGTCTTCTTCCATTTAATGGAAGACCTAGAGGCAAGGTATAAAATGTCAATACATTACATAACATACTTAACAGAGTCCTCATATTCCTAAAGAGTGAGGAAGGAGTCATCAGAAAAGTGCCCATTAATCATATATTGGTATGACTTGGGGAGAGTAATACCCTTCACCAAACCCCTAGAAGCATGGCTGCCCAAAAGATAGTTGAAGCCCTTAGCAGCCAAAACATAAAGAAAAAGTGCAAGGGGACACCCATGTCTAATATATATGTGAAGCTTAAAATGTTGGGATTGAGAGATAATTATATTAATACAAGCCCCAACATCCTGAAATAACATATTAACAATGTGAATAAAAATGGGACCAGACCTAAGAGCCTGAACCATAGCTATGATAAAAGGCCATTCGATCCAATCATAATATTTCTCGAAATAAATCTTGATGAATATCACCTTATGGTTGGATATCCTGGCCCATTCCATATCTTCCCAAATAACAATAACATTATCCAAAATTTATCTATGTTGAATAAATCATGTTTGTTCAATCCTCACAATTAAGGGGAACAAATGATTGATTATGAGGGCTAAAGAATTAGCTATAATTTTTTAATATACATTAAGCAAGGTGATGGGCCTCCAGTTGGTAATTACCTCAGGGTCACTGGCCTTAGGAATGAATTTTATGTTACCTTGATTAATGAGATGGCCTAAAGAGTTAGATAAAATAGCTTCAAAGTAGACTTTATGAAGATTTGGTCCAATTATATCCTAGAGGGTTTGATAGAATCCATAGGGAAACCCATCAACAGTTGGGGCCTTGTTAGAGGCCATCTACATAATGGCTTCCTTAAGGTCACTAAAGCTGAGTAGCCTATTATAGGAAACTCTTTGTGTTTCTGAGAGCTTATAGGGGATCACTTTAAGGCAATGAGAGAGAGCATCTTCACAATAAGTTGAGGAAGGATGAACAACAAACACTCCATGATAGTGATGCAAAAAATCTTGTAAGATGTTAGGTAATTTGGTAAACCTATCTATAACACATCTAATGGATTTAATTTTATTTGCATCTTATCTTGAATGAAGGAGAGACAAAAGTTATGTGGTCACTTTCTCTCTAAATTTCAACCAATGCATCTGTGCTCTAAGTTGTGCTCCTCTAGCCTTATAAGCCTCAACTAACTAGAGATTATGTATCCACAAGGAAGCATGAGTCTACAATTAATAGATTAAATGTGTAGGTTCCAACTCCTATGAAACCCTAATGTATTCACATTTTTTAGCATGATTAATAATCTACCTAAAGAGAGTTACTTGTTTTCCATAAATATAGAGAAAAGAGGTGGTGCATGATATCACATTAGCTCACCACTTAATCTAACCAGTATTCATGTGGGTTTGGGAGCTAGGTTCCAAATTATAATGATATGCTCAATAGTTTGCTCATGTTTGAGATAGATAGTATTTAGGTTAAATTGATAATTATGATATTTAACTTGGAGGGTAGTCCACTCAATGTAGAAGCAATTAGGATGATGGTCATACAAGAAAGTGCCTAAGATAATAGAAATAGGTTGATCATGAACAAGAGCAAAGAAGAAAAGTTCTTGTTCTACTAGTAAAGCATAATCAAGACACTTGATAAATCGATCTTATCCTTGAAAAAAATTAGACCATGTGAACTAAGGATAATTTGATTATCTCCTCCAGTGGTGGTTGGGATAAAAAACCCCAAGTTTATTTTGCATGTAAAAACATGCCTTCCATTCCCCTGCACACCATCTCATGGGGAGACATCCTTATTTGTTTTCATCAGACTCAATCATGTTGAAGTCATCAAAAATAATTTAATGCGAATTTGGAAGAGAGTCTGCCAACCATCTACAGAGCAAGTTGCTTTCCATAGTATCATTATAAGCATACAAGTTGACAAGACTAATGATGTAATTATCAAAGTCAAAAAGAGTCCAAACCACCTGATGGGTGGGGTTGGAACCCTAGGAAATAATATATTAAGGTAGCTCATGTACCACAAGGATGACAACCCTTCCATGACCAGGCTTGTGATATGTGGCCTAACAAAGGCCCCCAAGATAGATAGTGTGGACAATAGAATAAAGCAGTAAATCAAAAAAATTGACTTAATGATGCATAATATTTTTATTTTGAAAAAATAATGATAACTATTCCTAACCATATACTTACATGTCAAATCAGTGATCCCTCTAATTACAAGAATAATATATCATTGGGAATCATCAAGTTTCATATCATTTCCCTCTGTAAGACCTCAGAGAGCTACAAACTGATTGAAAGTTGAACTAGGAATAACATAGTCTCTAAGTTTGAAAGGTTGCCTTTTGTTTGGTACATAATCCCCATCTACAGAGGTTGAGGGACTATGAGAGGGACATAAAATAGATTTATGGTTGAGGGTCACAAGACCAAGCTCTGAATCAGAGTCATTCACCCCTAAAGGGCGCTATAGGATGGAGTCATAAGAGTGAGAGACGGGGAAGAAATGAAATAGGTGATGGCTAGAGGAGAACATGATATAAGAGGCGAGTGTTTAACTTTCATGGGAGTAGGGACTTTACCAGTATATACTCATAATTTCCCCCTAGGGGATATTACATAATTAGATGGGGTTTGGCACTTCCACGAATTGCATTATTCTACCTATTAGAGACTATTATGTACCAATCAGAATTTTGGGGGTTTGAATCAAACCAGGTTTTTCCTTGAGGAACAAAAGGAGTGAGTCCATTATAGGTCATTTTCTAATTATATGGTCTAAATCCTAGCATAGGAAATAAGTTATCAGGAAGTTGACATAAAGTACATGTTGTGTGAAATGATTATTATATAATTGAATTTCAATGGACTCTTTGAAGTCTTTGGCAAGGTTTATTTCCACATAAACCCTTATCTGAGGATGTGTTGCAAAGAACATTTGTTGTTCATGATAGATAAAGTGGCCTAGAGGCTTGATAAGTTGATCAACAAAATTCCATGGAGAAAGAGGTAAACCTATAAATTCTATCCAAACTAGGATTTTAAGTTTAGATTGTTCTAAGATTTGAAAATCTTGAGTCTAATGGGAGCAAACAAACAAAGTGTTGTGAATAAACAAGGGGCCATGATTAACAATAAATTTGCAATGTTTGGTGTTTGTGAAATGAAATAGGAAGAAACTCTTAGTGAGGTTTTGAACCCATTCCAGTTTCACCCCATGGCCTTGCCAATGGTTGTGAACCTACTGCTTTAATAGGATCTCTAAAGGAACTTGACCCATGAAATAAGCAACTAAGGTAAAAATTTGAAAATAATTATAGGCTTTATCAAAATTTGGCAATTCTAGAACCACATATGGTAAAGGAGTGTCAGGGTTAGAGTCAATACCTCATGAAAACCTTCGAGACAAACTTCTAAGCTTATTTTGACGTCATTAATTCTCCAAATCCCACTAGTAATCCATGTATCAAACAATGCAAAGATAATGGCACAAGCCATTTAATAAAGATAAAGTAGCACTTCCCAAAGGGAAGAAGGCCAACCTAACTCTGCATAATAAATATGTTGTCAAAATAGAATTAATCTCATTTAGATCGAAGATAGAGAAATGGTGTGATGGATGGGGAAACACTAAAAGCTCACAAACATCTAGTGCTCCGTACGGATCTTTTCCAAACTACTCTCCACCAATCTTATTTCAAAGGTTTTGAAATTAAGGCTTGATCACTCTCAATTCACCATAAATTCAACATTTCTCAAAATTCCTCCAAACGAACAAATTTAACTTATACCTACAAAGCATATAAAAAATAGAAAAGAAAATCAAGCTTCTTTTGAGGCCACACCATGATGCAACACTTTATCCAAACCAGTACTGATGTGACAAGTTGGATACTACTGTATAATTTAGATATAAAAAATAGGTTTTTTTTTTGGTTATCATTGTTTTAGGCTGTGATTTTAGGTTAAGAATCAAGGTTTGAGGAGTATCCATTATGCCAAATTCATCTCCCTTATATCATGATATATTTTACTAATAATGAAGATTAATCTCTAATAATTTTTTTATGAAACAAATATTTTCACTAATTAAACTAACAAGCCTTCACATATTTTAACAAGAAAGGATTCTACAAAAATATCATTGACACTAGCAATTAGTTCCAAATGACCTACAGATTGAAAGGCAATGTTGCACCCCCAAAATAAATGTTGCACCCCCATATTTAGATGTTTTAATGGGAAATCTTACATTCTTTGCATATCTAGAAACACAACTTAGTAGAGATCCTAAAAGATAGTTAATTTGGGCTAAGGATCTAGTCTTCTACAGCCTATAAATGACCTCTATAAACTATAAATGGTTTTTCATGATAGTTTTTGGAGCCCTCCATTTCAATCAAAACATTGCATAACATAAATTTCATTTTTTGCCTACCACTTTATTTACTAGTGCCACCCTATTATTAATAACTACTATTTTTACATCGTATATTCCAATACTTAAATGTTATTCCTCCTACTCAATTACCTAAGAGAAATAAGAGATCATATTCTATGAATTTAATGTATCAAATGACAAAACAAAATTCATGAAATTATTTTTGATGTATGGCATGTCAACAAAGCAAGATCTCTAAAATAATTAGCCAGTGTATGAAACTATGCAAACAAATTACAAAATTTATACATTTTACAACATAAATGATATTATGATACATCTCTTTTTCTATTTTTGTAACCTTCAAATAAATGAATAATGATCACAACAGGTTGTTTATATGGGAAGACACTATGTTGTCTTTAAGTTGTATATGTAATACTTTTTGGAAGTAAACATAAATATATTGTGTTTATTCATTAACTACTAACCTAGTCTTGGCCATTTACATGAGAGCATTACACACAATTAAAAAAAATATAACTAATGATGTTGTGGATCCCTTCCTTTGTCAGGATCTAGATGTTTGGGTGGTTTCAAAGCCTTAATCAGTCTGGTCCCCATGGAAACCCAACCTCTCTAGAATACCAACAAAAATATCATCAAACATGGATTCTTTTAAAACAAAGTGCCTTATTATATTCATTCCAATTCAATCATTTGGACTCTAAACTACCTGTGAAACATATCTTTGAATGCTTATGAAATTCAATTCTTATATACCAATCACTAAACTAGTTAATTTCAAACATTTATTCCCAAATTTCCACTTATCACAAATACTGACTGATTAAATTTATCCTTCCCTTACAGTCATTGGTCCATACTCACTTGTTGGAGGACATGGCTTCTAGCTCAATTGCAAGCCATTTAATCTCCACTGCCACTTACTTTCTAGCTATGCATATTTTGTCAGTTGGAATTTACAACTTTAATATCTTCCAGCTGGTCACATGCCTAAATCTATGCCCAATTTATCTCATTTAATCTATGCAACTTTTTACTTGCTTAGGACATTTAATCTATTAACTCTCTCTCTCTCTCTCTCTCTCTCTCTCTCTCTCTCTCTCTCTCTCTCTCTCTCTCTCTCTCTCTCTCTCTCTCTCTCTCTCTCTCTCTCCTATAGACTTTAGAGAGACTTCTAGGTTTATCTCTTTTTATAAATTATTTTGTATGCTCTATTTTGATATGCAAAAAAATAAGCCTCTAGTGAAGCTCTGCTTCCTTCTTGGTATGCAGTATATGTAAAACTAATTGTATGAGCAATATCTCTATAAGAATATATAACAATGTTTATGGGAGAAAATCAATGAATATATAAAAAAATTCTATGTTTATTTTATGTGCATTTCCCCCTATTTTTCTATTTGTTTTGTCTTTAAAAATTTGGCATAAAAATCTTGTGATCTGTTAGCTTTCATCAAACGGTATTAGAGCTTAAGGTTATTCAAAGAAAGGCTTAGAGAGATGAAAGTTATCAAAGCTAAGGGCTTCATCAAGCCCAAGTATTCACTGTCAACAATGGCAGCCACAAGCACAAGCTTAACGAATCTACAAATTCCTCAATACAATGGCAAAAAATATGGCTATTGGTCTATCACAATGAGAGCTTTGTTTTGTTCTCAAGATATATGGGATCTAGTAGAGAATTGTTTTCCAGAACTAGCAGATGCAACAACATATAATGCTCTATCTCAAGTAGAGAAGGATCTACTAAGGAATAATAGGAAGAAAGACTCAAAAGCTCTTTTCTACATATTTTAAGATGTACATGAGAGTATTTTCCCAAGTATTGCAGAAGCAACAAAGTTCAAACAAGCATGGGATATTCTCCAAACAACATACCAAGGAATGGTAAAGGTGAAAACAACAAAGTTGCAAATGCTAAGAAGAGATTTTGAAATAATCTTCATGAAGGATTCAGATTCAATAAACTCAATCTTCACATAAGTGATTGGTTTAGTTAATCAAATCAGATCTCATGGTGAGATACTTGAAGATAGAATAATTGTTGAAAATATTTTAAGGAGTTTACCCACAAGGTTTGAATCCATAGTTGTGGCCATATAGGAAACAGCGAATCTCTCACAATTTTTAGTTGATGAGCTTCATGCAGCTTTCAATTCTCATGAACATAAGCTAAGTAGGTCAGCAAACTCATCTTTGGAGCATGCTTTCAAGACACAAGCTTCAATCAACCATGGAAGAGGTAGAGGAAAAACAAATTTTAGAGGTAGAGGAATAAATTCGTATAAAGGTGGAAGAAACAACCCATCAAACTCAAGTGAAAGAGGTAGCAGCCAATACTCAAATCAAAATGCAACTCAAAATCAGCCTCAAGGTAGAAGGTATGATAAATCTCAAGTCCAATGTCATTATTGCAAAATGTATGGGCATTATTCAAATGAATGTAGAAAGAAACAATATGATTTTGGCAAACAAAATGCAAATTTTACAAGAAAAAACTAAAATTACAAATCATAACAAAGCTCCATGTTTTTAGCATGTAATGTTGCACAAGAAAATAAAAAGGATGTATGGTTTTTAGACTCAAGTTGTAGCAATCACATGACAGGGAACTTAGAAACGTTTTCTAGTTTGGATGAAAATATAAAATTAGATGTCACTTTGGGAAATGACAATAAGGTAACAATCAAAGGAAAAGGGAACATCAACATTCTAACCGAGAAGTGGGAGAAAAAGTATAACTTCTATGTTTATTTTGTTCCCATATTAAAACACAATTTGATGAGCATTAGGTAGCTCGTTCAAAAGGGGTATAGAGTGTTTAAAAATAAATAAAGAGTGAACAATTTTAGATAAATTTCCAAGTAATCATCTCATTGAAATGATCCAAATGACAAATAATAGGATGTTTCCCCTAAGGTTGAAACCAGATTTGAATGTAGAATATGCTTAAGCACACCACTCAATGGCTCCACAAGTGAATAAAGAAGAAAATATAATAGTCATGCAAACAACCTTTCAAGTAGAAATAAAAGACAAAAATTGGCTTTGGCATCTAAGATTTGGGCATTTAAACTTTGGAGCCATAAATTTGCTTCATAGGAAAAACATGGTCAAGGGATTCCCACTAATAGAGAAACCGGGAAGCATATGTGAAGGGTGCATCTTGGAAAAGCAACATAGAGAATCATTTCTAGCAGGCAAGTCAACGAGGGCAAAAACACGTTTAGAGATTGTTCATTCAGACTTATGTGGGCCAATGCAAACACCTTCAATTGGTGGAAGATTCTACTTTTTGACATTCATTGATGACTACTCAAGGAAAACATGGGTCTACTTCTTAAAGCATAAGAGTGAAATGTTTGATTATTTTTGTCAATTCAAGGCTCTTGTTGAGAAGCAAAGTGGGCACTATATAAAAGCATTGATAATGCATAGAGGTAGTGAATACATTTCAAATAAATTTCTAAAAAATTTCAAGGACTATGGAATTTAAAAGCAATTCACAACTAGTTACACACCTCAACAAAATGGTGTAGCTGAAAGAAAAAATAGAAGTATCATAGAAATGGCTAGAAGCATGTTGAAAGCAAAACATTTGTCAAATAAATATTGGGCTGAAGCTGTAGCATGTGCATCCTATATAATGAATTGATGTCCAACAAAGAGTGTCAAGGACATGATTCTAGAAGAAGTTTGGAGTGGAAGAAAATATAGTGTTGATCATATGAGAGTTTTTAGATGTGTGGCATATGCACATGTGCCAGATGAATTAAGAAACAAATCAGACAATAAAGGAGAAAAATGTATATTTGTTGGATATAGTAATGAATCAAAGGCTTACAAGTTGTCTAATCCAATAACAAAAAAAGTTATAATTAGTAGAGATGTGTAGTTCATTTTAGAGAAAGCATGGGTGTAACTGATATATATGGCAGTGAAGATTAAGCGGGGCGGAGGGAGGGGTGGGGGGGGGGGCAAGGGGTGTGTGTTGTAGGACATGGCTTCTAGCTTAGCTGCAAACCATTTAATCTCCACTTCCACTTGCTTTTTAGCCATGCATAGCTGGTCAATTTGAATTTAAAACTTTAATATCTTCTAGCTGCTCGCATTCCTGAAGCTACATCCAATTTTTCTCAATCTATGCAGCTGTTTACTTGCTTAGGACCTCTCTCTCTCTCTCTCTCTCTCTCTCTCTCTCTCTCTCTCTCTAATTGTTTTGTATGCATTGTTTTGATATCCAAGAAAGAAGACTCTAGCGAAGCTCTGCTTCCTTCTTGGTATGTGTAAAACTGATTGTATGAGTAACAACTCTATAGGAAGATACAAAAATGTTTATGGGAGCAAATAAATGAATTAAAAAAAAAATGGTGTTTATTTTGTGTGCATTTTTCCCTATTTTTTTTTGTTTGTTTTGTCTTCAACAATTTGGCATAAAAATCTTGTGATCTGTTAGCTTTCATCATCACCTAAATCTTTTTGCCAAACTAAACCAACCCTATTAGAAAAGAAAATGAAGCTGGAAGATACAACAGCCTTGCAAATATGGTACAAAATGAAATGTTTATAATTAGCATTGAGGGCATTTGAAGCCACCGGACAATTATGGGTTGTCCTTGGAGAAAATGTTTCCCAAACCAAATGCAAAGAGGAGAACATTTGCAATTCCTTCCAAGCAGGAGCAAAAGCCCTTCTCCTTTTGCTTCCCATGATCCATAACAAACTCATCTCCTATCTCTTTATTGGATGGAATCTTCTAATCATTTGTTAAGCCAAACTCCATGATTGTTGTTGATTTTTGTAGCTCGAAAGGTGGAATGTGGAATTGTTTTAAAGCAACTCAAGATTAGGTATGCTTTAAAACAATTCGAGTTGGATTTTCAGCAATAGTAGTTTTTAGAATGTTTCTGAGTTTGTAAGGATGAGATAAATCCTAGTGTGATTTTATGTGTAAAAATAGAAAAGCCAAATAAAGCAAGGAAAGCTTCTTTTTCTTGCATGCTAAGGAAAGCTTTTTTTTTCTTGCAAGCTAAGTAAAGCAACTAGTCTCTCTATAAAAGTAAGATTGTTGTAGCAAACTCATACATTGTATTTTTGCAAAAGAGAAGTTTGCTGTTAGGCTGAATAGAAGATCCAACATTTGTAGGTTTTTTCCCGCATTGGGGTTTCCTGGGTATATTTGTGTTATTGTCTTTTTGTATTGGCTTATTGTTATTTTTTTGCTTCCGCTATTATTAATTGTTAATTAACCCAATTGTATTAATCGTTATAAATCAAATTTATGTCTGTGAATTTATTGTGGAATTAATCTGTTGTTGGGTTATAAAAAATTAACAATTGTCTCTCTGAAACTTTTGTAAATCTTGTTTTTTTCACTAGGCGTTCGTTGGACATAGAATTGCAGGTATTCGGCTGTGTATATAATATAAAGTAAGTTAAACAAAGATATGAATAGTGATGGAAGAACTCATCAAAGGGAGAAATAGTAAAAGCTGAAAATGGGCCAGAAGTTTGCTAATGCAATCCATTCACGTGTTTGAAAACCGGGCAAAAGAAGGAGCACATGATGCTCACACATTTCACAGAAATTCTCTAATCAACTTGTGTAACGACAAAAGTCTCGTTGGTTGATTGAGAAACTATGCAAACTATAATAAAACCTCGATCATGTATTTATATATGTCTGAACACGTATCGTTTATTAATTTATTTCCATAGTCAACTCTCTAAAACAGATGCCAATCATTTCCATTCGTTATTATGGTTCATATGAATGGGTATGGGAGCATGGCATGGAAGCATCGGATATAGTTAGCATAGTATGGTATAGGATTATCTCCATATAGGAGTAAGATGATTCTGACATCGACCAAAATCACTCCATATGCAAGGTATTATGAAGGTTTCTTTCCAACGATCTTGGATTGCTCTCACTACTCTCAACTTCCATTGAAGACCTGGATAAATACTTTCACCATTGTTTGTATGTAGGTGTTTTATAAGTTTTGGGTGTATTTATTTCATTTACATTTAGGTTTATTTAAATACAATAATTGTATTTAGATTTATTAATTTATTATTATTTTTTTTGTTTCAATTGTTTTTTTATTTTTTCTCACCCTACATTTGAAATAAAATGTAAATGTATATTAATACAATTTTATTAAGATAAGTTTATGCCATTGTGAAGATATTTAAACTTTAGTAAAATGATGTATATTTAGATAATAATGAATCAATAAAAAAACCTTAATAAAATGGTGTGTATTTATTCAACATCAAAATGGTGAAAAAACTTAATTAAGATATAATTAAACCATAATTTAAATGTAAATCCAAATCATGCATAGCAATGTAATGATGTGGAAACCTTAATTAAATTATAAATAATTTTTAATTGCACTATATAGAAAACCTAATTAAATTTTAAAAGAAGAAACCTTATAATATTGTGTAGAATGTAATACCTTTTGGTGAGCCAATGTTACCTTGTCAATTTCAGCATATTCATCACATGTGTTGCCTTTTTTTTTTAACTTCCTTGTGTTTGTATCTTGCTTATGTTATTTCGTGTTTGTTAAACAAATCATTTAGTTCTGATTTGTGTTGTTAGCAACTTGAATCACATTGATTTTATCATATGATGGATTTTGAACACGAGACAATACTTTGAGTAAATTTTTATTATTTATCATCAGTCTATGAGAATTGGAGAAGATGTTTGTATGATTGTTAATCATTATAGTTATAAAAAATATAAGATAGAATCATCAAAATTGTTATTTTTCTGACATCTTTAAAAAAAATTAAGATATATATAATATTATATATTCTCTGACACATACATATATAAAATTATATATTAAAATTTATATATAAACCGATGTATATAAAAAATGGTTTTTATAAAATATTTATTATTAAAAAGTGAATAATCCTATAATAAATATGAATGTGTTTTGTTTTAGCAATGAAAAACATTAATTGAACAACTTACATGATTGTAAATTTAATTTGATTTTAAGCTAAGATAGTAGTTGTCAAAGTGAGTTTTTAAGCATTCAACTTAGTCTATTAATGAATGTTAGTCAGACTGTTGTCAAGACCTCCTTTGACCTGCCCTAGTATTATGAAAAATCTTCAGCCATTGTTATGTTGCTAGAGACTATATTGAGCCAAATTTCGGTCTAAAAGTCATCCTCAGGAGCGTTCCTATTGGGACGGTATTATCCATAGTTTCACCTAAGATTATGATTTTACAATCTTTAGGACATACACATTTTAACTTATCAGTGAATATAAAAATAAATAATTATTTTCGAGGGTTCTTTAGAGCGTATGGAAATGAACCATTTTATTGGAGGGGACCCTAAGGCAATGGAGCATAATCAGGTGTACGGCGCCCTAAAAACGGTGCACTCTACAAAAATTTTAGTCGTAAAATGGGTTAAATAATAGTTTATTCTCTCAATCTCTATCTGAATCGGTTATAAGTTTCATTTGTGTGGTATACAAATTTGTCTATTTAGAGTTTCAAGCAAACTTGGCCTTCTAACAAATTCTAAGGAACTTTTCTTTATTTTTTTTTATACTATTTGTGAGATTTACTCGCCTCTCTCTCTCTTTCTCTCTCTACTGCATACCCTCACACTTCTCTGTATAATCAGAGTTGAATTCTTGAATTCTGGAAAACAAAGAAGTGAATATCATTTTATTAAAAAAAATTGATAGTTTAGAATGGTAGTTGATTTTTGGTGGGCTCTTTATGAGCAATGCAATTTTACCAATTAAACCAACGATCATTCACATCACTTATTTTTTAAAAATTTAATGAGAATGATAAAATATATTCAATAAATTCAATAAATTCATAACAAATAATTTTTTTGAATTAAAATATAAAATTATGGAAGTAAATATGTAACTATAATTTGATAGTTGAATTAATTATAATAAATTTACAGATAAATTAAATAATTATTTATTTCATGTATATATTTTATTAATATAGAAGAAAAGAGAGAAAATTAGAGACAACCTTAATATTTTATCTTATTTTGTGAATTTAATAATAAGTTAAACAAATATTTATTTTCGCTATATTGAAATATAAAAAATTTAAACAGTGGTGTATGTGTATTGCTTTTTAGAAGAACATGGTCGTGCCCACATGCTGTTGCTTCTCTACTTTGCATTAAACAAGGCCAAACAATATAACCTTGTGAAAGAAATGTCACAAAAAGTTTAATTTCATGTGGAGATTGGTGGAAAACTTATTAGTCAAATTGTTACGGAAGTATTTATAAAATATATATGGAACACTATAGAGAATTTTTAAAGACTTTATAGGAGGTGGAATCCTTCTATCGAACTAAATATATCAATGATGATGGTGAGATCTTCAAATTGAAGTACATATGGGACTAGGATTAGCCAGGCATGTGAAATTTGGACATTGAAACCATTTTAACATTTAATTTATATTTTCACCCATCAACAATTATGGTCATTTTAAAAAATGGTGGTATTTTCATGTTTAAAATGATTAAAATGTTTAAACACATTATAAGTTATAGCAGTGTAATGGAATTTGATATACTAGTTATCGTAACTCTTGGTATCATTGTAATGTCCTTATGTAATATAAGAAATGATTGTTTTCTCAATTTTTATACAATAAGTTGTGACTATTGTTATCCAAATGTTGGAGCCAGTGGTTAAATTTCATGATGGACCCTGGCTATCTAGTAAAATATTCATGATTGTTATCCATTCAATGCCCTTCAAAAGTTAGTATGGTTGATCTTTTATGAATGAAATATTAAAAGACTAAATACATATGTACTTATGATATTATTTCCCCAGGGCTCAAGGGCAATGACACCACAATCTCCCCTTTTGCCTACGATGATAGGCACCATTATTTATGATTGGTTCCAATGACTTATCAATTCATACATAGTTTCTTCTTTTATCATGTGTGCACTTAATAGTTCACCTATCCCTTTGGCAGTCTCACATTATTTTTTTTGCTAGATCATGTAATTAAATTTCTCGACATTGGTAATATTGTTTAACATATTTATTCTGGAATAGGGTGTGTTAGTTTATTGTGTGTTGTCTTAATTGAATGTGCTCTTGGTTATTTCTTGCAAGTATAAGAGAGAAGAAGTAGCTTGGAATATAGCTTTAGGGTTGTGATGAGAACATGCATAGGAAGGTTAATGACACCATCCTTCTCACCCACCAGATGTAGTTGTTATAGGATACTATCCTACTTCTTGAGAGGTTTAAGTAGAATTTTTCTTGGAATCTCTAAGGAGGATTTTCTTGGGAAATCTAAGGAGTTTTTTATTGGGAGGTATAAGGAGATTATTTTCAGAGCACAGTGATTGCACTTTTATTTCAACATTGGCATTGCTCTATTTAGATGTCACTTTATTTTTGTATAGTGCACTCTCATTATGGGATGTAACTTAGCTTATCCAGCATGATATTACAATAAACTAATTTTATTGTTGCATATGTTACTTATCAAAACTATTTGGTAGCAAAAGTTATTTTGATTTCAGTTGATTTGTGATATATTTTGTATGGCAATATGACTCTAGGGACTAAATGAAAAAATAAAATTAACTAATTGACTTGAAATATATGAGGATAAATAATAAATTCCAATTTATAATATTATTCAAATACATCATGATGATGATGATGATGATGATGATGATGATGATGATGATGATGATGATGATGATGATGATAAAAGAGTTTAAGTTCAAGAATTTTAAACCTTATTATAAGAGAAGACCTTACTTAAGACACTTACAATGAAAATATGTATGATGTGTGAAACCATGTTTGAAAACCTTAAGAATAAATTAACTCTTAAAGCATATTAAACTAATTTCAATACTATGTCAATTAAAAACATAATTGATTATTGTAGTAGTTGTAATTATGTCAGCTTGAGTTTTATTATTGGTAACCTGGTGTGTACTTTGGAAGTACATTTGTGTATTTGGTTGGTGCAACAAGGACAATTCTTTTATAAGAGGGGGATAATGTAATACCCCCTGGTGAGTTAATGTTCTCTTATCAATCATAACATATTCATCGTATGTGTTTCATTTTTCTGACTCCCTTGTGCTTGTATTCTACTATCATTTAGTTCTGACTTGTGTTGTTAACAATTTGAATCACATTAATTTTATCATCTGATGGATTTTGAACACGATACAATAGTGTAGCTAGATTGTTGTCACTTGTCTTTGGTCCACTGCAATTGAGTGAACTCTTAGTATGATTGTTAATCTTTGTGGTTATGTCGAATCTGAGATAGGATAATTAAGATTTTTATCTTTCAATATTTTTATGGAAAGAAATTTATATTTAAGATATTTGTGCTAGTATATATGTATGTGTATATATATATATATATATATATATATATATATATATGTGTGTGTGTGTGTGTGTGTGTACATATTTGTATGTATTGAATTTTATATATAAATAAATATATATAAAAGATAGAAGAAGGAATGGGTGGAAATAAGCTTTAAGTAAATATGTTTGTATTTATCTAAATATGTTTGCATATATATATATAATTAATAATTTTAATAATAATACTAAAAGAAGGGGGTTGGCTAATGACCAATAACCCTTCTCATAAAATTTTGATGAGTGATTACTTTTTAACACTGCACTTAAAATATTAATAGAAGTCTTAGTAGTAGGAGGAAACATTATGATCATTATGTATATCTATTATAATACTTCGAAGTAATCATAATTAATGAAATCAATGTTTTATCTTACTGGCAAACATTTTGGTCAAGGGGAGTAGTGTGAATGAAGGATAGCGATCAGAGTTGGCGACAGGCCACTGGGAGTGACGACGCCTCCACGTCAATCATCATTCCGATTACAATTAACATCAACCACATGACCGCCATTATTCTCATTACCGTCGCCATTTTTAAACGAATACCGGAGTTACAACACTTATATATTTGTTATGCAAAACGTAACTGATTTATATAACTTCTTTGCCAGTTGATTTTGGATAATTAACAGACTAGATTACATGCATTACGTTGGTAGCTTAGTTGGCTGTTTTTTTTGGGAAAAATCAGGACAGGCAGCCAATTGAAAATTTTGGTTACTGCCTAATTCATTCAAATATTTTCATGGTGTGGTAATAATTATCGCTGCAAGTGTTAGATGTCTTTAAAAAAAATAGTTCCTTACCGCTTGTTCCGCCGAGAGAGAGAGAGAGATAGATTACACATTCTTTACATATCCTTGTTTTTTTGCATAAATTTTTAATGATGAATTTTGTGAATAATGTGAAACTTTTTTCATGGAAAGTGGCATAGTTGTTATTCACAATCTTGAAATAAAAGACTCGTAAAATATGTATACAAAAACATTGAAGGAAAAAAAATTTCACATTGACATTTCAAGCAAAAGAAATAATACCAATAGGAGGAGGATACAAATCCCTAATGCCATCTTAATTATAACATTATCCTTGATAAGATGGTCATTACTCATGATTATAAACTAGTATTGTTAAAAACATTGCCATCGTATGTAAAAGGATCATTGACTTTATATCATGTCATAAGTAATGTTATAAAAATTAAAATAAATAGATAATATATGGATTAAAATGCAAAAGGCAACTTACTTAGAGGGCACACTTGTATAACACTAGCAAAGGCAAAAGAGAATTTCTAAGCATGGCACTTGTATGACTTTACTGATAATTTTAAATGATTTTTGAAGCTAGTAAACGTTGCCTTAGAAGCTATGCTGAATTTTGAAAATCTAAAAGACATGAGTGAAAAATTGAAAGATGCATGTTATTTGCATGAGAGTTTCTATATTTTTTAGTTCCCTTTGAACTTGTAATCTTGCTTTGCAAACCACCTTTACCTTGAGTTAAATAAATTCCAAGGCACTTGGATAAGAATGGGCTAAGGAAAAAGTAAATATTGTATTAATTCTTGTATCATGATAATGTTTGAGAGAAAATTACACCTAGGTTCTATTGTGAAGTTAATACAGAATAATTTACTAAATATAAATATGAAGGATTATAAAGCATAGTAGAAAAAATATATTAGAGGAATGTCATGGTTGTTATCTTAGAAAATCCAACTTAAATTTCAATCCTTTTAAGTTATTAATCAATTACCATAAGTATTCATGAAGCATACACATCATTTATAACAATAAGCAAGAGAGACAATGCAAGATCAAGCACATAACACATGACATAAGTGGGAAACCCTTTTGAGGATAAAACCCATTGAAACCTGCAATTGGACTACTATCCTATAAAACAAGAACCAATTTAAATCAACTACAACTTGTCAAGGAACTACCATCTCTTATTTAGTGAGACTACAATCCCACAAGGTGCTACCACACCTATCTTGTTGAGTAGCAACAATAACTAGAATTTTAGCAAGTTTCACCTTACAAGGAAGCTGAAACCCCCTTAGATGTTGATTTACCATAACAACACCTACAAACACATCCAATTATGAACTGATGTCTTCAACCCATGGTAATGGACCTTTGATTATCAATCTTCATCTTCACTCATATTTAAATACCAAGAGCATGATATTGCCAACAAAATTATGACATATAGGTCATACAAATAGTTCTCAATCTGTTATGCTTTTCAACCCATCCACTGGTCACACACATCCTTCACCTTGTCTTCGCTCACCATACACACACTCTCAAACAGTCTCATGATCATACTCTCTCATTCTACCTCTTCTAAGATTATTAGGTCCAATAACCTATGTGAATACCTTTATCACCTTGCTCAGACAAGCATGTCTAATTATTTTTACTCTTTGCTAGTCCTTACTGACCTATACCTTCTCTTTCAAAAGTTCTCTCCTTCACTTGGCTCCACATTCACACACTCATTCAAGTCTAGAAACCATCATCTTTGGTTTCACTATATATAGAGCTTTCATAATTATCACCATCTTGGTCGGCCAATAGACTTGATTTAACCCTTAAGGATTATCTCACATCAAGACATGGTTCAAAATTATCCATAAAGTTTGTCCATAACATCTATGATTTACCCTTAAGTATCTACACCTTTTAATAAGGCCCTTGTAGCTCATATAGGTCTCATGTGAACCCATTCACTCCTTTAGCACTTCATCAAACGAAAAAAGAAAACAAGACCACTTTCAAAAGTATCAAACCATTCCATATGATCTATAGGTCCCCCTTAAGTTCCAAAAACTAACATATTACCCTTCTACTTAAGCATAAATTGCTCAAACAACATTTTGTGCACACAGTCACCATGAACGAATACACAATCAACTTATAAACCTTTTTTCATAATACATATGATTGATAAAACCTTCATAATACACACACAATATCTTCATTGAGTATACAACACTCTCTAATATCCAATTAATCAATAGATATTGAAACAAAATCTTAATAAGCTCAAATAGCCTTCTCGAGTCACTTGCAAAATACACATAAACACATAGTCAACTTTAAACCTTCATAACTATGACTATACTCACTTTCAAATCTTCAAATTATATTCATTAGATGTTTCATGGAGTCCTCTTCATCTTTAATTTTTACATCATGAACAAATTCATCTTTGATCAAAATATATGGTCCAAACACCACATTTTGGTCTTTCCCTTGTTAAATTTGAATATTTAAATGTAAACGGTCACAGTTAAACTTTAGACAATATGCTTGCATCTCATGTCCTCTTAGCTTAGATAAATCAAGAAATATTTATCTTGTTTGATTTTCAACACCATTTAAAAATTGTCACTTTGACCACTTTGACTCCACTCACATTGTTAGATCAATCTTTACAAATACGCATAAACCGTTTGATCCTTATCCTTTACCTTTGCTCAGCGTTAAACATCATGCACATTTTATCATCTCACTACTTCCTGAATTATTGGAGTAATTTTATCTATTAATGTTTCTCTAATTTTAATTTTTGTAAATTTGACTATGTGAACCTTACTTATCTGTCTAAAAGGCCAACTTTGCATAGTCATATGTTTTACCTTACTCATAGTCATGTTCTCAAACTTGGAGCATATGATCTCCTTACATAGGATAATCCAACCATGTGTCAAACTAATCTTAAATTTTTTTCATGTTTTAGATATAATGACATTAAAATACCTCTTTAGATCTATCTGTTTATACCAACAATGTCAAGAATTGCCTAGAAGGCCAACTTTGATCATATATATCTTTTGATGTGATTCAGTGCATAATCTAAAATTAATCACAAATAAAATAGGCATAAAAATAAATAAACCCATATGATCATCTTTGCATAATACATCCACATGTGTGATATATTCTACCATCAAAATGATTACTCGATACTTCTTGCCTCATTGTAATTTTGGCTAAATATGAGAAAATACTATCAAAATACTTGGGATCCCAGAATTTTAATTTTATATATGTTTATTCACTTACATTCATGACCTTAGATTTAGTGCATAATAACTAGGCATAATAATGAAAAAACCCATGTGACCATTTCCTCTTGAAACCTCCATGTGTGTAAATGCTGACATCATCAACATGCTTACTCAGCTCTATTTGAACATAGAAAACACTCTTAAAATGTTTGAGAGCTCAACTTTACACCCACATATATTTGACTATGTTTATATGCATGACCTGAGATTTCATACATAAAAAATAGGGATAAATATGATCATAACCATATGACCAACTCCCCTTGACTCATCTACACGTGGTAATGGTGATGTCATCAAACCTTCTACTCAGATTTTTTGCCACTAGACCCAAAGTGTTTAGATGAAACTATAGACTAATAAATGAATTTTAAATATATACACAAGCACTTAAAGCTTATAAAACATCTTATGAATATTTTTCATATGATCAATACTCCATACTCATCCTTGAACATCTCTAACCAATGCAAAATAGAAATTTGACCAATCATACTTCAAACACACTAGGACAAACACATTGCACACTTTATCATTATCACTTAGAATATCAAAGCTCTTCATCCACTCACCTGGACACCTTCATGACATCATCATGATATCATTGACAATGCTCTAACAATCTCCCCCTTTGTCATTAATGTTAGCAAGCATCATATAAAAATATATAGCTCACATTCTCTCTCTTCAAGCACTCTCACAATATGAACTTTTTCCCCCTTTGAGATAATGACAAAGTGGAGACCAACTGATCCTAAAGACCTAAAAATACTACTAACAAGATATTACCATCTTATAAATATGGTACAAAATCCTTCTTACCTTGATCCTACTTTTGCTTGCCTTGACAACTTCCTCTTGCCCCATGCCAACACTCTCTTCAACCAAGCACTACAACTAATGAAAATATAACACATAAAAACCACTAAAATATGATGGAACTCACCAAGAAGCATTTGAGATCGAATCCCATTAATATTTATGATTTATTACAATTTTTGCATCTTGATCATCTTTTGATCTCCATACACTATGAAGAACCACCTCACATTTTCACCAGCCTTCTCTCTCAAGCTACCACAAGGACCACCAAAGAAACTTCATGCCACTCACCAAAAAAACAACCAACTTGATAACTCTCCTTACAACAAACATACTTTTCTATTTTGGAGAAACTTATCAAAAAAACACTCTTCTTCAAACTAGGCATGTCTAGCCTTTGTGTAGCCCTACCTGGAACTTGCAAAGCCCATAATTTTTAGTAGACACATCCTTAGGACATGAAACTTCATATCTGGAGAACTCTCATATTCCCCCATCAAGCACATCAATTTTTGTCACCAAGCTCATCCTCTTCAACATAATTCCTTCACAAACCTACTAGCCAATTAGCCTTCCATAATGATAAAAACTTGAATAGATTGAGAACCAAAAACCTTCAAATCTCTCCTTCTAGTTAATGCTTATATATGAAACTTATTCCACACCTAGAGACAATCATCACACACTTTTTGACCAATATTTGAGCCGCCATACCTTTGGAAACATTAAAAAAACACCTAGAGAATACAAAAACCTCCATACCGTCTTTCTCAAATTCAACTACTCAGTCCTTTGATCCTAAGACTTGACTAATTAAAAAGCTCCCCCTTACTCCATCCTTCACCTAAAACATGCCATCTTCAACAAATCTTCAAAACTGTCCAATCAAAGTCAATACTCATATAGAGATACCTCATCTTTAAAACATTGTGAACTTCCATGACATACACAATTGTTTAATAAGCCTTTAATAGGGTTAACAAGATCTAGAACATAAGACTAGAAGAAAGGCTTTTAACTTATAGGCTTACCTGACATCTAGAACAAACTGATATGTAGATAGATATTTTAAACTCACCTTTATACTAGAGCATCTAAAACATGATCAACAAGCTAACTCATTCTCAAGATAGGACCACTTAAATTCTTCACAAGCTTCATTTCTCTAACAAAAGATATATATAAAAATAATCCACACACATATCTTGTTTTCATACCTTCTCACCAAACAAAATCTGACAATCATCAAGCTTTCTGTGATTGAAAAGTATCTCCTTAAAGCCTAGATAGAGACACCTCTTTGACATAGAGACACTAAAAGTCCCAAAACTTAAGAGACTCCCATATCTACATGTCTTTCTCTAACTTGCAGTCCTGCTTGATTTTAACTAAAACATTGACTTCATTATTTTCTTTAGATTTGTTAATAAATGTTGTCAATAGAAAATCTTAACTCTCCTTCATGTCTATCATGGTAAATAAAAAATCTTTGGTCTCAATTTGATCTATTCTAATAGGATTAGGTTTTCAAACCCATGTGTGACCTCTTCTTTGTAGACCAGGAGCTCCATATACCATGTTTTTATTTGAGAACTCATTCATCATGTTCTTGTAGTATCTATCAATGTGACCAACTTTATGACATTTAAAACAAACAAGACCATTCATACCTTTTGCTTAATGATGATAGTGATATTTTTTTCTATCTAGATAAAAGATAAATTCTCTTGGTAGTTTTGTATCTTTTTCATATCTAATTCCTTCTTTGATATATCAAGAAATCCACCTTGAAGAAGATTAACCTTGATAGTCTTGGGTCTCAAAACCATTGATTGACTTTTAGGAACATAGTGCTTCTTCAAATTATTCTTGTAGAATATAGTACTATATCTTATTTTATTACAATTATTGAAAATAATATCATTCAACATACCTCTTGATTAATCTAAGTTATGACTTCTCCATGACCAATTACTCCTTCTTCTAAGGCTCCATGAATGTCTATACTTGACTGACTTCCTTCTATACTCCTTAGTTCTATGCCCATACTTATTACATGTATAACATTGACCATGAAATAAAATAACATACCTTGAAGCATTTGGTTGTCTAATATGCCTTCTTGCATTACTTTCAAAGCTTGCATTCTCCTTGACATACTCAAGCTTCTCATGTTTCTCTTCCAACTTATCCAATTTGACTATAACAAGCTCATGCTCACTTTTTAATGACTTTTTTTCAACCTTCAATTAATTTCACTCTTCTTATTTTTCTTTTAGATTTGTATTTGTAGTCCTTAACTAATCCTCAAGAATATTGATTTTCTTTTCATCCTATTTGACCTTATTGGCCATGTCTTTCAATCTATATGTCTGTACTTCAATAGACTTGATCTATTCTTGATATTTCTTTTCTTCTTTCTTAGGCAAACCTAAAAAACTCCCCTCAAGAGAACTGACTTGTGATTCAAGACCTTTGATTATATTTATCATTTTATGATTCCTCTTCTTCTACTCTTTTATTTCACCAAGTACACTCATGAGCTCGGCTTATAGATTAAATTTTTCATCCTCGTTATCATATTATCTAATTTTATGGAAAGCTTATTTATCAAACATTATGTCCTTTTATTTTGAATACAAACTTGACTTGTCATCTACTATTTGAACCTTGAGATTATTGATAACATTCTCTTCTTCTTTGGCATCTTTCATTAATGTACATATCTGTTCTTCAAATACCTTGATCACATCCTTCCACTATTTATTTTATTTCATAAATTACTTATCCATCTTTGTACCTACTTAGGATCACCTTCAAGCTATTAGTCTTCCTTAAAAATACTTGCTCTGATGCCAACTGTTAGAGGTACAATCACTGAGAGTGGGGGGGGGGGTGTGAATCCATGAGCCAAAAAACTCAACTTCAATTTCAATCCTTTCAAGTTCTTAATCAATTACCATAAGTATTAATTAATCATACACATCATTCATAGTAATGATCAAGAGATATATTGCAATATCAAGAACATAACACATGACATATGTGGGAAACCCTCTTAGGGGAGAAAACCCATTGGAACATGTAGTTGGACTATTGTCCTATAAAACAAGAACCAATTTAGACTAGCTATAACTAATCAAGGAACTACCATCTCTTATTTAGTTTCACTTTGTAATGAGGTTACAACCACCTTATATTTTGAGTTACCATAAAAACACCTATGAACACATCCACCTTTGAATTGATGTCTTCAACACCTGATGATGGACCTTTGATTATCACTCTTCATCTTCACTCATATTCAAACACCAAGAGCATTATACTTCTAATAGAACTATGATGTATATGTCAAAAAAATAGTTCTCAATCTATTATGATTTTCAACCCATCCAATAGGCACACACAACCTTCACCTTACCATCGTTCACCATACACACACTCTCAAAGTGTCTCATGAGCATACTCACTCATTCTGCCTCTTATAGGCTAATTAGGTCTAATGACCTATGTGAATACCTTCATAACCTTGTTCAGATAAGCATGTCTAATTATTTTTTATCTCTACTATTATTTATTGACTTGTACCTTCTCTTTCAAATGTTCTCTCCTTCACTTGGCTCTACATCTGCACACTCATTCAAGTCTAGAAACCATCACCTTTGGTTTCACTATATATAGAGATTTCATGATTATCACCATATTTGTCAGCCAATAGACTTGACTTAAACATTAAGTCTTATCTCACATCAAGACATGGCTCAAAACAATCCACAAAGGTTGGCCATGGCATCTATGGGCCACCCTTAAGCAACAACACCTTTTAATAAGGTGCTTGTAGCTCTTATAGATCTCATGTGAACCCATTCACTCCTTTATCACTTAATAAAAAAATAAGAACATAGGAACACTTAAAAAAGCATGGACTCATTATATATGATCGATAAGTCACCCTTAAGTGCCAACAAACAACATATTACCCTTCTGCTTATGCATATATTGGTTAAACAACATTTTGTGCACACAATCACCATGAATGAATACAAAATAAACTTTTAGACCTTTATTCATACTAAATATGATTGGTCAAACATTTATAATGCACACAGAGTATATTCATATAGTATACAATAGTCCCTAATAGCCAATTCATCAAGAGATGTAGAAATAATGTCATAACGAGCTTAAATACCCTTTTCTGGTCACTTACATAATATACATGAACACATAGTTAAATTCAAACCTTCATAACTATGATTTTACTCAATTTAATATCTTAAAATTAGTTTCATTATATTTGACATATATATATCTTCATCTTTTATTTTTACATCATGAGAAAATTTGTCCTTGATCAAAAGATATGGTCCAAAAACCACATGCTTATTTTTCCCTTATTAAATTTGAATATTTAAATGAAAATGGTCATAGTTAAACTTTGGATAATATGATATCATATCATGTCCTCATAGCTTAGATAAATCACACACCATTTATCTTCTTTGATCTTTAATTCTATTAAATGACTGTCACTTTGACCACTTTGACTTTACTCATGTCATTAGATCAATTTGTACAAATACATGTGAACGATTCGATCCTTATCCTTTACCTTTTCTCAGTGTTAAATATCATGCACCTATCTTCATCTCACTATTTCCCAAATTCTTAGAGCAATATGATCCATCGATGTTGCTCTAACTTTAACTTGTGCAAATTTGATTAAGTATGGAAACCTTACTTTTCTATGTGAAAGGCAAACTTTGCATAGTCATATCTTTTACCTCTCTCACTCGCATGTTCTCAAATTTGGACCATATGACCTCATTATATAGGAGAGTCCAAAAATGTTTCAAATTAATCTTTAATATTTTATATGTGTGAGATATAACAACATTAAAATTCCTCCTCATATCTATCTATTTATAGAGCCAGTAATGTTAAGAATTACCTAGAAGGCCAACTTTGGTCATGCATATATTTTAACGGGCTTCGGTGCATGATCTGAAATTAAGTAAAAATCAATTAGTCACAAAAATGAACAAACCCATATGATCATCTTCATATGAAACATCCACATGTGATAGATATGAGACCATCAAAATTATTACTCAGCACTTCCTACCTCATTGCAAATTTAGCTATGGGAAAATATTGTCAAAATGCCTGGGATCCCAACTTTGCAATTGCATATATTTTAATGAACTTAGGTACATGACCTAGGATTTAGTGAATAATAACTAGGTATAATATTGAATAAACCCATATGACTATTTCTTAATTAAACCTCCTTGTGTGTGAATACTGACATCATCAACATACTTACTCAACTCTATTTTGAACATAGAAAACACTGTTAAATTGCCTAAGAACCCAACTTTGCACCCACGTATCTTTGAATGTGTTTAGGCTAATGACCTAAGATTTAGCACATATAAAATAATAACTAATTTTATGATATCCATATGACCAAATCCCCTTGACTCATCCACATGTGGGAATGGTGATATCATCAAACTGCCTACTTAGATTTTTTACCACTAGACCCAAAGTATCTAGATGAAAACTATGGACTACCAGATGAATTCTAATTATGCACACAAGTTATCAATGCTTAGAAAACATCTTAGGGACCTTTTTCACATGATTAATACTCCATACTAATCCTTGAATATCTCTTACCATGCTAAAATAGAAGATCAACCAATCATTATTACACCATACTAGGACAAGCACATTACACACTTTTTCATTGTCACTTAGACTATCAAGGCTCTTCATGAACTCACATGTACACCTTTATGACATCATTGACAATGCTCCAATAGAATTTAATAAATGTAAAATAGGAGGACTAGAAAGCGTAGCAGAAAAAATAGATTAGGGGAATGCCATGGCTACTAGTAGGGAACTCACCCCTTAACAAGCATGTTATCTTTAGTTTTTGAAGTTTATTAAATATTTTATTTGGCATTGTAACACATATAAATTGTTTTCTAACCCTCACAGGGGCCTTTTATCTTGGTCGATATATAATAATGAGAAAAATAGATATAAATCCATGGTATAAATAGTCTCATAGGGCCAGATGTAGAGAGCATTACAAAGCAAGTTAGTTAAGCATTAGTCCATAAACAATTAAACATGCATAAAGAACTAACTAACCAATCTTATCTATTCTTATGAGAATTACAAAGGATAAAAAGAAACAAATTAAATAAATCAATACCATATTACCTTCTCAAATGGATTCACCATACGCATGTGGCTCAAAAACATATTCTCCCTTGATCAAACATCGTTGTCTTTGTCAAAAATGGTGGTAAGCTCCTCCAATGCCTCAAGAACACTCCCTAAAACCTAGGCTCTTGATTGTAAACCACTAAACTAGCCTATCAATGAAGCTTTTTAGAAATAATTTAATATTATAACTTTGAAATGTTCAAGCTTTGAATATATTTGAGCATAATAACCTTGCACCAAAATAGCTTAGAAATGATGTTCATGGCCTCTTTATTTATAGATTTTTGAGATTGGTTAGGATAAAATTGAACCATCCATCTTGAGATAAAGATGTGTGGTTGAGGATAATACTAATATTTTGAATTAAATCTATAATTATCTTCACCATGCCCTTGGAAGAAGGGGCATTAAAGAGCCATGAGAGGCATTAACTAGGCATGGGTGACCCTTAATCCTGATATTTGTGGCATTTATGGACTAGGGATGCCTTCCTAAGAAATGATGTCACCTGATGATGTAGATAATAAGAATCAATTTTCTAAAATAAATATTCAACAACTCTCATAGAAAATCCACTTAAGATCTTGATTTGGATTAATTAGCCTTAAACAAGGTTAATCAACATTTGTGTAATTATTTGAAAATTGGCCCTTAATTAATAAAAATGGTCAGAAAGTCATATTATTGGGTTGTAATTTGACTCAAGAAGAATCAGAAGGTGACACTAGATGTGTTGGAACCATATTCCCATTTAGGATGTTACCAATAGCAAATAACAAATCTACAAGATGTGTACCAATGAATTAGAAGAAAAGAGTGATCTAGAGCACAAAAAGCAAAATCATCATTTTGATTTTAAATGAATTAACCAAAATTAGCTAGCCCATAAAATGCATTGCCCTATTTAGGAATACTTTAACCTAAAATGGCATTTGTAAATGATAAATTTGAACCTATTTAGGACCTTTTATGGATTTTGACCTAAAATGAGCATTTGAGTGCAATTCGAGTAAGACTGATAATTTAAACACAAATGGTGTTAGGAATGGGATGTCTAAATTTTTACTCTATTGAGAAGAAGTAGCGAGACATTCAGGTGAAGTAACATATTTTCAAATAAAAGAATTGTCAAGAAGAAATTGGAATAGACCCATGATGCCCCCTCGAGAGGACATACTAGGATGAAAGAGAAGGATGGACTTTCGAAAAGAGAGAGAAAGTGAGATGTTAACCCATGGAATATATCACATCCAGATGAGATAATGCTTGCACACATGATTACTATCAATGATAAAAATATAATTAGAGGTATTAAAGGCCCTAGAGGTAGGAGGAATGGAAAAAAATACAATCCATAAATGTAAGGGACACACTATAAATGTACCCAATTTGACAGTACAAGATGCACACTTAAGACATTGATCAATCCCAAGATAAGTTTCACACTAAAATATTTATATCATGGTCTTTAATGTGGAGAACTTGGAATTAGAGGAAAAAAGAGAATGTTCTACTTCAGGAAGGGAAACACCACTAGAATGGGGTCTCTAAAGAGAATGTAAGAAGTTCCCTAGTATAGAAAATGTGATCGTGATAAAATATTTGTACCCTAGTAGGGAAAATATTGATCAGTGAGAAAGAATAAATAATGATTTAACCTTGTAGATCTGATTTAATTTAGATGTTGTTCAGATGTTGTCCCCTAGGATGGTTAAATGGCAAGCAAAATAGCTCAAGGATATAGCCCAAAAGATAGGTTAAAGTGAGTGGGTGCAAATGGACATGTGATGGTGTAATGGCTTAGAAAGCCATATAAAACCAAGCATATGAGAATGCACAAAGTGATGAGAGAGATAAAAAGAAGAATGGAGATAGCTGATCTAACCTTAATAGAAATTGATTTCTGCCTACATAGTTTCATGGACTCATGTTCCATCATGAACTTCGATCCAATGTAGTTCACCCAAGTTTGGGAGAGAATGGAATGAAAAATGATGAAAAATGACCAAGAATTGATTAGACTCATAATATATGCAAAGAGATACATGTCTAAGCATAAAATTGAGCACTAAAATGCATGCTACCTAGAAGCCTAATTCTAGATCATGAGCCTAGGTTTTACAAAGTGTTATTGAGAATCATTCATCGAAGCTAATGTTGACGTTAAGACTTTGAGACCTGAGCACAAAGTGCTTGCTATAGGAAAATAAATTAGGCAATATAAGTATGAATAACTTAGAATGACATAAGATTTTAATTGTCCTAAGCCAGTTCAAATGTGAATACCTATAACTAAGGATAATGGTAAAACAATGACCAAAACTAGAGTTACAGTGATTCACATTTAAACAAAAAAGCAAAAACAAAGAAAAAGACAAACATAAATTAACCTAACTAAAAATCAAGATATGAACAATCAAGACTTAAAGTAGGAACAAAAATTTTAAAAATAAAAGACAAGAATGAGTTGATAACATAAGATCAAGATATGAATAATCAAGATCCATATGGATCATCAAGGTATTCTTGAACACAAAAGAGAAAAACAAAAACAAATAGAAAAATACAAGACCAAGAAGAGACAAGAAGTAATAAAAAGAGAAGTAGAAGAAATAAAAGGAGAGGTGTGAAAGCAAAATAAAAACACCATGAAAACACAACAAAATAATAAGAAAACTCAAATAAACACACACAAACAAAAACCAAGTTAGTGCAGTTTTAAAGAGAAATGTTCATGCATGTGGGATAGAGGCATTACTTTCCACCATATCATTACAAACAATAGTGACAGAAGAAATGGGGGAAGAGAAGAAAAGAAAATAAAAGGGGTTGGGTGAGTTGACTTCAAATGTATAAGACAAGTGGACGTTGCCTACATAGTTCCATGGATGCATGTTCTAACATGAATTTCAACCTAAATGTAGTTCTCCCAAGAAATGGGATAGAAGAAAAAAATGATGATCAGACCAGCATGATTAATGTTTATAAAATAATATGGAAGACATGACAAACAAATAAGAATGGTTTGGTAAACAAGAAGTTGATGAGATGAGAAAGAATGATCTTGAAAAATGGAAAGTGTATGGGACAACATGAAATAAACTGGGGTTTTTGTGCTTTCAAAACTAAAAGAGAATGGGATGGTGGAGTGGGAATGTACAAATGTATAGAATCATGAGACAATGTTTTTGTTCTTTTGTGGATCATGTTTTGATGTTTTTGGTATTCTTAGGATAAAATATCTACAAGGGGGGACCATTTAGTCGAGGAGATGCATGTCCTGAGAGTAGTGGTTCTAATAAGATATCTAAGCCAATTGTAATGGCCCATGCTCAAAAATTGGTGAGAGTGAGGATCTTTATAAAACAAGAAAGCAACAAAATACTTGTACTAAGAAGATGCGGTTGTTCACTTGTTAGAAGCTACAAAAGATTGTCCTGGCTAAACTAATTTGTAGAACTACTACTGAAGATGTTCATAATTGGTTAAGGGACAAAAAGTGTTCAAGCTTATAACATGTCCTAGACATAATAAAGAATATGCATCTTGAAGAGAGCAATCTAGAGTGGGACAAAAAATGTGTTCAAAGTGCAAAGAGTTCAAAATCCTTTACCATTGAGATTCACAAAAAGTGGACCATGGTAGTATAAAATATGCTCAAGGTAAGATAAAAATATGGGATAAAATTATGATGACACAAGTTGCCCCCAAATCAGGGGCCTTATAGACAATGGTTCAAATTTGTTCATGTGTAGAATCTCTTAAGGTGTATGATGTTCATGGGCTCTAAAATTTCTTCACCATTAGGTTTAGCCAATCGATATGCTCCTGATCCATAGTTTTCCATGAAAATGTATGGTCTTAACCAATTAGGATAAAAATTGCCTTTCTTTTTGGGTTTAACATTCATGTTCTTCTGGTTCTCTTTCAAAACTAAGTCACCAATCTCAAATTCTTGAGGGAGAATGTGTTTGTTGTAGCTTCTCTACAATCTGTTCTGATAGGCCTACAAGTTTTCTAGAGTAGCCAAACACTTACCATCAAGAAGTTCTATTTATTACAATCGTGAGGCTCTATAGTCTTCATCATCTTCAATGTGCTCCAATGATATTCTTAGTGACGGGATCTCAATCTCGATTGGGATGATAGTTCTAGTGCCAAATACAAGGGAGTACAGAGTAGCTCTAGTTGGGGTGTGATGATTGGTTCTATAATCCCAGAGGGAAAGAAAGAGTTGTAAGTTCCAATTACGACCAACATCATTGACAATCTTTTTTAAGATGGATAGAATGGTTTTATTTGATGCCTTAGCTTGTCTGTTGCCTTATGGTTTATATCGAGTGGATTTTTTGTGCTTGATCTTAAATTTTGCACAATGAGCTTTCACATCTTGGTTTACAAAGGATCTACCATTATTAGATATAATATGGGTTAGAATGCCATATCGATAGATGATATGGTAATGAATGAATTTGGATATTTATTTCCTGGTAACATAAGTGAGAGGAATGGCCTCACTCCATTTGGTAAAGTACTCAGTTGTAGTCAAAATGTGTTTATGACCATCGAAAGATGTTGAGTTAATTTCCCCAATGAGATCAAGACCCCATATTTAGAACAACCATGGTGTTATAATTTGTTGCAATGGTAAGGAAAGTGCATGTATCAAGTTGCCATGCTGTTGATAAAGAACACACTTTTTTACATAATTAAAAACATTTGTCTCCATTTTGGGTCAATAATAGCCTATTATGAGAAGTTTCTTTGCTAGGACTACACCATTGGTATGGCCCCCACACATTCTCTCATGAACCTCCTTGAGTGCCAGCTTGGATTCTCCCAGAGATAAATAATGAAGAAGTGTTTCATTATAGCCTTTTCCATAAAGCATGTTTCCAAGGAGGATATAACGTGTTAGGTGATGAAGAAAAAGTTTTTTTTGGTTATTACAAAGGTTGGCAAGAAAGACATGGCTATGGAAATAGTGATAAAAATCTCAGTACCATGGTGGCTTAAGTGAGAGATTAGGATCAACAATGGTGCATATCCTCTCTAAATCTAATAAAATATGTGCTAGCTGAAGAAGATTTTCAATCAGGAACTGATACTCTTTAGCACTGTCATGCATTTGAATCATGGAACCAAATGTTGCCATGGCATCAACAGACCTGTTGTTGACTCATGGAATTTGCTCAAATTGTAAAGATTTAAAATGTCTTTTAAGGTTATCAAAAATTTACTTGTAGGGGACAAGCTTATAATCTCTTTTCTGATATTGATCAGTTGTCTGAATTATGATTAGCTATGAATCTCCATAGACCTTTAAGCTTTGAATATCCCATTGTATGGCAAGATGGATCCCTGTAACCAATGCTTCATATTTGGCCATATTTTTTGTATACTAAAATTATATATGGAAGGCTTTGGGAATCAAATCCCTTGTGGCATTATCAACAATATGCTAGCTCCAAATTGTTGGGATGTGAAGGATTCATCAAAATAGAGTGTCCACTACTCAGGCTCTTGTGATGCTTGTTCTATCATCATTATAGAAACATCTAGAATGTCAAAGTTGAGAGGTTCAATGGATGTGATAGGATCTTCTACAAGTTGGTCCATAAGAATATGCCCTTTGATTATCTTCTGATTTTGGTATTCAATATCAAACTCATTGAGGAGAATAATCCATTTAGCCATGCATTCTTAGAGAGATGTTTTAGATAAGAGGAACTTGAGAGGATCTACCTTGATGATAACAAAAGTTTTATTATTTATCATATAATATTTTAATTTCTAAGTGGTGAACACCATATATAAACATGCTTTTTCAATAGGCATATAATTATATTCATAGTCTACCAATGTGCAGCTTAAATAATAAACCACATATTCCTTAACATGATTATCAGGCTGAGACAAAAGTGCCCCTAGTATATATTTTATGGCCGATATGTAAATAAGCAATGGTTTTCCTTACGTTGGAGGTCGTAATACTAGTGGATTGGCCAAGTATGTTTTAAGCTTTGAAAATTCTATCTGACAATCTTCATCCCACTAAAATGTCACCCCTTTCTTTAAGAGATGGGTAAATGGGTGGCACTTATCTGTCAGTTGAGAAATGAACCTATGTATAGACTGGATCTTGCCTTGTAGACCCCACAACTATTTAAGATTATTAGGTGGAGACATTTCCATAATAGTGGTGACCTTCAAAGGGTTGACTTCAATCCTTCATTGTGATACAATGAACCCTAGAAATTTTCCTGATGTGACTCCAAAGACACATTCCTTAAGATTCAAGCAGACTTTATATACATGAAGCCTCTCAAATATTCTGTGTATAATGTTAGGGTATCTAGCTCTTGTTCTTGATTTTGATAGTATATCATCAACTTAGTCCTTGACAATGTCATGCTTCATGTCATAGAAGATGACAGTTATTGCACATTGATATGTGGCTCCAACATTATTAAAACTGAATGGCATGACTTGGTAATAGAATGTCCCCTACATAGTGGTGAACATGGTCTTATGTTGATCTTTAGGGGCTATCTTGATCTAATTATAACTAAAAAATCCATCCATTAAGGATAGAATCTCATACCCAATAGTTGAGTCAATAATCATGTCAATGTTGGGTAGAGGAAAATCATCTTTTGGACATGCCTTGTTGATATCATTAAAATTAGTACAAACATGTATGCCTAGGGTCTTTTTACTTACTAGCACTATGTTATAAATCCATTCAGAGTAGTCCAATGGTTTGATAGAATTGCCTGTTAACAACTTCTCCTTAACCAAAAGGGTAATGTGTGGATGCATCTTTCTTAACTTTTGTTTGACTAGTTTAGCATCAAGGTGAACAACTAGACAATGCACAACTAAATCTAGATATAGACTTGGCATGTCAGAATATGCCCATGTAAAGATGTCTATATAATCCTTAAGAATGGATACATTATGTTTCCATTCTGCTTTAGTAAGGGAAGCTCCAAGATAAACATTTTTGGGATCTTCATGGGTTACCAAATTCACTTCTATTGTTCTCTCCATAAGGAGTGTGGATCCATCTTCTAGAATTTTAGGTAATGTATGGTCATGATCATCATCTTCTTCTATATCTTCTTTTTGTTCCTCCCAAAGATCTGGATAATATGGAGAATCAAAATATGCCTTCTCAGGTAAAGGCTAATAGGCAAAGACCTCTAGAAACTCTAGAGAAAGATGCTTAAATATTTGATGTTGTTCTAAAGAGATGCTTTTACTAGCTATGGAACTTGGGCTAGATGGACTTTCTATGTTTTGAGGGAAAGAGCAAACTTTCCTACTTGGAAGTGCCTAAAATAGGTTTTCACAAAAAGGCTTGTCTTTTGCTTTACTTTTTCCCTAATCAATGAGTTCCTCAAAGAGGTTTTCACCTAAATATCTTGATGTTTGTTCTTTATTATGACCAAGAAAATCTGCCTGCTCTCCAAAGTAGGCAAAAGGATTCAATGAAAAATCAAAACCTTGTTTATGATCACCAATGGGGAATGCATCTTATAGGCCCATGTATTCTACAATTGATTCTTAATTTTAAAACTCATCAAGGCATATGAATAAATTATCCTAATCCCAATCTATGAGTTCAAGATGGCAAAGGCATAGGTTATAATTAGGGTTTAATTCAAGATGGGAAGCACCAATGGTAAAGATATAATGTCCTGCTTCAGGAAGGGAAGCACCACTAGGATGGGTTTTTACTTTAGGATGGGAAGCTCCAACAAGACAAGTTTTTGCTTCAAGTCAAGAAGCTCCAATAGGTGTTATGGTCAATATGGCATTTGAATCAAAGAATTATAAATCAACAAGCTTATTGAAAAGGCTATAATGGGACATTGCATCACTACTAGGAGTCTCATTACCAATCACTTTGAAAGAATCACTACCAAATGTTATGAGGTCATCCTCTGGTGGTTTAAATCTGAGACCATGATTCCTATTGACAACTCTAGTTGATAAGGGCTCTAAAAGTCCTTGCACCTAAGGGCCAAGGCCTTTCCCTATATATTTAAGATGATCCATGATCCTATTAGGGATATGATACTTTGGATTCTAAAAACAATCTATAAGGCCATTATATTATAACCAATCTCCCTCAATAAAATCCTTTTGATCTTTCTTTGGTGCAATTGTAGGTACAAAAACCACTTGAGGTTTTGGTTGCCAAATCTGATCAGGTCTGTTAGGAGTTTGGGAAGTTTTAGGCTTACCAAATGTTTTAGGGGATTTTGATAATTTCTTAATATGGAGGACATCCTTCATGTGATACATGGAAATGTTTGTGTCTTTAATAATCACCTGCTTGGCTAAAGCTATGGAAAATGGATTAGTTGAGGTGGAGGTTAGATCACTAGGGTCTATATAATTAGATGGAGATGGATGAGAAATGTTGGCTTTGTTCTTCTTTGCAATGAATTCAAAACTTGGGAAATAGTTATAATTTCAAAACTCTGCTTCAAGATGTTTACAATACTGGTATGACTATTGATCAGTAGGAATAGTAACCTTGATCCCATCATGGGGAAACTTAAGGCATTGGTGAAGAGTAGATGGAACTATCTGTACTTCATAGATCCAAGGATGACCAAGAAGCATGTTATAAGGAAGCTCAATATCCATAATATAGAATAATGTGTAATGAGAAATAGCCCCAACCATGATTGGAAACTAAACTATATTGGATGATTTCCTCTCAGTGTTGTCATAAGCCTTGATTGTAATAGTCTCTGGCTAAATGTCTTTGTCCATGTAACCCAATCATCACACCAATTTAAGAGATGATGTTTTGCCCTGAACCATTATCTATAATAACCCGCTTGATCTTGTGATTCACAATGATTATCTCAATGTATAGTGGGTTATTGTGGTTTGGGCTAAGGGTAGACATGTCTTTTTGATCAAACATTATTTGCTCAAACAAATACAAATGTCCAATTAGGTTCTAGAATTGATCAAGGTTTATATCATTAGGCACAATAGACTCTTGTAAAAGTTTGTTGAAGATGGTTCTATGGACATCAGATATTCGTAAGAGTTCTAATATGGAAATTTGTGTAAGGGTTTTATCTAATTAGTTCATTAGACTATAAGGCCTTTGAATTGTGGATTGAACTAGTTTGGTCTTTGTTGGAATAGTATTCAGCTTTGGAACCATTGGCACAATGTTCTCATTGGGTTTATGGAAAGAAGTGGGTGAAGGGCCTTGGATGGTAACTCACAGGTATCTAGTTGTGAATGCATAACCTAGAGGTGGCAAGGAGTTAATATAATTAGGAGGATGAGTCAAAGGGCCTTGAATGGTGATTCATGGGTGATTAATGGTATTGCTATAATTTTGGGTCAACAAGGAGCCTCTAGAAGAATGGTATTGTTGTTCAGGATTAGTAACCTTTGCAAATAGAGTAGTAACATGATGATGTAAGCTAGACATGGTATCACTAGGGGGAGAGGGTGTTGAATCGATAATGATGGGTCTCACGTGAGGAACATGAGATTAGTCACGTGGTGTCATAGTAAGAGTGGAAATGTGGGTTGTAGAAATGCATCCCATAGTATTATTGTAGTCATAAGGTACATTGTTATAATCCACATTATTAGTGTGGGGATCATGATCTTGATTTTGCTAAATATGATTCTGACCCTTTTGTTGGTTCTAATTCTACCTCTATCCTTGATTCTGACTATTTTGATTATTTCTTGGTGGTGGTGGATCATGTCAAGGAAAGGGGTCTTTGTAGATTCCCATATCCTAATTTGTGTCTTGATTAGGGGCCAACATAATTTATGGGTCACCACTTTCAATAAATTCCTCAATAATATGTCATAATTGAATGCAATGGTATGCACCATGACTAGTATCATGATGAAAGTTACACCATTCATTCTCTTTATACCAGTCTAGTTTTCACTGATCTTGAGGAAATGGCCTTGATACTAGCCATATAATAAAGTTAGCTTCAATGAGGTTTTATAATACTTCAATAGATTCTCCTAACTTACTAAAGACTCTAAAATTATTATGAAACATCATTTGTGGAGGTTATCTTTAAAAAGTAGGTAGCAAATTTGACAGCATTAATTATACATTTGGAGGAGGCATAGTCTGTACCATTTGTACATGTTTTGTTTCTATCACCCCATTTCTAACCATGTTATTATTTTTGTGAAAGCCCTTAGACTTATCCTATGTAATTATTTGAGGAGTTGGTGATTTAGTCTGATTAGACGCTTGTCCTTGTGTAAAGATCTTAACAAGGCCCCTAGAAATAAGAGCCTTCTCAATCTGTACTCCTTTGTCAATAATTTATTCAAATGAGTTAGCACAAGCTAACTATAGATTATAAACAACTTCAAGATGCAAATTATGTGCAAAGATATCAACCAACTATTTGTCTGGTAAATTGTGTTGAAAGTGCTCTGCCAATACTCTCCACCTTTGTAGATATGAAGCAAAACTTTCACCATCATGTTATTTAGCTTTGCATAAGTCAAAAATGGTTAATTCATGTTCTATGTTGTATTATAAATGGTTAATAAACTTTTTTGATAAGTCATTCTAATCTGCAACTGATCCCTTGAGTAGTTTAAGTAGCCAATCAAGATATTGTCTCTCTAAACTTTGTGGAAATAGTCATAATAAGTACTTGCTACTATAATAAACCTCTTGAAACAAGATAAAGAATGATTGTATGTGTTCATGTGGATATCCTTTCCCTTTTTATTTTTCAAATTTGGGTGCCTCAAAGTGAGGTGTGTTGTCCCCCAAAAATATTAGCTATTTTTGGGACAACCTTTGAACTATTTTTGTCCTATAGACCAAAATTATCTCTTCCCTTTCCAAAATTTGTCTTGGGCATTCAAATTCCTCATTTTTCAAGCTTTTTATAAATCTACAGACTCAACAGGCCAAGTTCAATGGGCTTCTACAGGTTGAAATCTATGAACTCTTTCAAGGTTAGAGAAAACTATGGATTTGGTTTTTATAGACTCTGCAAACAGGCTCATTTCTACAAGTTCAACGGGCTTCATGGCTTCTATAGGTGGGTTTAATCAAAAGAATTAGTTTCTAACAATTGGTCATTTTTGGAATTGGTTCATCACCTTGGTTCAAATAGAAATCTCCATTGGCAAGCATCAAAAATAGGTTCAACATTTGGTTCATCCTTTGGTTCAATGTCAAATGGTTTAAAGGTGGGTTCAATCAAGTAGTTCAATGCTTTATTTCACTCTAGTTCATCTGCTTTGTTTCAATTTCAATGCTTTGATTCATCCTTTGGTTCAAAAAGATAATTCGTCAATCGATTCAAGGCTTTGTTTGAACCGTTGAACCAAAACATGGTTCAATGGTTGGTGCAAACACATGGTTCAAAGGTAAGTTCAATGTTTGGTTCAATGCTTAGTTCATCGACTTGGTTCATTCAATTTAACCATTGGCTTGAACCATCAGCTTGAACCATTTTGGTTCAAAGCTTGGTTTAACTGATTGGTTCAACGAAGTGGTTCAACAAGAGGTTCAAAGCCATGGCCTGAAAGGGCAAGTCTAATCCAAAAAAGTGCCTATTACATCTTGATTTGTTGGTTATTACATCCTTTGTTACATTTTGTTGTTACTACCTGGAGTATTCTTGTGGCTTGTTGAATAGTACTTCTGAAAGAAGAGGAGTGCTTTCGGTCATTTTCCTTGAGTTTCTCCTTTGATCCGCACACATCATCTTTGAAAAAAGAGAGATGGATGGTTTGTCCTACCCTTGGTTATTATTTTCTATATATATATATATATATATATATATATATATATATATATATATATATATATATATATATATATATATATATATATATATATGGAACCTCCCCTTGATGAGAGGAGAGATCAGTCCCCTTCTGATGTGATAAACCTACACATTTGGATGACTAATCTTTCTACTTTGGCTGATCAGACGTATTTTGTTTATCAGTATGCTGATCGACAAAATATTAAACCAACAAGGTGAAAAGGGGTTTTGGAGAATATATAAGTTAAATGGATATGGGCATATCTCATTGAATTTGTACTTTTTTGACTTTATTGTTCATCTCCAATATTTGGATAATTTCCTTCATAGAATTCCATTCTTGCATGTTTGGTGCACTTGTGGATTGGATAATATGTTGTTGGAGTGAAATGTGCCCATGATTTTGTTGCTATTGGGTTGGAATGTGCCCCTAATTTTATTACTATTGAGGTGGAATGTGCCCCTAATTTTGTTGTTGCTGGAGTGGAATGTGCCCCTGATTTTATATGGATCTATAGGGAACATATACCTTGTGATCCATGATTTGGTTCTAATTTGCTTCTTGAGTTGAGAATATAGGCCATTGATTTGTGGATTATAAAACTTTCCCTGAATTTGGTTGTTTTGCATTTTGTTGATTTTGGAAATGTCCATGTTTATTTACCAATCTTTGGTTTGTTTGAGGGATTTCCTCAATTCAAACTGAATATTTAGGTTTCTGAGTTTGTGAAGTAACAAGAAGTTCTTGATGATTGAAGAATGTATGTTTTGTGTTAAATAGAACATCTTTAAAGGTCTCTTGTGACTTTAACCATTCATTTAGATTACCTTGATCTATTATGGTAATGTTCTCATACAATATTTGTTGCATATTGTCCACTATATCTTCATGTTCTTTCAAAGCCTTATTGTGAATTGAAGTGGCAACTAGGGAGTCAGTTAAGTCTGCAACAAGTTGATCTGCATATCTTTGACTTATTATCTTGATCTTAGCTATAAGGTTCAGATTTGTGGGTTTTTACTTTGTTTATATTTCCTTTCCTTTGTTAGAAAAAGAAGGTATGTCTATTTGTACAAAAGATTGCTCTTACCATCATTGTTTTCCTTCTCTAACCAAGGTATGTAATTGTTCTATAGGAAAGTCAAAAGGTAGTCTAACAACTCATTCTATCAATCTAAGAAGGGCTTCATCTTAATTTTCTTGGGGTTGATATTCATTGTAATCATTTCAAATCCTACTATTGTGGGGATATCATTAAAAAAAAAATAGGGTTATCTTAACCATCATAAAATTGCTCATCCTCATAACTAAGGCCATAAGAGGCCCCACTACTTAACCTTTGAGTCATGTCTAAAAAGAGTTGCTTTATGTGTTTGAATAAATTCGGACCAATGTTTAGCCACCAATCAAAGTATGCTTTAGCTCTCTTCTAAACAAATAACCAAGGTACCAATGAGACTATAAGGGAGGGTGGTTTGAAACCATGCATAATTTAGAAGATTTGATTTATGAAATTACTCAACCTTTGGTAAAGTTGAAATTATATAAATCATAAGAGAGTAAAGTAACTTAAAGACCCAAGATGAAAACTAGTGCACCAAAGACTAGATCTTTGTGATACACCCACACTAAAAAAGATAGTTTCAACTTTGACAAGTTGACCCTAGAAGTTTAGAGGAAATTTATTTGGATTATGAAGAAGATAAAATGAACTAAGCAACTCAAGATTTAAAAATGTACACAAATCACTAAGTATAAAGCTAGGACCAAATAAGCAACACAACATCATCACATGATTCTAGTAAGATAAAATATGTTCTAGGACCCAAAGCATGAGCGATACATAAAATGACTTGAGTCCATCAAGATGATAATGTGATTTTGAGTCTTAGTAAATGACCTTCAATGCAAATAAAAAATTGAACTAAGGTTAAAACAAGCTTAGTGCACAAATGGAAAAACCACTTTGATGCACCAACCCTTAGAACTTAAAAAGGTTAAATTTCAAATGTGGATTATAAATGAAGGATTTAAACAAATTGGGTATAAGTTTTAGACTTAATTGGGCAGAATGATTGCACCAAAGTGGATGTCATGACACAAATCTTTTGATAACAAATTGAACAAAGAATAAATGAATTTTCCATTTGGATAGCGTAATGCCTCCCTTGCTCAAGAAAATTGAGAACAATGTGTTTTGGTTAAGTTCATTGAGCTAACAAGTAGTTTAGACAGAAATCAAGACCAAGTAAGCTAATAACAAAAAACAAACATCTTAAGTCTAAACTGACAATGTATCACAAAGTGGGGTCTACTAAACTATAAAGTTTTGAATGTTCTAGGGGAATCAATTTCACAATAACTTTCATGCCAAACAATGCAAAATAAAATTATGAATTTTGAGTCTATATCACTCAACTTATTGCATAAAAGTCTTATCCTTTTATGCAACCACTACATCCTGCTATTCACTCAGTATAATATGATGTCCAAAGTGACACTATGACCTGTTTGTAACTCTAAAATATTCAAATGAAGTCAATGCTGAGAGGTGAAACCCCAGATCAAAGCTTCTCTAAAGAATTTGTGGGAGGTGATGAAGTCCCCCTCATAATCCAAGATGCATGAAAATAAAGAAAACATAAAATAGAAAGACTTTAGGGTCATTTTCAAGATCACCCAAACTTTAGTGAGTTTTTGGGGAATGCTTTAGATGACTTTATTTCTAAGCCTTGGACTAGGATACCTGTAATAGGAATGTCACTTTTGATTCTAAGGGTTCCTCATAAAGGACAAATGGAAGAGCATACATGTAACATACCTCTTTTTGATAAACAAGATTAATCTAATCAACTATTACAAGCAAAAATTGATAAGTGTGTTCAAATTTTAAACCTAAATAAAATGTTTGGTGGTGTTCATTTGACCCTTTGGTCTTAGTTGTAAACTTTGAAAACATTCATCAAAAACACCCAAAGTTCCTTTTTCAACACCAAAACAAAGTTTCTAATCAAATTTTAAGCATGTAAAAGTTATTTAAATATGTTTTTAGTAAATATCCTACTTGGTCCCATAGTAAAAATTTTAGAATTTCCCTTAGTTTTGAAACCCTTATAAATTTGAAACAAGAAACTTTGGAAAAGTAGGTCTCAGGTCTATGTTTTTAGAAAAAACATAGTGATCGACATCAGTCAATACCACTAAATTCAATTATGGCCAACCGAGATCTTATCAATATAAGTCCTATTGACCGACATTGATTAAGCAAGTAGCTGATGTTGGCATTTCTATCAACATCGGTTACTGTGTAAAAATCATGGCAACCAAAAATGACAAAATATATTTAGAAAACCAATTTGCAATAGTTTCAAGAGCTCAAATGAATTTTTTAAAGTTTCAAAAGGATAATATTTAGGTGTGAGATGGGTCTTGCCCCATCGAGCATGTCTAGATATAGAGAGGATTGCAAAGCAATTTAGTCAAGCATTAGTCCATAAATAATGAAACATGCATAAAGAACTAACTAACTAATCCTATCTATTCCTATGAGAATTACAAAAGATAGCAAGAAACAAATAAAAGAAATAAACACCATATTACCTTGAAAAATGAATTCACCATACCCATGTGGCTAAAAAACATGTTCTCCCTTGATCAAGCATCCTTGTTTTTGTCAAAAATGGTGGTAAGTTCCAATGCCTCAAGAACACTCCATAAAACTTAGGCTCTTGATTATAAACCACTAAAATAGCCTATCAATGAAGCTTTTTATAAACAATTTAGCATTATAACTTTGAAATGTTCAAGCTTTAAAAGATATTTGAGCATAATAACCTTGCACCAAAATAGCTTAGAAATGATGTTCATGGCCTCTATATTTATAGATTTTTGAGATTGATTAGAATTAACCTAAACTATCCATATTAAGATGAAGATGTGTGGTTGATGATGATCTTAGTATTTGGAATTAAATCTATAATTATCTTCATCATGACTTTGGAAGAAGGGGCATTGAAGAGGCATGGGAGGCATTAACTAGGAATGGGTGACCCATAATCTTGATATTTTGTGGTATTTATGGCCTAGGGATGTCTTCCCAAGAAATGATGTAACCTCATAATGCAGATAATAAGAATAAATTTTTAAAAATAAATATTCAACAACTTTCATGAAAAATCCACTTAAGCTCTTGATTTGTATTAATTAACCTTAAACAGGGTTAATCAATATTTGTGCAATTTTTTAAAAATTGGCCCTCAATTAATCAAAATTGTCAGAAAGTCATATTACTAGGTTGCAATTTGACTCAAGAAGAATCAGAAGCTGATGCTAGATGTGTTAGAACCGTATTCCCATTTAGGATGTTTCTAACAACAAATAACAAAGGTATATGATGTGTACCAATGAATTAGAAGAAAAGAGTGATCCAGAGCATAAAAAGTGAAATCATCATTTTGACTCAATGAATTAAGCAAATTTAGCTGGCCCATAAAATGAAATGCCCTATTTAGGGATACTTTGACTTAAAATGGCATTTTTAAATGACAATTTCAAACCTATTTAGGACGTTTTATGGATTTTGACCTAAAATATGCATTTGACTACAATTCAAGTAAGACTAACAATTTCAACACAAATAGTGTTAGGAATGGGATGTCTACACCAGATTCACCAAAATATTATAATGAACATATCATATGACAATAATTTTTCATGATAAACATAGCTAAAGAAAATAAATGGTAAAAAACTTAATGACTGAATAATATAGATTATAACAGAATTGAATGTTCAACTAGAAGGCGACCATTTAACCATTGTAATTTTTTTCCCCAAAGTTCTTCATCATTATCCTTTATAAGCTTTAATTGAAATTTGATGTTCTTTATTTGTTTATCTAAGTCTTCATTAGCAAGAAACATATATTGTATATAGTGTTTTATAAAGGAGTACTAAATTGAGAAATTCAAGTAAACTAGGTGAATACCAACTCTCTGAGGAATAATATTTCTAATGAAGCAAAAATGACATCTATTTTTACAAATATGCTTAATAGTGAGCTATAAAAATGTTTCCAAAATCACATTATGAGCTATTACTAATCTAACAAGAACTTTTTTCCATGATAATTTTCTAGAAAATCATATTAAATTTGATTCCAAATAGATTTGGTTGAATTGCATGTCTAAAAGGAATGAGTGATGGTTTATATATTATTATAGAAGGGGCAAGATAGATTAACTTTGCATAGAAACTGAAGTCTACCAGTAACATGTAACTTATAATGGATTACTCTCCAAGCAAGAACCTTGGCACTAGACTCAACTTCTAATCCTTAGACATTTGTACATATTTGAAGCCAATGAAATTCATCCATCCTTCAATTCCATTTCAGATTTAATATTTTTGTAATAGAAACAATAGACAATAATTTAAGATAGGAAATTCAAAGAGAGAATTGGTTAAGTCTACTATTATTAGGCCACCTCCAATCCTTTATAAAATTACGTAGAGTATTTGTAAGCATTTTAATCAGAAGATCATTTTTGACCTATAAAATAATGAATTCTACAATGGGCCTGTCCTTTTCACCAAGATGAAAATTTTGTTTAATAGCTATCCAAGATTGACATTCCATCATTAGATAATTACAAATATCCTTAAAAGTAACAATTCCTTTACTAAATTATTTTGATCCTTGTAAAATTTCACAAAAGCAAACAGAAAACCAATAATAATTATTAAATGGTTCCACCAAATTGAGGAGTTGGGTAAATTTAGCCCATGTCTAAGGGAAGATTTTTTCCAACTATGTAGTTGGGTTGTTTCTTGAAAAGTTTTCCACAAGCTAATCACTAGTGGAGAACTTTTGATTTTGAATAATTTAGCATTTATGATTTTATCATGAATTGATATGCCCCCATTTGGTTTTACTTGAAGCAAGCCAAATTTTAATTCTAAGAAGAATATTGCAAAAATCATTTCCATAATGGGCCCTAGCTATACAATACAAGATTTGATGTTTTTTTTTATCCAAATATCTATTGTTACATCTTGATTCCTCACCACGTAAAATTTCTAGATTATCCATAAAAATCTATGGTTGACAAATTCAAATTTGGATATTTTAAACTAAGCTATGAGATATATGTTGATATAGGACAATATGATATTAATTAGGTTACATAATCATCTTGTTATGTGTTAGTTTTAAGTAAATGTTTACTTTATGATCATGTTGATTTGTTATTTTAGTTATATTATTTATATATATATATATATATATATGTATGTATGTATGTATGTATGTATGTATGCATGCATGCATGTATGTGTATGTGTGTGTGTGTGTGTGTGTGTGTGTGTGTGTGTGTGTGTGTGTGTGTGTGTGTATCATGACTGTTATGGTCTAACTACTTATTTTATTGTGAGGTTGATGTAGGAAAACTCAACCCTTAGAGTGTGATGGAGGGATATCATCATTAGAGATGGTGGCGTAGATCAAGATGTCTAAGGATGACAGAGAAACATACCAATACGCTGCACACACCACAGATAGCCAACACATGTTAGATGCATAACGAGTGGTTATTATAATATGTTTTGATGTCATTTGCATTAAATAATCATTTTTACCATAATATGTATATGTATATGTATATGTATATGTATATGTATATGTATATGTATATGTATATATATATATATATATATATATATATATATATATATATATATATATATATCATGACTGTTATGGTCTAACTACTTATTTTATTATGAGGTTGATGTAGGAAAACTCAACCCTTAGAGTGTGATGGAGGGATATCATCATTAGAGATGGTGGCGTAGATCAAGATGTCTAAGGATGACAGAGAAACATACCAATACGTTGCACACACCATATATAGCCAACACATGTTAGATGCATAACGAGTGGTTAGTATAATATGTTTTGATGTCATTTGCATTAAATAATCATTTTTACCATAATTTACTAGCATAGTTATTAGTTTTGTGGAATTTGCCTTACAAGACTTATTTATGTGTTTACTAATGTGTTGAGATTCATGAAATTTGTTTGTGTGTCTATTTAATGTTTTAGAGACGTGATTTTCTTAATTAGACTAAAAAGAGTTATTGATTAATGGATGTATGTTTAAAAACCTCATGGCATTTAGGATGCTAATTTATTTAATAAAATTATGAAATTTTGACATTTAATATTAAAATATTAAAAATTTAGAAATTGCCATTGAGAGGCCAAAATAGATAAATAATTAAAAAATATAAAATGGAATAAAACAAAAAGAAAGAAAAAATAATAATAAATATAAATATAAAGAAAAAAGATATGAATCTTACCTTAAAATAGAATAAAGGAAAAATAATATCATACTTAGGGGAGAAAAATTTGGTTTTAAAAAAAAAAGCTAGCCCCTTTTTTAGGGAAAAGAAAAAGAAAGAAAGAGTATATATATATATATATATATATTCTTGAGGCGTAGAAGGAGATATACAAAGAATAAAAGAAAGGGAGAGGAAGGAGAAGCGCAATAGAGGATCAAGAAGTGAGCAGTTTCTGTGAGGAGAACTTCCAAGTAGAAATACCCTTCTACAATCTTTAAAATTTTGGGTATTTGAATATATAAATATCTCAATCATGAATCTTTTAACTTTTTGGAATCAATGGTTTCTTCATTAAAAACTAGAAACATTAATAAGGCAAATTCAAGATAGCGAATTTGAGCTTAAAGATAGGACGCCTTTCAGAGAAGATAAGCATATAATGACACCAAAATTTCAACTTATGAGTTTATTCAAAATGGGAGAAAGGAATTTATACTAAATGTTATATATTTTTAGTTTCTCCACCGTTAGTAGCATGTCTTATAACTTTTAAATTTTATCATTAAACTATATGCATATAAAAACATTTGAAAAAGAGAGATATATAAATATTACAAAAAAATTGATTAAGAAGGGAGGGGGCATTCTGCATACTAATACGCATCGTTGTACATCAATAAACCCTTAAACATGTTTTACATGCTAAACCATTTATTTATGCCTAAGCACCATTGTATAACAATAAATATTGGCATCGTTGCTTTGTACACCCAGCTAGTTTATAGTTCCCAGCCTGCAAAATCTCCACATATGAAGTTGCTAGTAAAATGGTGTTGTTGGTTCTAGATTTGTTATGCTCTAAGTGTATTAAATGCTTCGACATCAACCAGGGAGTATTAAAAGACCAAATAGAAATAAAAAGCAAAGAAATAATGGATAACTTCATCATGGATGGTGTCAGATGTTTATGGCATTTGCATGCACTTAGGAGTCACCTCATTTAAGTCTATATTAATAAAATATTGATATTATACTGTAATTATTGCCTTAACATTCAACAAATAGTAATCTTTGAGTGAAGTCGCTAAACTTTATAAACATTATTAGTCATTGGAAACACTTTTCCATCTCTATTATTAATTCTTGGACATATACATTTATGTAGCGAATCTTCATCTTAGGGTAGCGACCTGCATTATTGTGCAACAATTTGTACAATTTTAGATAGCAAACAAGATCTGGAAAATTATCTATATTATCTATAAGGTGAGCTATATAAAGTGAATTAGAAGAGATTTGATAGTCTCTAATTTTCTAACGAATGGTGAAAAAGGACAATGCTCTTAGTGCAGCGTAATGCAATGACTTATCACTTAAAAGGATATAAGCATAGTAACTTAAGTCACTTTATTGAACAAGTCATATAAGGGTAGTTTTAACAAATTAAAACATTTGCTGAAATTGGAGTATCTAAGTGAATTGAGTCGCTGGTGAAATATTTTACAGATTTAACTATAACCAGCAAATTATAAAATCCTCTTTCAAAACATTAAGAGCATTAAAACTGTATAGAAGGCACAAAATGTTGAGTTAGTTGCAAGATGCAAAAAATAGAGTAGTGGAGACGCCTTGGCATTCAAAGGTTAATAATACTTAATGCAATGTTTTTCAATACTTATATACAATGATTTTTATTTATAAATATTTATATAAAATCAGGAACATTGATATACCCAAAATATTAGAAAAACAGAAAACCAATATAGTATAAGCCTAACATGGCTAATTGTGAAAAGTAATGGAATATGAGTGTTTATGGAAATCACTGAGTTAGCATTATCCATTGGTGATATAATTTTAGTTACGGTGCATGACTAAACTTTGAACTGAATACATAAGGGTAATAATTCATTTGGAACAAAGGCTATATTAAAATAGCATATAGTTTTAGCTTGATTAGCCAAATACAAGACTTTTTCATTCATAAGTATTACTAAAAGTTGATTTAGTTTAATTGGTATACATTGATGGTTATTATGTCTTGAAATATATATATTATTATAGATAAGTATACTTTAACTTGATGCACTTTTACCTATGGAAAAACAATTGGTTAGAACATGGTATTTGATTCATTATTACTTCGGTACTATATGTACTATGAGTATAATTATATGTACTAGAGAGTATGCATAAATTATTTATATAAACATGTGGAATGTGTACCTATATGCATAGGTTTTGTTTAGGATGTTTTCTCGACCTTGACTTAATTATATTTTGGTGTGCTTGATGATAGCTTTTGGAATATTATATAAGGGTAAATTGTGCTTTACCATATAATCCCATATGAGCCAACAATATGAAAGACTTTATTATCTTGAGAACTAATAGTAAAGCTGAGAATGAAATATTGAAATATAAAGGTCTATTGATTGTACTTCGTAGGTTGTGTTTTAATGATTCATGAATGTATTCATTGTTGGAAACCTTGTAAAGATCATGATTAGGGTTAAAAGAGACTGTTAGTATTTATACAAGATTGTATTGAGTACTTGTGTATAGTACATGCTTATGAGAGTGTTTGGTTATATCTAGCATATATTGATGCATTCTTATAAATTTATGTTGTTTGAATACTAGTAAGCACTTTAAACTTAGGATATACGTGAGTGGTACAACCTCATACTTAATTGTTATTGTGTATGCGATTGTCTAATTTTTAAAAATGAAAGTTTGGTTATATATATTTATGTAATTGCTAACTATGATAGTATAAGATATCATAGAGTACTACATGGTTAATGTATTTTATACTTGGATGATACATACTGTAATTTTTATACCTAGACTTACATTTACATTTGATTGATTTACTATATGCATGATGGTTATTGCTTTGAATAGCAGATTTGGTAACAATTGGTAATACTCTGTGTATGCATGCATAAAATATTTTAGAGTGTAGAGTATGATAAGATGAAATATTATGTGTTTTGAGAAAATTGTGATTTACTTGTTATGTCTAAGTTTTTTGGATATAAAATTGTTTTTCTAGTGTAGTTGTGACTACTTATTATGATTGATTGTTGACTACTTATTATGATTGATTGTGGAAGATTAATACTTATATCTTATAATACTAGACTATAGTAATATGGGTTGTCATACGGTGTAGTATGTTTGAGTACTAATTATGAAAGTGAAAATCTATAATTAAATGTGTATTTATTTGGGTGGTACAAAATGTAGTCATTATTTCTAATATAGAATAAAAAATAATGTAAGATTCATTCATACGTTTGACAAAATAAACATATGATTTGGTTACTTCTATGTTTAACATATTGTGTGATTGTGTTTGTTAGTAAAATCTAAATTAAATGAATCTTGTGGTTGAATTATATTTGACCAATCTACACTACTAATTCAAAGTAAGGAGTGAGATTGACTTTACTGAATTACGAGTATCATAATAATAAATGAAGGCAGTCCGATTGAGTGGTGTGTATAAATTTGATTAATATATAGATCATTATTATTTATTTTTTATAAAATTTTGAGCTAAAATATGTTTAGTGAGGCATTATCATTTCATAAGTGTGACTTACATGTTAATGCAATATCTTGCAATAGAACGTTTGTCTATGATACAATGCATGTTTAATTTTATAAATCATACAACACACGGGTACTTTCTTGTCTCTCTAAATTTCTACACCATCACTATTTATTAAAATGTGAAGGGAGGAACATTTCTTGATGGGATTAGTGTATTGGATCATTGGTCCATGGTTAGTGTAAAAAAAAATTTAGATGATGCTCTCCCTCCCCACAATAGTACTACTTATTGAGATGACATCTAAAATTGTCATAGCTACTTTAGTTCAGGAACTATGCTTCGAGGAAGCCATGTATCTTATATGTACATTACATTTTATTGTACTTATTATTGAATAATGTCATGATGAGTTGTAATTACTCATTGATTTATATTGAAAATAGTGGTTGTAGAGTTGTTCAGTTGTAAGTAGAGTTAATGTGATTACTTTCTATATTCATATTATGACATGTACTCTCATGATATTAGAGATCAGTCTTATGTGATGTATTATGCTTGTTGTTATTATCATATCTCAATAATTCTTATGGTCTCTATAGATTCTTTTGGTGTAATATATTTTTGGTATATTTATTTAATTAAAAAAATCATGTATTTCTAGTTGGACCCCAACAAGGTTGTTACATATGGTATCAAAGTTACGGTTCAAAATCTATGACCTAATGATTCTATTATCATTTTCATGTCTTTCTATTCACTAGTGTGAAATTAGTGACATGAAGTATTGCAGTGGTATTTTGGATTAGTAGTGCTTCAATGTGGAACTATGTTACACCATGATTGGAGTTTTGAGACTTGATAGATCCTCTTATATGGTTTGATGGTTACTTTTAGTATGAGACATTCATGTAATGTGTGTGAAACATTGATTATGTACTCTAAGGATCACTCGTATCCTTTTTATATGTTTAAGGAATTAGTTTGTTGAGTGTCCCAATGATGATGTTTTTAATTGAGGTTTGGGTAGGTGAGTGCATCGCATAGTTCATGAGTTATGAACAAAAGTTTTCCTACCATAATTTGATCATTTGGATTAACACTTCGAGGATGAATATAGCCTTAATTATTAGTCAAGTCACTTGTGTCATTTTTTTTGGTGTTGTGAATGTTTACTTCTCACTTAAATATATGTGTGATTTAGTTTGTGTTCATTAATCCTATAAATGAAAAATATTATAAGACCATTTCCAATTTTGGTATCACTTACTATGGTGGTAATTTTCTTATAGTTGAGTGTAGATAGTCATTTTTTGAGGACTCCAGTAATCAAGGACTTGGATCATGAATTGGAACCCTTGTGGTCTTACGGATAGGAAGAAATTTCATCTTTCATAGTGGGCATAGAAGTGAGTTGTCACTCCATCATGTTTCTTCGACATCATTATAAGTCCTGAAAGGATTTTTGTGACCACAACTGCCTATTTTTTTGTTATTTTGATGTATGATAACTTAGCCTTCATAGTATGATGGAGGGATAGCATCATTGGAGAGGATGACATAGATCGATATGTCAGAGGATGATAGAGAAATCAACTGATACCTTGTACACACTATAGATAGCCAACACATGTTAGATGCATAATGAGTGGTTAGCATACTATGTTTTTATGTCATTTACATTAAATAGTTGTTTTAACCATTATTTTTATAACATAGTTAATGGCTCTATGAAATTTGTCTTACATGAATTATTTGTGTGTCTACTAATGTTTTGAGATTTGGAAAATTTATGGATGTGTTCATTTAATGTTTTAGACATGTGATTTGCTTAATTAGACTAAAAATGGGTTATTAATTAAGTCTATTTAAAACCCTCATGGCATCTAGGATGCTAATTTATTTAATAAAATTATGAAATTTTGACATTTTATTTTAAAATGTTATAAATTTAGAAATTTAGAAATTGCCATTAAGAGACAAAAATGGACAAACGATAAAAAAATATAGAATGGAATAAAACAAAAAGAGAGGAGAAATAATAATAATAAAAAATATAAAAAGAAAGCCAAAGGGTACGAATCTTTCCATAAAATAGAATAAAGGAAAATGAATATCATACTTAGGTGAAAAATAGGAGTTAGTTTTTTTTTTAAAAGCCACCTCCCATTTTTCAAGAAAAAAAGAAAGAATATATATATATATATATATATATATATATATATATATATATATATATATATATATATATGGTCTTGAGGCCTAGAAGGAGATAGACAGAGGAGAAAAGGAAGGGATAGGAAGGAGAAGCACAATAGAGGGGTAGGAACTGAGTTATTTCTGTGAGGAGAACTTCCAGGTAGATGAAATACCCTTGTACAATCTTTAAAATTTTGGGTGTTCTTATATATAAATCTGTCAATGATGAATCTTTTGACTTTTTAGAATTTATGGTTTCTTCATTAAAAACTATAAATATTAATAAGGTGAATTCAAGATAGCTAATTTGAGCTTAATGATAGGATGTCTTTAAGAGAAGATAGGCATATAATGACACAAAAATATCAACTTGTGATTTTATTCAAAATGGTAGAAAGGAGTTTAGACTAAACATTATATATTTTGAGTTTTTCCACCATCATTAGGATGTATTTAAATTTTAAATTTTATCGTTAAACTATACGCATATAAAAATTTAAAAAAAGGGATATACATAAATATTACAGTGAATTTGATTAAGAAGGGAAAGGGAATTTTACATACCAATACTCATCGCTATATATCAAGAAAACCTTAAACATGTTCTACTTGCTAAACCATTTCTTTTTGCTTAAGCATTACTATATAATAATAAATCTTGGCATCACTGCTTTGTACACCCATCTAGTTTATCATCCCCAACCTACATTAGCTCCACATATGAAGTCACTATTAAAATGGTGTTGTTGGTTCTAGATTTTCTATGCACTCAATGTATCAAATGTTTGGACATCGACCAAGGATTATTAGAAGACCAAACACAAATAACAAGAAAAGAAATAATGGATAACTTCATCATGGAAAGTGTCAGATGTTTATGGCATCACCATGCACTTAGGAGTCACCTCATTTATGTTTTTATTAATAAAATATTGATCTTTTACTGTAATTATTTCCCTAACATTCAATATCCTTGTCTGTAATATTTTGAACTATTTGATTTACCTTTCTTTTTGAGTCATAAGGACCCATTCAACCACATGATTAACTATATACATTATTTTTGTCAATGGGAAAAAGATGACAAACTATTTCTAAGGGTATTCCATATGATCATTTCTAAAGAGGTGCATAATTGGTTCTATATCCTACCAAAGGGTTCCATAATCATTTTTTCACAATTATAAGACACGGTCTTCATGGCTTTTAATATCCATAAGGTGCCAAAAATTATGTTATAATATTTTCATAATTTCAAACAATGTGATGATGCATTCCTTCAAGATTATACCATTTTATACAAAATATCATCATATGAGCTAGTCTTTATACCTTAAAATTTAGATTTATAATTAATTTTTAGTAGAGATCTTATTTCTCTGTTGAAATAAAAAGCATTGCATTAACAATATGAGTTATTTCCCATTTAAACACCCTGAGATCAACAATCCAAAAAGCATTCACGTCAACAAGATTTAAAAAACACATTAATCATGGGTGGTGCTAACTTTTATAATAACCATATTGATCCTACACAAACAAAAAATACTTGCAATATAAGATGTGTTTGACAGCTTGGTTTTGGCTTAAAAGTCTTACAAATCAAAGGATCTTGGAAAGACTTATTGGGAAGCATAACACCACCAATTTATTGTGGTTATAGATTGATTCAAACATGGTTTTGGGTTATACCACAAAAATATCCATAGACATTTACATTGAACACTCTTTGGTTATATCAAACAAAAGCAAAAATTGACCAAAATTAGCAATGTATTTATTTTTCACACAAAGGCAAATTGAACCATATTCCAAATGATAACATTGGTTATTATATTGCACATGTAAAACATGAGGAGGAATATGTTATGTACCATTCCACTTATCTAACCATGATCCAAATGATGTAAAGGATTAAACTTGAGCTTCAAAGGTTCCAAAAATACCAAAAAAATAAATAAAATTAAAGAAACTTCAAAATTACAAAAATATTTCCAACATATATGTTTTTGGTTCCATTTTGGTAGATGACATATTGATATTTTATATATACATATGTTTTATGTATCATTTGAGTGTAATTCAAGTATACATAGATACATGATCCATGTATTTTTAGATTTTGGGCCTTCCCTCTACTCATGTCATGTGGCTATTGGGGGCATCTGCTTATTTGATCATGATACATCTAGGTTATATCATTATATGGTCACTTTACATTATCATGTTTGAGCTCATATATACACTTACACATACTTTTATCTATGCTTTTATCTTTCATAGTGTACTTGATATGGTATGTACTTAACATTTTTAACTAACACATATATCTAAGACTAGTATAATATATTTATACTGATTGCTTATGATTTCATTTATGCACCTCATCAAGTGTCTTTCCTTGTTATTAACTTGATTATTTGAGCATTTGAGTATGCTCTATTTTTATGGCCCTCGTGTCTATATTTGCCTCTTTGACATTTGAATATTCCATTGTTTGTTGTACATGTTGATATTTAAATGTCATTCTATTCTTTGTAGACATTTGACTATGTCTCTTTGATTGTATAAGGTCTCTTTGGACCATTGCATTTTGATTTGATATTGAGTGCTCTTATGTGTGTGCTTGATTGATTGTATTGTTAATATCTAGATGTTGTCATGATCTACATCATGCATTTTAGGACTTAGTGTGGTCATGTTCTTCATGCTTTATTGATATATCTACCTAGACATGTTCCCTCTATATATTACATGGTACACTCATAGTTTACATGGTTATCTTAGCCTTTTTGGGTAAGTTAACTATCATTATCTAACTTTTGTCACCTCAAAAGGGAGTATATTGATGGGGGAATACTATAGAGACATGACTTCCACATTGCTTAACAAATTTAGAATGCAGTGGAAGCATGTTTAGAAAACATGTTCTTCACATATTTTTTACAGTTTCAAATTCAATGGGAGCATGTTTTAGAAACATGTTTTCTATATTTATTCAATATGCAAAATACCCAGATTATAGTGTGGGTATGTTTTGGAAACATGTCATCCACATTGGAACTTACACCAGTTCTCATATTCAAAATGCAGTGGGGGAATTTTTTTGAAACATGTTATCCACACTTACACCAATTTTTAGTTGCATATTATAGTGAGGTACATGTTATAGAATTTTTTTTGGTACACTTACAGAGTTTGTAAATTGGTCAAAATCACAGTTATATGATTTAGATGCATATTTGTGACAAAATTCTATATGGTAACAATGTTATACACAATTTTAACATGATACATATCTAAGGTACAAATGCTATACAATGTGTGCCTAATATTTAAAAATCAAACTAATTTTTAAAATTTTAAACACTTTTAGGGATTGTCATCACCCACCAAGTTAGATTTTTATGAACTGTATTGAGTCAGTCTACTACAATAATTGATTCACTTTTTGATATAACTGATGTGATTAAATCACTCAATCTTACGAAGTTATAGTTTGTAATTTATTACATCATCCAAACTCACCATATTTATAATGTGAATTGACTTGGTTCACTCACATTCACCATGTTATAAGTATGATTGAGTTGGATAGTTGAGCTAATCTCAATTGTCAGGTAACAACTCATTATCTAAGGTTGGGGGCACATGTCCTCCAATATTACTCTATCTCTTTAGATATATACACTTTTCAAATTTACATTTTTCCTAATCTCAATTTTAATGATACATATTTCAAATCAAATTGTCAAAAGACAAGATGGTTACATTGGTACACAAGTATACTTCAAAATATTGTTCTTTTTAATTCTAATTATATTAATACTTTCAATTTTAGATTATATGCACTAATTATATATTGTAATATGTTCTTGGTTGTAAGTTAATCACCATCAAAATATTTAAATTAGACTTAATCAAAGACAAAATGTGTTATACACACCTCGTATGCATTCATTTTCTTTTAAACTAGAAATTTTATTACCAGATTAAAAGGGGGTAAATGTAGACACTATTTCTAAATTATATTGCACCCCAATATTGTAAATTTAATAAATATATAATGGATGTACCTTCAATTTTTAGACCTTTTTCATGTCCAAAAAACTCACATAAACTATCTCTCTATGCCTAATTACTTATTTCTTATTCTATCTAATGTCATTTTGATGACTTAGACCTTATATCCTATCTATATTGTTATAAACTTGCTTATATTCCATATTTTTCATGTTTTGGATCTATGCCTATTTTTTAGATACTCAGACACGTGCGTCCTTATCAAACACCTATGTCTATGCAAGTGTCATTTTTGAAAATAAGTATCAAGTGCCCTAAAGTCATCTAATTTTCAAATTAAACTCATTCTAAAGGTCAATCTAAGTGATTTTATACTATATATTATCCAAAAGGATTGGTATAAATACAATGTCAACCCTCATTCATTTCTCACTTAGAAAATATCAAGGCAACTTACCAAAATCATTCAATCAAGCACTCAAATGAGCAAAGCTTCCCTATTTTCATATCAATCATAGAGACAATATATCTACAAGTATAAAATATTAGAGCACTCTATCAGCTATATCTTTCAAGCCTAAATCTAGGTCACTGTTATACTTGTTTATCACACATTGCATGATTCACACACAAACCACCCTATAGGGAAAAAATATATAAGTCTGAGCTCCTCTTCAAAGTATTGGCTATGTAGGTAGCATCCCTTGATAGAGGGATCTTTCTGGTAGCTTGGCATTGCGTGATCACTAATTTATTTTTATCATATCCACTATGAAGATAGATAATTATGGTTTTACTATTTGATAAGGAGAGAAAATTCATGACCCAGATTTGAATGCACTAGAGTAAAGGTGATACATAACCTAAAATCATCCAGATGGTCCCATTTAGGTTTTATAATTATTTTATACAAGACACCTACATCTAACCCAGACAATAACATTGACACAACCATCCCAGGTCGACACAAGTGTCTACAACTAAAGAGGAACATTTTCAATATTTAGGTGACTAAACAATAATCTAAATTTGGTCTAATTTCTACATGTTATAGATCTAAATATATGTTAGCATCATAACTAGCTAAGTATCTTGTTTTTATTATCATTGTAATATCTAATATAGTTGTACTTTTTATCTTTAACATCTTAGTATAATTAATTTACTATATGTTCTATCTAATTTTTACAATTAATTAGTCTACGTTAAAGATCTATCATCCTTATGCGCTAGACTATCTCTAACACCATAAAATACATAATACAAAATTGATAAAGAGTATTAAGCTATGTGGTCTAAGACATCCCTTTCACTAAGACCCCTAATAAAACAGACCTTAATGATTTAGATGTAACCTTAATTCTAATTTTAAATAGAGAAAATAATGTATGCTACTATAAAATTATTAATAATTATATAATGTTGTTATATGCTTTTTTCAGATATTTAAGAATATATAATTTAAATATTTTTTAAAAAAATTAAAAGCCTAATTCCAATCATATAGCTCGTGTTGAATGAAATTTATTCTACATTTTTGGTACTTTTTATATTTTTTAAACAATAAAAATCGCAACCAAAATCACTTCACTGTGAGGAAAATAAGAGATATTGTTTATATCCCATATTTTTGTAGAGTGAGGCAAATATAAATCCTCTTAAGGAAACAAAATAAGAAGGTACATTTAAAAATTCTAAAAGCTTAGTTGGAGGCTCAAATGCTGGAATTTGACATTCAACAATACATTTTGCTAAAAATATTAGATTGTATTATAAAATTATATGGTTATTATGTTTTAAAATAATATTTAATATTTAAAAAAATTAAATTAAAAAAATAATTTTAAGATTTAAAAAAAATTGAAATATAAATTTATTTAAATTAAATTTGATTCCATCGCTTTTACATAACACTTAAAAGTAATATGAAAGTAATCTGAAATAATAAATTTTATAAAATCATATTAAATTTTTATAAAGTTTTAATAATTAAATGCTATATAAGTTTGTATATTAAAATTGGAAGAACATTACCAAGCTTACGTAGATTCAATTTTAATTTAATCTTACTTTTTTTATTTTATGAATATGAAAATAAGTTAAATATCTGATTATTTAATTTATATTAGAATACAAAAAATATAATAATTAAATTATATGTAATTTTGTATATCAAAATTGGAAAAACATTGTCATATTTATATGGAGTTAATTTTTTCTTTTATTTATTTTATTAAATTTAAAAAAAAATAAAAGAACTTCAAAAATTTATAGATAAATTTTATTTTAATGATGGAATTAGTGGAAAAACTATTGCTCAAATTTTTATAAAATTATTTTAAAAAATTGTACAAAATTTTAATCGAATACTTTATACAGATAAAATTTTAGAAAATAATAAACTCTTGAAAATTCTCTAAAATTATACTAACTTTAGAATATTTGGTGGAAGATTTCACTTTTGGAGATGAAAGAGGTAGCGTTTTATATTAAATTAAATTTACCAAGAACTTCAAAATGTAAAAATTTTAGTCAAGACGATTCTTAATGTTTTATTATTACTCTAGCAGTAAGTTGGATGTATATGGAAAAGTTATATCCATTATAGATTTTATTTCAATGATTTTATTTTGAAAAGTTACATCCATGATAAATTTTATTTCAACGATTTAAGGTTCAAGAATTACATACCTTTAAATTTATTTATATTTGTCTTAGATTATAAGTAATTTTTTTAAAATAAAAATATATCACATTTTAATTTTAAGATTTAAAAATGAATATAAAATTAAAAAAAAAATAAAACTAGATCAATCAATTGATAAAGAATATGTAATAAAATGGAATCATAATTTTAAAAAAGTAAAAACTAAAATAAAATTAAAAATAATAATTATTATTTTCTTTCATTCATACCAAAATTTTTAGTAGGTACGATATTTATAAGTAATTAATTTCATTTTTGAAAGAGAGTTTTATTTACAAAATTTTAACTTCTAAATTTTAATTATGTAATTTAAAAAATAAAAAATAAATTATGTGTAAAATAAAATTTAAAAAAATAATAAAATTTTAAATAAATTAATTTAAAAAGTGAAACAATTAAATTTAAAGTAATATTGATATTATATATTTCAAATTTAATTTTTATTTATTTAATTTAAAATATGTTTTTATTTCATAAATTAAAATATATAATTTTGTTTTATTAATATTTTAGTTTTTATTATAATTTGTATTTTCAAATAATGATAAAATTGATTAGAATTAGATTTATAAATTAATTTATAATAATAGGTTATAAATATGATGATTAATTTTTTAATTTATAAATCATTTTGATGTATAATATATATTTTCAAATGTGAATAATAATATCAATTTTTCTGATTAATTTTTTTTTAAATATTTTTTTAAGGGAATAAATATTTGTAAATTCAATTTTTGAATAATTTATTGGTAGATGTCAAGTTCCTACAACTACATTAAACTCATAAAATCAATGATAATAATATTTTTAAAAATGATCATATTTTTACATTTAAAAAGAATATTTTTTTAAAAAACACATTATAAATTTTAACAGAATATCAATTTTCTAATTTATTTTAATTTATTATTATTATTATTTATTTATATATTTTATACTAATTTCTTTAGTTTTTATGACAATAAATTATTAGTTAGTTTCGTACATACCAATTATTATTATTTTAAGAATCGTGTGTTTAATTTCAAGACTTCCATGGATCTCAAACTTCAAAGTTCAATCTCATAAAAACCTATACAACACACAAACCTATGCAATTACTAAAATCTATTTTAAATAAATGAATTTTTGATGTTTGTTTACTTATGTTAAGTTTTATTTATATTTTAATTATTTTGACATAATGGTGTAGTTGGTTAAAGGTTTTGGGTTTGTCCCATATAAGTTTTGAGGTATATTCTTGCTATTCAAATTTTTAAGGTTGTCTAGTGCATGTGGGTCCCAGATTCTCGCTCCTACTTGACTCAAAGAAGGTCGTTGGACAGAGTCAGGTATACTTTTAAATAATAATAATAATAATAATAATAATAATAATAATAATAATAATAATAATAATAAGTCATGGTAAGATATTAAAATAAATAGTTAATATTAATAATTTTTAATTAATAAATAATTAAAAAAAAAAATAGATAAGTATTCGTCTATCCAAAAATATCAACATCGTCTGTCCAAAAAAATCGATGATCAATCACAACTAACCCATTAAATACCAATGATTGACCACATCCAATCTCCAATACCATATTAAGATTTGAACCTGAATAATGTTTGAAATAACCAAGTCACTTTACCACCTCATCCATATCTTATAATATTTAATTTATTATTTTCATCCATATCTTAGATTCTTTTATTTATACATATTTTCATTAATTTAATATTTTAGATTTATTATTTTCTGATGTTTTTGGTTGACTAAATCTATTTTCTAATACTCAAACTTTCAATAAATATAATATTTAATATATATCTTTTTTTTTCCAATTATTATCAATATAAAATTATATTGATTATAATTTATTCAAATATTCTAATGTTAACTTAAAAGTTTATTAAAAAATATTATTATACATATAATTTATTTAGCTTTGTTTTTTATACATTAATTTTGAAAAAAATGTTAATATTTTTTTAAAAATTATTTTTTGACAACAGGGTTAGATTTGTTCTTTTATATAGATATATTGAAGAACTTTTATATTTTAAAAATTATATTTCAAAATATATCATATAAATTATAAATACATTCTTTCATAAATAATTAATTTAAACATATTTTCCACTACATTGAATTGTGTTGAGTATGATCAAACTTTATAATTTTGTAAAGAATTTCTTCTTTGCCAAGAGAGTCTTAAAATTTTAAAAACAATTTCAACATGAATTGATGGAATGAATTCTCATAACAAACACAAATTATGTAATCTTCTTAAACTTTTTTTAATGTTATTATATAATAATTTATCGTTCCCATTAAAATAATCACCGGCTAGTACATGGCTCTATTTGATTTAATAGTGTAAGACTAGATTGTACCAAGTTCATTGATTGGTGTTATAGGGGTTTCAAGGTTTTTAATTTTATTTATGGTGTGTTAAATTATATTTATAAATTGTCTAAAATTTTTACTTATTGATCAATATTGAGTTGTGTGTTCTATATATATATATATATTTGAAATACATTTATTTTATAGTTTTTTTTTATTTTTATTTTAAATTTATTTATTTTATAATATTTTTATTTATTTTTAAATAATTTTAATATCAAATTATATAATAAAATTATAATACATTAAAGAATTAAGGTTTTTATTTAAATTTTAAAACTTTTATTTAGATTTTTTTTTAAATAATTTCAATATTAAATTAATATATTAAAGAATTGAGATTTTTATTTATATTTTATATTTTTAATAAGATTTAACTGTTAAAAGAGATGATTATATATTAATTGTTTCGAAAAATATATATTTATATATATTTAATTTTCATATATAATTTTACATCTGAACAATAATAAATTACATATTATAATCAAAACATTAAAATTAATAAAAATTATTTTATTTTTTCTTATTTTTAAAACTGAACATATATATAAACTCTACTTTTACACAAATTAAATGTACATTTCAATAAAAGTTTAATCCCATTCCATTCGACGTGAAAGCAATGACTTTACTTTCGGAGGTCTTTAAATTAATAAGTTATTACCGGAATCAACACGTTTTGGACATTGAAAAATTGTTCCTTCAAGTCCTCAAATTTAAACTAATTATAACATTAATTCAATGGCATTTTTCTGGTGTCTAATAATAATAAGTAATCACTTTCTCTGCCTTCATTATGTAGAATGGCAAATATATTTCATGAAATTTTTTCTGATGCATGTCATGCCAAGAAAGAATAATTTATGACACCGTTACAGCATAATAACTGGTATGAAAACTATGCAAACTAATGTCACAATTAACCGTTGAGGTGTCAGTGCAACCTTGAAACCAGAGCGAGAAAATCTGATAACTAATTATGCTGTGGATCCCGTCCCTTGTCAGGAGTAAGTGTTGGTGGTTTGGGAACCTTCAACAGTGTACCCTTGGCAGCCAGATCTCTCTGGAATTTAGAAAAAAGCCCCAAGAAACATTAATTCTTCGAAAACAAAACTCCCTGATTATATTCAATTAAAATCAATTGTTTGAAATGCCTGTGAAACATATCTATACTCTGACAGCCTATTCAAGAAGGTTTTAGATACCATTTGACACAATTAATTTCTGAGATTCACTCCTATTAATGCATAACTATACTTACGGCAATAGCCGTTGGAATTCCTCCTTTGCTTTCAGGCTTTGATCCCTTCTCATTCAAGCCTTCTGGAAAAAAGGACAAAAAACATATAAGTGAGATTTATAAACAAATAAAGGAAGATAAAGCAGCCTTGCAGAAATGCAGGTACAGAATGAATTATTTATCTATAATTTGGATTAAGGGCATTTGAAACAACCATCCGATTGTTGGTTGTCCATGGAAAATGTTTTACCCAAACCAAATAGAGCGAGGAGAACATTTGCAATTTCTTCCAGGCAGGAGCACCTTGCCCTCATTCTTCTCCTTCCCCCCATGCTTTCTGAACAGTTTTAAATATTTATATGCCTATCATTTTCTGGACTAAACTCCATGGTTTCCATATATATAATTACAGGCATGTGATTGTGTATATATAGAGTAAGATATACAAAGGAATTAATAGTGTAGGAAGAAGATCCATTCACGTGTTTGAAGGTTGGGCAAAACCAGTAACCCCATCTACACATGCAAAGGTTGGACTGGTGCACAACAATAATAAATCCTCACTTGTAACCCCTTTTACACATGCATATATTTATCAGTCAACAGCTTTCACTGCAGTTCTCAAATCAAAAAATTGGGACCGCACGATTGACGACGTTGGACTGGTGCAGAACAATAATAAATCCTCAACATTTACTATTAATTGGGATTTCATTATTTTATGATGAACGTGGCAATGATAGAGACATCTGTCTGAAAGCGCTCAGAAATATTTAAATAGAAAATGATTAAGTCGATATATTTAAAACATTCAAATCCTGCTTGCTTTATAATTAATTTAATAGTTGTACAAGTCACTGTTAAGTCAATATATTTAAAACATCGACCATCTACTTGCTTTAAAATTAATTTAATAGTTAATTGTGTACATTGTACGTTAACATATTTAAAATATTGAACATGTACTTGGTTTACAATGAATTTAATAGTTAATGTTGTACACGGTTATGGTAATAATTTTTAAAAGTATTTGCATAATGTGTATAAATTGTTATGTGAGTAATAATCATATTAATATAATAATGTATCGATAGTGAGTAGGTATATTAATTTTTAATTTTTATTAGTTAATTTTAAATATATGTATATAGGATAATATTTGGTAAGTTTTATAAGGATTTAGTAAAAGATATGGATATGATTGATCTCTCTTTACTATTTTATAATAAGTTTTCAAAGTTTCTAATTTACAGCGATGATAAGTTTTATTGGTCTCTCCAATCTTTATTGGTATATGGTAGATTTGACTAAGTCCCATCTATTTAAACGTTCAACTTAAATGGACGTGTTATTGCACGCGAACACATACAAGATCGAATACAAGCATGAATGACCATATCGAACAATATATATTGATAGGGCAATCCCCTTAAAATTTATAGGGCTCTATATATCTAATATGGTGAATGCCCCCTTGAAATTTAGATAGCCATGCTCGAATCAATGTGAATCAAGGATCCTCCACTCTATATAACATTAATAGATTCAATCCCGATAGTACACCTCACTACTGGTAAAAATAATTAATCCTAGTAGTATGCCTCACAACTAGTAAATAGTATTAATGTTGGTAGAATGCCTTCCCACTGTTATAGAGACTAGAGACCCTTTTAGATGCACAATGAGATAAGAAAACCCAACCCATATCCCCTATCTGTCTACATGGATATGGCAAGAAGCACAAAACCTATCTGAGTAGTCCATATCTATATATAGGTGCATGTCTAAGAAATTGATATGGACCTTTTCAATGAGCAACTAGAATTAACAATCAACAACTAACCCCTATCTATCTATCTATCTATCTATCTATCTATCTATCTATCTATCTATCTATCTTATGCCTCTCCTCCCTAGCAAGCCCAGTTGGTGGTAGATAGGAGGAGGACATGGTAACCACGTTAAGGATAAGTCGACCACCTTATAAGTTCCTCATCTACCTTGCCAACTCCTCAACACACTTTTCATCTCATTGGAAACCTTTTCGACTAGTGGATAAGCTTCAAGACATCTCCTCATCCTCCCCATCTGGTCTTAAATCTTGTCAACTAGTCAAGAAGCTTGGAGACATTTCCTTAGAGTAGTGAGGGTAAGAGGAGTATGGCATCACATGCTATGATGGTGAGAAAAGAGGGATTTGGAGAAAATCAAAGAGTAAAGTTACATTTTTATAGGGTGAAGTCGACCTCAGATAGTCATAGGACATCATCGATTGGCAGGACTGGCATTGTACCACCCATGTGTAATATAATAGGTGGCATTGAACCTACCACTAGATGGAACTGATGACTGAACCAACCTACTACGAAAGGCCCCATATATATTATCCTAGTGGCTAAGAGAACCCATATCCATATAGTTAGAGGGGGAGGGGGAGGCCAAATAAACTCTATATTTAACCAAAAAAAAGAGATTAGGGGTTGGGGGAGAGGGCATATATAGTTTAGTTGGCATATATAGTCAATCATTTGAGAATCATGATCACACCATATCTATATATAGGGTTGGGTTCAATCATTATATGCCCGTCCCCATATAGAGAGAGGGGAATGTCTAGATGCAAGAAGCGGGCATGAGTGTTTCCCCATCTCATTTATCTAGTCAAGGTATTCATGCTAGTTATAGTCTTTTTGAGACCCTATAGTTTCTAATTTGGTATTGATTGCATCTGCATCACTATTTATGTCATAGCATGGGGGATGAAAAATGGATCTCATCTTCTCCCCTTACCTTGAATGCCCAATCTTAGGTGGGTGTCCTATCTATGCGTTCAAACCCCTCCTACAATAAAGTTTAGAATGAGTATATTGTCATTGATAATTGTAAGCAGTTCCTACAATTACCAATGATAATGGTATTTAAAAAATGGCCATATTTTCACATCTAAATTTGATTTTAAAAAAAATCTAAACATCTTACAAATTCCAACACCATATCAAATCTCTCTAATGTTTGTGTATTTTGTATTTTTTAATTTCATTCTAATTTATTTAGTTTTCATTTGGACAATGAATTATTAATTGGTTTTTGGCATACAAAATATTATTATTTTAAGAATTGTTTGTTTAATTTCAAGGCTTCCATGGATCTAAAACTTCAAAGTTTAGACTCATAAGTATCGAGACAACACGCAAACCTATGCAATTAGTAAAATATATTTCAAATGAATTATTTTTGATGTTGTATTATTTGTCTTTAAATTTTACTTATATTTTAACTAGTTTTATTAATGAAAAAATATTATAAGAATCAATTAACATTAATATTTTTTAAATTAACAAATTAAAAATAAAAACTTCTCTTCAATATAAATGTTTAAAATTTTGAAGTTTTATTCTAACATTAATTTTTTGTATTTTTTTTGGTAAGTTTTTGTAACTTTTTAGAACTTTAGTGTGTACAATTTTTATTATTTGAATTAATGTTAAAAATATGGTGAATAATTCAACATTTTGGACTTCTCATTTTCTAGCATTTTTTTTAATTGGTTAATTTTTTAATTAAACATGCTATGTATAAGTGCTTTATATGTAGGTTATAATAGTGTGTGTGTTGAGTTATATTAACAAATCATTTATGTAATTGTATGAAAATAAAATGAAGTGTACCCAAGATAAAACAACTCACTAGAAGATAGGTTTGTGGTAGAATCTTTAAAAAATAGGGTAGAGTGATTTGTGAGATTGGGGATGAGTGTTGACTTCTTCCTTGTAAGAAAATAAAACACTATATATTGTAATGGGTTTAATCAATAAAATTATTTTTTTTAGGTATCAATTGACCAGATTACTTTGAGAGTAATTTCAATCAATTTTCAACTCCTGGTTCAATAGACCTCTTTAAAAATTAGTCCTTGATTACAATAGGAATGAACAATGTAAACCATGTAAGAAAGTCTTTCTATTCAATAAGCTATAATTTATTGTTGATAGTAGAAAAGCAGTGCAGACCATGTGCAGTCCTACTATCATTTATTTTTTCATAGATAGAGTTTTGTTTTTGCATGAGGGTTTGAAAGTTTGAAGTTTTGCGTGATCAAAATAAACAACTTCACATTGATTTTGGATCAGATCTTGTTTAAAACTTGGTTGGAACTCTTTCCACCTTGTCACTGAGCTTGACTGTGTTATATGCATTGACATTTGCATTGGGTAGATCGTGATCAGGGTTTTGATAGTCTATAATCGGTATCATCAGCATATATACATACATGGAGGGTTTGAAATTTGTTTGACTGTGTATAATTTTTGTTGACATCAGATTCGTTGGAAGAAAATATGCCTGACTCTGATTCCCCTCCATTCTGTGCGGTTCAGATTCACATTATTTCCACGTTGCAGTTGAGTGTAATCCTACTTTGCAAGGCTCAACATAAGGAACATCCTCCTCCTCCATTGAGCGTAGATCTTCGGATATCTTCATTCATGGCTCATCCCAACACGGCATCCACTTCTCAGCCTTTCATGCCGAGCTAACTCAGCGCATTAGTTTACTCCACCACATCCATTACTCATGAGATTCATCTCAAAACGCTCTGGTCCTACAACTTCCCTTTGAATCCAGTCTCGGCAACGTCTTGGAGACCCAACTCACGCATCTACACATACCCTGTGGTGCAAGATCAATTTGGCCCGATCTCCTTGGCGATGGGTCTTGACCTGCGAGCTTGAGATTTCACTTTGAGGGCCACAACATTCATAAAATCCGTGGCAGTATACCAACATCAACTCTAATCCATCTTTCACCCTCAACCCGCGGTTTTGGTATTCTTTCATTTTTTACCAAAAAAATACCATGGTTTGGTTTAGTTCATGGTTTTATATTATGTTTATTAAGTCTGTTATTAATTGTTTAAAGTATTTCATAGGAAGAATTAGTGGCACCTATTTTCGCTTAGTCCTTTTTTAAAATTGTTTGATACGTTCGGTCGGTTAGGATTTGTAATAAGTCATATTGATCGGTTCCCCAAAAAAAATTTATATATATATATATGAAGATATAATTGTTATCGTTAAATAGTTCATTTAGTTGTCAAGTCTTGTCATATAATAAGGATGTATTTTTGGTTAAAGTTGACATCTACTAAGTCAAAAGTGTGTGGGATTAGAAGGGGTAGTGGATAAAATAAAAAATATAAATTCAATTGACAAGTTTGATGGAAAGGATTTCTATACATGGAAAATACAATTACAATTGTTGTTGACTGAAAAAGATGTTTGGGAGATTGTTGATGATACAATGGTAAGACCAACAACTATTGACAAGCTTTAATAATGGAAGGTCAAAGATAAGAAAGTCTTAACAATTATTGGTCCGACTTATTAAATCCATATTTACATCATGTGGTCTTCAAAGAGTCTTATAAATAAATATGAGAATCACTATACACACTATTTAGATCTCAAGTCAATAGTGCTGAAATAACTATGAAGAAAAAACTGCATGGGTTAAAAATGAAAGAAGGCAGAGATATAGCATCTCACATAGGTAAGTTCTATTCTCTCATTAACAAATTGATAGGAATAAATGAACAAATCAAAGAAAACAATGCAAAATCCATATTGCTCAATAGCATGCCCAACAATATGTCCAATATGGTGTTCACCTCAAACAAATTGAATCCAAACTTGGCAAACATTATTTTCACGTTGTTTAATGAAGGAAACAAGGTTTTAGCAGGACAAAAAGAGGTGACGTTCAAACAAAACAAGCCAAAGACTTCTTACAAACATATAAAAGCGTGACCAAAAAAAATACACATGTTTTTATTGTAAAAATCCAAGACATGTTCTTCTAAATTGTAAATAAAGAGCACATGACCTTCTCGATAGAAATATATATGACAAAGCAATAAAAATAAAAGTTTTGAAGAATAAACCAATCCCCTTTCAAATAATGATGAAGTCACTCATCAAAGTGACAAATAATGTCTCTATTAATGTTTACCCTCACCCTATTTCATTACAAAGGAGGGAATGTTAGGTATTAATGATTCATATGTAGGTTACTAGAGTGTGTGTGTGTGTGTGTGTGTGTGTGTGTGTGTGTGTGTGTGTGTGTGTGTGTGTGTGTGTGTGTGTGTGTGTGTGTGTGTGTGTGTGTGTGTGTGTGTGTGTGTTTGTGTGTGTGTGTGTGTGTGTGTGTGTGTGTGTGTGTGTGTGTGTGTGTGTGTGTGTGTGTAATTGTTATTAACAACTCAATAAAACGAGTTATATTGAGTTAAAACAACTCACTAGAAGATATGATTATGGGAGAGTTTAATGAAAGAAAAAAGCATTCAGTAGAAAGAGAGTTGACAAGCAATGTAAAGCCCTGAGTCGAGGCCCTGAGATTGATGCCATCCTGGCATCCTGGGAATGAATTGATAGTTTAAAAGCTTCAAGTCTATGAGAGCTTGGGATTGTGCCACATGACACCATCTCGAGAGCCCAAAATCTTGGAGCGATGGCAATATTAGCCCATACCTGAGGATTCAGTGACAAATTTCCATGCCCCTAAGGCCCAAGATTGCACAACATGGTGCCATTCGGTGAGCCAAGATGGATTGACATAAGAAAGAAAGCTTAGGACCATGTGGCGATGATGATAAAACCCTGAAGAATAAAGCTAAGGACTAGAAAGGTCAAAGTATTGCCATGTAGTAGGAAAGTGATACCCAACAAATAAAAAGAAAGGGCTAGTGAGTGGAATGGAATGAGAAGTCAGGTGGAGTAGTCAGATTCATCCAGGTATTATCATCCTGCTAACCTGGGAGTGATGTTGCTATAAGACACAATCATGAAGCATATATTTATGAAATTAGAATAATCGGGATTGTTCTAATATTGTATTATGTGGCATCATCTCAGACACTTGAGGGTCATAGAATGGTTGAGTCTTCTAGTCTACACTGGATTTCCAGGGGCCCCACATTATATGGGAAAAAGTTTACTTTATGAAAAATTCTAAGCCATCTGAGTTCCTACAGAGCTATGAACACATCCTGCAACATAACCTCATGAACCTAAAATCATGAAATTTCAAAGCAAATTTAATAGTCAAATGGTTCTTTAGTACCACATTCTAATTGCCCCAAGATTCTAAATTTCAAGGTATTGACAAATGACATAATTTTGTTAGCCTAGAGCTTCTAAGGGGAATATAAAGTTAATTACCCTAAGATTTCAATTTTATGAGCCTTTGAGTATCCACAAAACTGAGAACATACCACACATCAACATCTCAGTAACTGATAGCATCCTAATTGCCTAGGCATTAGGGCACAACTGAGAATGCAAGCCCTACATGCTTGTAATGTTGCCATGTGGTAACATCTTGGGTCCCTAGGGTTCTTCATTTGATTGAGTCCTCCAACCACCCAAGTGTTTGATATGTTACCATGTGACAACATCCTAGGTACCTAGCCTAATGGAGAGTCAATGGCTGATGTGAAGGCCTGAGCCCTTGAGGCCCCAAGGTTGTGCCACTTGGTGCTATTTTGATAACCAGATGGATCGAGAATGAACCAATAGTGAAAACTCTCTATGCCCTGAAGAGCTCAAGATTGCACCTTGTGGCACTATCATGGGAGCCCAAAAGCCCAGATCAATGACAATATTAGCCCAAACCTGAGGAGTCAGTGATAAAGTTATGTGTCTCTAAGGTCTTAGATTATGTCACATGGTGCCATTCCAATAGCCTAGAAGTACAAATGGATTGATGGAAGAATGAAATCCTAGGACCATGTGGAAATGATGATAAAATCCTAGAGAATAAACTTAAAGACTGGGAAGGTCAAAGGACTACCATGTATAGTAAGAAAGTGATACCTAGTAAATAAAACCAAAGACTTAGTGAAATGAATGGAATGAGAAGCTGAGTGAAGCAGTGAGATCCATCCATGTGGCAATATCCCACAGTTGGGGGTCTTAGAATGGCTAAGTACTTTGAGTATCTGAGTGCCTATAATAATGCCATGTGGTAGCACCTCTACCACCAAACGATCTTTGCTTCTCTATGCATTATCTTCCTAAGGGCCCTAAAGCCCCACCAAAGTGCCACATGGTATGATCTTGGGGACCCATGGTCCTTGGGGATTTAGAGCATCCCACAGACCTAGGGGCTTGGTAGAGTTGATCTTTCCCAGTGCTTATGTGTTAGACATGCCACCACATGGTAGCATCCTAGGTGTCTATAAACAACATGTTTATGTCAGTGCCTAAGTGCTTAGGATGATAACATGTGACAGTATCCCATGCACTAGGCCACCAAGTCTCCCAAGATCCTAGATGTCTGGGATACTGTCATGTGGTAGCATCTTAGGCACCTTGTGGCCTTGCCTAATCAAATGAATGTTGGATTATTAGGGATATTCTATGCATTATCTTCTAGGAGGCCCCAAAGCCCCACCATCACACCTATGATACGATCTTAGAGACCCGAGGTCCTCGAGACTTTAGAGCCTAGTCCTACATGGTAGTATTTCAGGCCCTTGGGGGATCAATAAAGCTAAATTTTCTTGTCACATGAGTCCACAAGATGTTACCACCTATCAATAACTCAGGCATTTGGGAGTCTTTGAACACAATTTTCTATTTGAAAGTCAATTATGTAGATACATTAAATATGTTTTTGTGTAAGTTTATGACAACTGAACACATTTTCTTACTTTGGATAAAATTGTATAGATGCACTAAATGATTTTATATGAACTTTTATTGCAGATAAATGTGATTGATACTTAAACCATTATTCCATGCAACCCCTAAAATAGTTTTACAGAACATTGTATCCTCTAACAAATATCCACATAGATTAATTGTCCCCTACTCCTATGCCTTTTCGTATACAAGGTCAATGTTAGTGATGTCACCAATGCTCTACCTTAAAATAACATGTTAACTATTTTGACCAATCATAACACAAATAAATACCCTTTTATCTATTTTTAATAAAAAGTGCATAACATAACTTTTGCAAAACTGTAAATTTTTCTTTGCAAAAAAAAAAAAAAAACAATAAATTTTGATTTGTCCAAAAGGTAGAATTTGATCATCTCAAAAGGTAGATATGTAAACAGTATCTACCAAACTATAATTGTAAATTTGGATGCAATGCCAAATGCAATAATCTCAAATATCATAGCTTTTATCAATGACATATTCATAGGTGCAGATAAAACACAAAATATAATTATATTAGGTGACTTCAAAATATACATTACAAAACACAATATAAATTCAACATAATTCAAATGACACATGACAACCCATAAAATGTGATTTTTACTGGAAGGATAATATGCATTGTTCACACCTATTATTGATCATATATGGTTGAATGTTAAAATTTACAAAAATAACACATTTTTAAAGTAAATTTTTATTAGATTGATCATGACATTGGTTATTTGGTCTTATGTAACACACATATAAAATAATCTAAAACAAAAAAGAGAAGATTCATGTAATAACATCATTTCACAAATTATTTAATCATATTTTTCATATCAACATACATTTTCATATACTTAAATATCTTACCAATCTCTTTCTTATAATAATTTTATTACACAATCACATATAACATGAAGAGAGAATCTTAAAGCATTAAAAATAATCAAAGACTATCAAAAGAAGTGAAAGTGTGAGAACTAAAAACATTTTACTTTTTTCCAAACTCTATCTCCTTTTATACCTATATACACTAACATCACACATTTTTTCTACAACGACATATTAACTTCATCCAATTTTCCATTGATTGATGATATGAATAGCTATAAAATAGGAGATTTTTTAAAAGCGATGTCCTTGTCACCTAAAAAGATAACATAACAAGAAATTACCACATGTATATCTTGCATACACAAACAAAAAAATGGCCTAAAAAAGTAATACTTATTTTGTATTTTTCTATATCTCCCAAAATAAATTACGATCATAGAGATTGTGATATAATACTATTGTTGAGTGAATACAATCTATTGAAGAGCATACCACTTGTCTGTGTATACTATAAGTCCATCCTAGATTTTATAATCTACCAACTGGTAACTAACACCAATGTCTATGCAACTTCCATAATCATCACAATTATCACATACATTCAAAAACCTATAATGCAATTGATTTTATAAATAAAAGATGGAAATACTAAACATGTCACTAGAAAGGTATACTTCTACTCTTGCATATACTTCATATTATCAAATCTCTATTATTACATTAGAAAATTTGAACTATTCTCTTGACTTTACAGCTTTACCTTTATGGAACTTTTAAGTCTTTGTTCCTTGAATTTCAACAAAATTACATGTCAAAGAAATTATAATGTACTTGTTCAAAAATATTACCACATGCTCTGGCCCTGAAATCAATTTTTAAACTTCTTAATCAACATTCATCACACCATTTAACATTAAAAATTTCATCTAAGAATTGTCTACATTATTGCACACATCAACATAAGTATATTATTTGATTTGACTAACACTCAAGTTCATAATCTGCATTCACCCTTTTAAAATGCAGTTAAATTTAAGATATTAAATTATAACACTTTAAATGTGAGCTTTTCTATGTCAAAGGTTCATTGACAATTGCCAATATCTAATCAATGACATTCCAACTCACTTGTAATAACTTTAGTCCCATAATTCAACCAACACAATCTATACAAGCGACAACATTCAATTGTTCTTCATACCATCAAGAAACTCCATATGCATATATCCATTGCTTGACTTTTAATATGAAAACTGTCAAAAATACTAATATACAATACAATCTTTTAGAGATGCTATTGAAAATAATCATTCATACATTCACACAAATTTTATACAATGACTATATTGCAGACAAAGCAACTACTATCTACTTATTAAGATGATTTTTATTACAAGAAAAAACTACTCTTGATGAATAAAAAGTCATTCTACATGTTGAGGTATTGAACAAAAATTAAGGTATATAATCTACTTTTAATATTTTTTTCTTTTTCCAATTTTGAAATTACACACTACTAACTAATTTCTACTCATTGTCTCTCACTGTGCAGATAAACACTCCTTATATCTACAGAAAACTTACATCTCATAGATATACTATGTTTTATTTATGTTACAAAATGTGCATGGCTTTTGTAAATCTACTCTAAACTTCAGTACATTTTTCTTTATCAAGGGTGTTTAGTTATATATCTTACTACTCAAGGACTCGTATCTCAAAATTATACTATATTTTTTCTATTACCAAATATTGCCATCACTTTGTAAATATATTGTTATATATTTGTCAACAAAAAAAATTATTTTTCATATTTTGTAATTTGTTTATTTCATGTTTCAAAGCTCCTATTGTGGCACATTCGAACCACACTTTCAAAGGCAAACTAATCTTCTAATTATGTTTGGTGAAACAACATTTATTATATGGGACAAAATATGTTTTCTTGAATTTATGTTTCCATATGACCTATACAACATCTTCAAAATCAATAACTAATGCTACCATCACTTACATCTTGTAATTAACTTTGTTAATATTATATTTTAATAGTTTATATTAGTTAATTGTAGTATTTTATTTAACATTTCATTTTTTTTTTAATTATCATTTATATCAATGTTTAGCTCTAGTTTCAACTCCTAAACTTGTTTTGAAACTAGTATTTTGTCATATAGATTGTTAAAAAAATTTATTTTTCATTATTTCATGTTATTAATTTGATTTCAACAACATAAAAATGAAATACAATATATAGTTTGACACAAAGACAAAAACTGTAATAAGTATTTTAAAATAAGAAATCTCACAAGTTATGTGTAAAAAGATTAAAATAATAAAAATAAAATAATTTAAAAAATTGAAGAAATAAAATTTAAAATAATATTAATATTATATACTTAAAATTTAATTTCTATTTATTTAATTTAAAATATGTTTTTATTTCATAATTTAAAAAATATAATTCTATTTTATTAATATTTTATTTTTTAATATAATTTATTATATTTTTTTAATAATGATAAACTCCATTAAAACTAAATTTACAAATTAATTTATATTAATATTTAGAAAATGATACTGAAAAGATGTGGGTGCATTGGTAAAGCAACTTGATTGTTATATGTACCATCCAAAGTGTGACGGGAATAGTGTGATAAATGGAATGTAGAAATATCAATTGTGACATAATCGTAAAAAATACAAATATATCTAAAAAATATTATAAATATAATAATTAAATTTTTAATTTTTAAATCATTTAAAATGTATAACTTATATTTTTACATATAAATAACCGATATATATATATATATATATATATATATATATATATATATATATATATATATATATATATATATATATATATTCCTAAAGCAATGCTCAACTTACAAGACCGATGATGATGATGATATTTTAAAAAAAACAAAACATCTTTTCACATCTAAAATGATTTTTTTTCTTAAACATCTTACAAATTTTAACAGCGTATCATATTTCTTGAAAATTTATTTATTATTTATTTTTTTAATTTCATACTATCATTTCAAAAATTGTATATTTAATTTCAAGGTCTCCGTGGATCTAAAACATCAAAGTTTAGCCTCATAAGAACCTAGACAACACCCAACCTATGCAATTAGTAAAACATATTTCAAATGAATTGTTTTTGATGTTTTGTTACTTATATTAAGTTTTACTTATATTTTTATTAGTTTGTCATGGTAAAATATTATAAGAATGAGTTAACATCAATAATTTATTTTTAAGTTTTTGATTAATTGAATATAGTCATAGGAAAATGAGGGATGAAGAGGTGGAAAAATAAATTCAAAATCAAATACCTAACTTGCCACTCACCCAACGGTCTCCTGCAACAATTCCTTGGGTCTTTGGCCTTAGTGCCGGATTCTAGTATTCATGAAAGTGAGTGGTCTTCTGACCAGGAGGATTTTTCCCATTTCCAACACAAGAGAAGAGTGTTCCAAAACTACTTCTGATGGTCTTTCTCAGCTCCATATAGACTTCCTCTATCCATCGAATCCTCTTTTCCCATCTGCCTTTAGTCTTGATAGGGATAAAGGAGCTGAGCAGTCCCAACTAGTTGGTCGTACACATTCCATGGGAATCAGAGTGCTACTAGGGTTTTTGCTGCCAAATATTTTGTTGTTGCTATTTCTGGATCTTCTCCAATTTGTTCCTCTACTGTCGTAATCCTGCTTCCACCTGTGGTGTCTAAGCTAGGTGGCACTGGCATAGTTGATGGTTCTTTGCCTTCTCAAGAACCGTCTTTCCATGCTGAAGCTGTGAACATGGTTGACTTGGGTCCTGACGGTTGGTGGTGATAGGTCTGGTGGAGATGTTGTGGTTGTCGTTGTTACTCTCTTCCTAATTTTTAGGGCTCCTTAGACCCCCCCTCCATATTCGGATGCTCGTGAGGCTCCTACAGCAAAATAAATAAAAGTGTTGGATTTTTACAGACTATTAAAATGCTTCCAAGTCATGGATATCTTCTGGGTCTACCAGTTCTCCTCCCTCTCTTCTCAGGGTCAATTCTTCTACAGATTTATTTAAGCTGGGGGATGTTCCTATGGTGTTCTCAAAGGGTGTACCTGACTTAATTCTCCAAAGGCTTCTGTTCAAGAGATGGAGGTTGTGGTTGGCTATAAATCTTTGTTGGGAAAATTTGTGGGCTATTTTCTCTCAGTTTTTATGCTTTCTTCTTGGGCATCAAAGGCTTGGAGAAGCATTACTATTTTCTCTTAGTTGAGGTAATTTACTCCTTTCATGGGACTTTTCTTTGAAACAAATTGTTGATGTGGAAGTTATTTGCAAGGAGAAAGGTCATAGATCTAACACAGAGTTAATGAGAATGGAAGTGGAGAATTCAGTGTGTGATGGTGTGAAATGGACAATGGATGATCTTGTTGAGGAAGAAGGTTGGCTGCATCATATAGATAATTATTTATATTTTTTTAAGCTTACTCTTCTTTGAAGATATATTTTTTTGTTTGTTTTTTGATGGTAGTTCTTTATTGGATTTGTTGGTTGTGACCTAAGAGCTTATAGTTAATGTCTTTATGCCTTAATGCTTATGCTTGTATTAGCATTTTTATTATGACTTGTGGTTTGACTTAATCCCATTTTTATTACTGTTGGGTTATTATTTGGTAGGTTTGTTTGTGCCTTTTATTGTTTTTATGGTCTTTATTATTTTTATTTTTAAAGGGTCACGTAGCTTTCAAAAAACCTACTTTTATCAATAATTGTAATAATAAATAAATTAATTAATTAATTTAAAAAAATTATGTTCAATATAAATGTTTAAAATTTGACATGTCATTTTAACATTGATTTTTATAAAATCTTAAAATTTTAACATGTATAAATGTCGAAATAAAAATTAAATATTAATTTGATTAATATTAATGGGCTTTTTTATTTGTGCATATTTTAGTCATTACTTAAAAAGGTAAGAAACAATGAATAATTCAACATTTTGGAATTTTTACTTTCTAACCTGTTTTTCTATTGGTTAAACTTTTGATGAATATAGTATATAATACATCATCATTCTCTCTCAATTTATTTTTTGATAAATATTTGATTTTAGTTGGAGCTACAATCAAGTCTGAAACATTTTAAGGGTTTAGTGCCTAGAAAACAAAAATTGCTAAAAGGCTAGGGTAGGGTTGAGCTATATCCCAAAGATCATTGTAACAACCCAGAGGATAAAACATAAGAAGTAGAGGAAAAAAATCAAATCTAATTGAAAACTTCACAAGACCAAGAGGAACCTTCTAAAGTGAACAAAAAAATGAGACCACAATTGAATGAAAGACTCAAGACAACACTCCCATTTCCACCACAACATAATCAATGAGTAGGTCAACCTATACATAAAACCTTACCCTTGAGCCACTAAAGTTAACCTTCCCCTACTTGAGATTAAGGCTTCCATAGTCCATTGAGTGCCTCCATCGATGGAGTTCATAGCATCTAGTTGCAACCTTTATACTTTTGACTTCTTGCCCCTTTTCCCTTTAGGGCCAAATTTTGGTTTTGAAATCAAACTTTTTCTTTGAGCTATGAACAAAACCTCGATGGAATTAAGTTCCTCTTATTCTTGTGAAAATTTGTCAATCTCCTCACTATATTTTATCTTAAGTCAACCCTCATCATCATACTATTTTTGATTTTGAAAATTTGAAGTTCTAATAACACCCTTTGAGAATAAAGCCCCCAAAGACTGATTCACCACTGGAGAGGAGATAAAAAATCTAATAAATTAATGAATGACCCTAGTGTTTAAATAAATTTGAAGCCTTTTTCGAAAAAACCTTAGTAACCAAATGTTTCCTCTAAAACATATTTTAAACCATCAACTGGGAAAGAAAATTCCTGCTCAACAAAATGAGAAGAAGAGCCAATCCAAAAAAGAGATCCTTAACAAAATTAGCTACCAAAGGATTGGAGACCAGCTTTGATGAAAGGCAACTTGAATAAGTGAGATTCTCAAACCTACCCACAAGATCAAGGTTGTGGCAACCAATTTGACTTGCCTATTTCTTCAGAAAGGAAGAACTTGAATCTGAGTTAGAATTTTGAGGTTAAACAACCCTTTTATGGCCAGTCTGATTACACTTAAAGCATCTAAAATGCAATCATTTATAGTTGATGAATTGAATCCATGATCGGTGAGAAGACTAGGTCTTGATGGAATGATATATGGTCTTGGACTAATCTACAAGAATACAAACCTTGAAAAAGCACTACTGTCCAACTAGATCTTAATTAATTTTGTCAAAAAACCCCAACTTATTAACCAATAATTGAACCATCCTAATATATATCATGGCTAAAGGAAGATTGTAAATTTTGATCCACACTAGAGCCTTTGTAATCACAATGGTGATCTAAGATTAAAAAAGTGGCCTAAGGGCACATAAACACTCCCTGCTTACCCACAAACCAAGGGCCATTGTTCCATACATAATCCTTAACCTCAAAAGATTGAAAAAGAATCATAAAAAATCCATATGAAAGTAAAAAAGGGAAACCTCAGTGAAATTAGGCTAGACTTGTTTAACCTAAAGATAAAGTTCCTCCCAAGAGGCGTGTTTCCCAATACATCTGCAGATTAGGGAGCTGTGGCCTGCCTCTACTTCTAATGCATAAATGGACTCATAAGTGATCTCTAGAATAGGGGAGTCATTGAAAAAAAAAGAGAATATATCTATAAAATCTAGGTTCACCATCACAATGAGACTTCCCTATTGAAACCATTGTCTCCTCAGAGTTAACATTGTTCCCTCTTTGACCCACATTACTAATCTCAATAAATAACAGAGAGCCCTAATCGACCAATTGAGGGGATAAATCAGGTTTTGAGTGGATAATAAATGATTTACAAAAATTGCCACAAGAATGATAAGGATTAGCTGCATTCAAACACTCTGAATAAACCACATTTTTGCTTGGGATTTCCCTTTCACTGGAAGCCACTTTGTCCACTATTTCAAACCCTACTCCATCGTTTAAAAGATTACCCATGCTACCAAATATACCCAAGTCAATGAAATATTGTTTCAAAGCTACAACTCTTACACTTTTTGAAGCTTTAAATGCCCCACATCTAACCCTCTAGCTGGGTTCCCCCAATCTCCAACTACCATTATTTTGTTCCCCACCAAAGGAAAGACCTCCCCAACACCTTCCCTGTCACCACCACTAACATTACCATCACAGTTGGGGAAGAAAATCAAACTCTAACTATTGTTCTATGCGTTGGGTGCCTAGCCTTGAGTCCTTTCTTGCTCCACTAAAACACCTTATTTTGCCTTTGTGTTTCATTGCAGACCCACCCTATTGTGCCTTCACTCCATACAAAGCTCCCCATCACTTTGAGGACATCACCCCATAGTCTTCCCTCCCTTACCCTCCAACACTACCTACCTAGCACTTTGTATTGCGTGAAGCTTCCATCATTCTATTTGATATCAATCCTTTTTTTCTCTCTTAATTATTATCAATACAAAATTAACCCAATTTAATCACATAATTTAATGTTAAATTCAAAATTTACATAAATAATTTTAATTTTTAATAAAAATATTTGTTTTATATATATATATATATATATATATATATATATATATATATATATATATATATATAATTTACTTAACTAAAGACTTTTATCTTATTATGCAAATAAAAAAAATAGTATTAACTTTTTCTTGTATCCATTTTTATGTGATATTTTTAAAATCTAAACACAATATTCTATATTTAAAGTGTAAAATATATGCTTTATATATATATAATTCGTGGCAGTGTTTTGGTTGCAATAATCTCGAAGAATTTGTTAATGCTCATTCTAAAAAAATACTTTTTGGCAATGGCTTCAAATTTGTTCCTTTCCCTTGGTAGGCCGCATGACTATATTACATTTAAAAATAATAATTTAATAATATTTCATAAAAATTACACATACATTTTTTCATATATGGTTAATTTGAACCTTTTTTTTTATTGAATTAAATTTTGTTAAGTATAATCAAACTTTTATTACTTTTTATGGTTGTGTGATGAATTTTTAGTATAAGAGAATATTTTTATTAATATTTTTTTTGAAAAATCTTTTGAGATTTATTATAAAATTTTGAAAATAATTTCAAGATAAATTAATGGAATAGATTCTCATAATATACACAAAATTATGTTATATAACAGAGATGTATTAATTTATATCATACAAGTTTTAAGTCTTTTACCTTTTGATGTGTTAAATTATGTTCAACCTTCTTTATAAATTGTCTAAGACTTTTACTTATTGGTGAGTATTAAGCCATGTGCATTCAACCTTTTCTTATCAAAATTTGATCTTTTCTTTTTATTTCATGTTTCAACCTTTAAAAAATTGAAATTCATTTATTTTTAATTTCTGTTTGATTTTTTTTTTAATTTTTAATATTAAATTATATAATTAAATTAACATATTAAAAAATTAAGATTTTATTTATGTTTTATATTTTTATAAAATTGTTAAAAAAAAATTAGTTATATATTAATTATTTTCAAAAGTATGTGTATATATATTTATCATTAATTTTCACATATAATTTTACATTTCAATAATAAATTAGATATACATAATACATTTTTAAATTAAAACCTTACTTTTATCAAGAATGTCCAGAATACTTCTCTAAATATATATATACACCCCTACTTTTACACAAATTGAATATATTTCCCATTTTTTCCAAACCATTGCATCCTAGTCATTCAACGTGAAAGCGATGACTCTTTACTTTCGGAGGTCTTTCTAATCATCTAGCCATTAATAAGTTATTACCAGAATCGACACATTTTGAACATTGAAAAATTGTTCCTTCAAGTCCTCAAATTTAAACTAATTCAAAAATCACTTCAATGGCTTTTTTCTGGTGTTTAAGAAGAATAAGTAATCACTTTCTCTGCCTTCATTATGTAGAACGGCAAATATATTCCATGAAATGATATCTGATGCATGTCATGTCAAGAAAGAATAATTTATGATACCAGCATATTTAACTGGTATGAAAACTATGTAAACTAATTTCACGATTTCCATGTTTCTTCAACATCAATGAAATACCAGATCAAAACTGATCACAAACGTATACATAGCGAGAAAATTTGATAACTAATTATGCTGTGGATCACGTCCCTTCTCAGGAGGAGGAGGTGTGGGTGGTTTGGGAGCCTTAAACAGTGTCGCCTTGGCAGTCAGGTCTCTCTGCAAGTAAAAAAAAAGCACCATGAAACATTAATTCTTCGAAAACAAAAAGCCTCCTGAATTCAACCCAAATCAATTGTTTGAAATGGTTGTGAAACATCATTATACTTTGATAGCCTATTCTACATACCATATAACCCACTTAGTTTCCAAAATTCACTTCTGTTAATGCGGGACTATACTTACGGCAATGGCCGATGGAATTGCTCCTTTGCTTGCAGGCTTTGATCCCTTCTCATTCAAGCAGTCTTAAAAACAAATGAAAAACAAGTGGGTTTTAAAAACAAATAAAGGAAGATAAAGCAGACTTACAGATATGATACAGAAGGAATTCTTTATCTATAATTAAGATTAAGGGTATTTGAAAGTACCATCCGATTGCTGGTTGTCCATGGAAAATGTTTTACCCAAACCAAATAGAGCGAGGAGAACATTTGCAATTTCTTCCAGACAGGAGCACAAACCCTTGCCCTCATTCTTCTCCTTCCTCTTCATGCTTTCTGAAGAGTTTTTAATTTTTATATGCCTATCATGTTCTGGACTAAACGCCATGGTTGCTATATATAAAATTACAGGCATATGGTTGTATATATATAGAGCAAGCTATACAAAGGAATTAATAGTGTAGGAAGAAGTGGTCAAAATAGAAAAATAAAGCATGGAAAGAGGCACCAGTTTGCTGATGCAATCCATTCACGTGTTTGAAGGTTGGGCAAAACCAGTAACCCCATCCTCAACATGTATTATTAATTGGGTTTGATATTTTATCAAGAACGTGGCAATGGTGGAAACGTATGTCTGAAAGCGCTCCGAGTGGTTTTTTTAATGCGAAAATGATTCAGTCAATATATTTAAAACATTGAACATCCACTTGCTTTATAATTTATTTAGTAGTCAATGTTGTACAAGTCTATAGAGCTCGTTATATAATTTATTAAATCTAGCTTCATGGAAAGGCAAATGGCTCTATGGGGTAGGGAAAATATAATTAATTCAAGCTGTCTTTCATATAATGTCAGTTTATATGATGTTAGTCTTGGAAGTTTTTGTTAGCATTAAATTTAGATTAATTAATTTTATTAAAAAAATTTATGGAATGTTCTTTTGAGTCCAAGAAAATTAAATTAATGAAATGAGAAGATATTTATATGATGATAGTTTTGGAAGTTCTTGTTAGCATTAAATTTAAATTAGTTAATTTTATGAAAAAAAATGTGGAATGCTTTTTTTGAGTCTAAGAAAATTATATTAATAAAATGAGATGTTTCCTTGTCAAAATCACAAGAGGAGGGAGGGGAGAGGGAAGGGTGGAGTAGGAATTGAAAAATTGTTCAGAATGATTGAAGTTTTGGGAACAAAACTTCTATGGAGAATTTATCAAGACAAAGATAATATTTAGAACATCTTACTCTGTAGAAACTATCTTGATAATGTAGATAATCATACCAATATTTTTACTATAGAGAATTAGATGTATGGTTTTGTATATGAGATTTTCTTGAGAAATGTAGAGCCCTTATCTCTAATTCCTTCTAGTAGGAAATTAAAAATGGAAGATCTGCTAATTTCTAGAAGAATGCCTAGTCCAGTGTGGGTTCTCTCTACAATCATCCCTTCTTCAACATTTTAGAATAATACATTTCAACCCTTTAGGGATCCCTAGTTTGTAATTACTGAGATGAAATCCGAAGTGTTTGGGTTCCTTAGAAAAGATGAAAAAATCAAAACCTTTTTGCAACTAACCATACCACTCATCTTCTAGTTTCTTTGAAAAACTACCTGAACTTTCACCATATCAAGGTTTCAACAAAGTTGGATATCTTAAAATGGAATGGAGACCCTTTAGGTAATTTCCTAGTGAAATAAGACTATTATAAGTTAATCTCTCATATTATTTACCATTTTTTTGAATCCCTTAGGGGTTTCTTAAAGCTAATGTAAATATGTGGTTTATCATGAAGAATAAATATCTTTTCTAGGACAAACTTCAAAGGATTAGTTTTCTTGGGCCCTCTTGGTACATCTATTATGAGAATAATTATGAAACCCCAAACCATGTCCTCTCTCGCTATAATTATTCTTAGAGAATTTGGTCTTGGTTCTTTTTTGGGTGCCAACAGGTTCTATTTAGGAACGTTTGATTAGCTTGTCAAAATAGGGAAGGAATCAAGTTAGAAACATTTGGGCAATGGTTCTATATCTAATCATTTGGAGCTTATGGAAAGAAACAAATGATAGAATCTTTAGAAACTTGTACCTCTTAGAAGAAATCCTTAGCCTTAAAATTAAGACTCTCCTTGAAGATGTTTTGAAGGCTAAAGTTATCCTTTCTAAAAATAAAATCACTAGAGAAGAATGTCATATTCTCCTAAAATTGAATTTATTGAAAAATAAATTCATCCTCCCTTCACAAATCAACAAAAAGTGGAATCCCCTCAATGAAAATTTTATCAGGCTAAATTTAGATAAAGCATCTAAAGGTAACCTATGTCTTTTTGGAGGTAGATATATATTAAGAGATAATTGGGGATAAGTGTTATCATGTTATGCCTTTAACATTTCATGGTCTTCAAAAATTTTGACTAAAGCACTAGCTCTTCTCAGAGGATTGAGAATCACTATTGAATCTAATTTTAAGAAATTGATTATGCAAGGTGATTCTCTATTGAGCATTAAAATGACCATTTTAGATAATCTGGACTTATATCCCTAAATTGGATGAGAGATAATATTTGAAAATGAATAGTTATTGGGTACCATGCAAGTTGCACATGGAGAGTATGGTAATAATTTGGATCTATTCCACATTTATTAGATTTGGGAGAATTTAAAATTATAAAATTTTAAATAATGTAGGCATATTATTGATATTTATTTTTCAATTGAACTATAGATAAGTCAAAATTATCTGAAATAGTCCCTTCAATGTTATTTGTAATCATACTTCTCATGACCCTACTCCTCCCTATGATTATATATTAGCTCATGTGCAGACTACCAACCCTAGACATCCTACTCTGAGGCATTTGGCACCTACGTAGACATCTCTTGAATCATATTCCTAGCCCCTATACATCCTTCGTTTATATTAGGCCTTTTGCATGCAAGACAAGCCTTCTTGGAGACCTCTTGGGGCCTCCCGAGAGCCTATTTACTGGCCTAGGTCAAAGTTTAACCCATGACACAACTTGTGTAAAGGAAACCAATAACCTAGGATGCATGTTTCCTTTACCAAAGCTATGGCTTAGGTCGTGACCTAGGTAGAATATTGCAAAAAGCCCAAATATGAAGCCAAACAACCAAAAATAGCTACGTTTAGGTTATTTAGTGGATTTGGGAGGGGATATATGTCACTTTTTGATGAATTTGAGCCTCTCTCTCTTCTCATTCCATCTCTCTTGTGATTATTTTTCCCTCTCTTGACTCTCATTCCTTCTTGAATCTCTCTTGTTTCACTCTTCACACTCTTGAGCTTGATTGGGGATAGAGAATGCCATATGCTACTACACTCTTGCTTGGAGACTCCATTGCTTCTCTCAGTTATTCTTGATTCCTTGTTGGCTTAATTTTAAGCTCCTACATTTGGCATTTCACTTGATTTTTAAACTTGGTTGGAGTTCTTAAACCATTGCAAGTTCTCACATCACCTCCTCCTTTCCTCTTGGCTCTTGGTTTGGACTTCAGCTTGTACGTAGCTTGGTCTTCCTCCTACATTGCTTCCTAGTTTGGATTCTTGGTTGGTAGAACATATGCACTTCATTTTTGAACTTGATCTAAGGGAATTTTTTTGTGAAAATTGAAACTCTATTGTTTGTGTAGTGTATATGCTAGGGTTTGAACTATTTAGTGAAATAGTTATTTTGTATGTTGCTTAGAGTAGTTTCCTAAGTTTATTGCATTTGTATATGTTCAAAGAATACTTTGATAGATTGAAAAGTTCCTTCTTTGATTATCATTTCTCTCTTTGGAGTCCTTTTTCATTTCATAAGTAGAGATATACATGTTCAAAACACACTAGTAAACTTGCTCAAACATTCTCTCCCTCTCTTTCTAAAAACTCGAACATTGAATAATTAGAGAACAATAGTGTTGCTTTGAAAGGATAACACAAATCTAGATATGCATGCTCTTGAAAATTTGCCTAAAAACAAAATTATTGCATAAAATATCTTTTATTTGGCCTCAAAGTGCCTTAATTACTAGATTTACATTTATTCAATTATCTCATTTCATTTAGTATTGTTGGTTTCATATTGTTTATGCAACCAGTAGTATAATTTTATTCACTTGCCTTATTATGGCTAGATTAGTCATAGGTGATTACATTCTTTTCATTCTTGTTTGTGCTATCCCTAGCCTGGTTTGTAAGTTTGCCTATATCCTTGTGCAAGCCAACAAACTAGATAGCCACTATGGACCTCTTGTAGCCCATAGAACCCTTGAGCCTTCTAGCCTCTTAGTGGTTTGCTCTAGCACCCTACCAAACACTTGTGGTTCCATTCAGATTCTTGGATCTACATTTTTTGCATGCTTGGTGGGACCTCACATATGGTTTCACATTAGTTATATCCCATCTAGAGCTCTCTTAACCAACTCCCCTCTATTACCTATTAGGATTTTCTTTCAGTTATGTTTTGGCTCTCACCTTGGTTATTTTATCTTGCTTTGGTTTTGTCTATTTCTCCCAGTTGGTTCTCTATCAGTTTGCCTTTTATATTGTCTCCCATGTTTTTCATGTTTCTTTGCATCTATGGCCGAGCTCCCACCTTTGGGATGCCAATCCTTGTAGGTTAAGGGTCTCATCCCTGAGCTCACTACTGAGTAAGCCACACTTGTAATGGAATGCCATAGACACCATAGGACCCATAATTTTCCCTCGACCTAGCATGGTGGTATACACCCTCTCATGTTTGAAAGGGAAAAGTATTGGCAAGACTATAACCAATAAACTCAGTATTCTTTTCACCAGTTTGAGCTTCATTCATTTGAGGACATTTTACCTCAACCTCATGTTGTGCTTGATTCACCCATTGAAGGTAATGAGGATCTCCTTGCATAGTTATGGCCTAAGGAGTTACATGTAATCATTAATGATTTTCCATAGAAGTTTTCATCTGAATGAAGTGATTCCTCTCCCCCTAAGAGTTATCAACGTGATTCCTCTGGAAACAATGCCCGTACCCACTCAATGTCAAGTACCTTAACTAGTTCTCATGTGATTTCCCCACCTATATCCTAGTTAGAGACTCTAGAGTAAGAATACCCTCATATCCATACTTTGGTTCATACGTATTCTAACTCAATGAGGTATCCCCAACCTCAGGTTCCTCCCATCCTCCTAATCCTTATTATAGATTTTCCAATGAGCATGTTGATTTTGATCACCACTTGCAGACTAGAGATCCATGGGATTTGTATTGAGAGCATCAATTACCATCAATTAACCATTGTGTGGTGGTATGTGACTAACACCATGGATATATTAGTCATCATGACCATTTACAAGAGTATGCCACATCCTCCCATCACACCTATGGAGACCATCACACTGTTCATGGCCATTCTCTACCCCATGGTAGAGATGATTTCCATTATGAGCATCTTTCTGGTCAAAAACCTCCTTGATGTCATCTTCCCTATAATCATGGTCATGGTGATGCTTGTAGACACATGCATCATCATCACCATCATGAGCCCCCTCTTAGAGTTTGTCACCAACTTGTTATCAATCGTGCTTATGAGGATCTCTATCAAAATCCTCTAGCCCCTTAGGTGTGTGTTATTCCCCTTCCTACTCCTATCCCTAAACTACCTAAGTTCAATGGGATGTGGGACTCCAGTCCCATGAAGCATATCATGGACTTCATGATGGTGTGTATGGATTAAGAACAAGATGAAGGCATGATGTTGAAGCTCTTTGATCATTATTTGTGAGTCAAAGCTCTTAAATAGTTCTAAAATCTACCTCTATATTCTCTCTTTAGTTTCTAGTTCCTTCTTGATGACTTCTTACAATATTTTGATATTTCTAGACCTTTTAACCTCAACATCCAATCACTCATTTCCATGGGATAGGCCAAGGGTGAGTCAAACTTTGATTTTGTGCGTAGATGGCACTCAATAGTTCATACATGTATGAGTAAGTTTTCAAATGACAAACTTTATGATATGTTCATGCAAGCATTGAGGTAGGAGGTTCACCTTGAGGTCCTTAAGTATGAACCTACCTAAGATGATGAAGTTGTTAATGAGTGTCTAAAAATCAAAGTGTTTTAGGTGCATGTAGGCATGTAACCTGTACCTTCCCAAAAGTCATCCTCTTCATGTGATCACAACCATAATCTGAATAATGATGGTGTTATTGATTCTCCTCCCGAGAAGAAGGACAAGAAGGATAGTTATAGGGTCAATGCTTTGAGAAAGAATCCACCTAAAGAAAAGTTTTTTGACTCAAGCACAACAAAATAATAGACAATGTTTCCTTACAACCCTACCAAGTTTTAAAAATTCCATTAGATGAGGGTGCACGATGATAAAAATTATGCCACCCAGAAGTCTGGTGTACAAACCTCGCCTCCATTTCAGAGTTCTCCTCTTGTGGAACCCAACTACAAGTTGAATGTTTTCAAGGAACCTCTGCCTAACCATGACAAGGAGAAGAAGAATAAATCAAAGGCTAAAGTATTGTATTACCATTCTTTCTCTTCCACCTCTTCTTGTTTCTCTTCCCACACTAACCTGAGATGGAAATCCAAGTGTGAGAGTAACAAGGTTTTTGCTTCCATCAACATAGCCTCTACTGGGTATGAGTGCTTTGTCAACATGCACTCTGATCAAGCCACCAAACCTATTGGAGATGGACCTCTCATCCAGCCCATGGGGGCAAGGAACCCCAAAGTCAGATTTAACTTTTAGCATAACATCCCTCTCTAGGCTAGATAACATCCTTACTCTATCATAGAGGAGTTTTAGGGCCTCTTGATTGGGATCTCCATTTGGGACCTTATTCACCTTTGCCCTGAGAAAAAGGATTTCATCTTCGATGAGTTTGGTCTCCCTCATGAAGCTCCACTATGTGATGATGTCAAAATTTTGTTCAAATTTGACAAACATGATCACCCTCATCCTCCCGTCTTATCTTTTGACCCATCCTCTTTACTAAACACTTTGATTCTTGCAAAGAGGGCTCATTTCCCTCTCTACATCGAGACTTCATTAGATGATTACCACATTAAGTGGTGCATTATTGATGAAAGAGTTGCATTAAACATCATGCCCTTGCATGTGTTCAATGATCTTGAGATTATTTAGCAGAGTCTCTTTGATTCTCACCATAACCGTGTCAATTTTAACAATGACATAGTTATGCCAGTTGGGAATGTGAAGCTCCTAGTCAAGTTTAGCCCTAAGATTATTAGAATTGAGTTCTATGTGTTAGACCTTGATCTCTCATATAACATCATTTTTGGCCATCCCTATACCACTGCCATACAAGTTGTTGTATCAGCTACATTTTACATGGTGCAGTTTGTGTATGAAGGTGAGGTTCACACCTTAAAGGCTGACCCAAATCCTTGGGCATTACTCTATGCAAAGATAAAGCCCTTAGGTAAGGATTTGGTTGTCTCCTCATGGGGGTTTGTAGATTTTCATACACCCCTTATTACTGAATTTCATTTCTTCAAGGATGAACATTTTGACCCAGCTGAGTATCGATCAATATTTGTTCCATCAGATTTCACATCAATTGTTCCCCCTTCCATCCTGCAACACTAGGCCAGCCCATCTCTTTTCAAAGATCTCTTCCAAGATGTCTCTCTAGATGTTGAGCTCCCCCTTATGTTATGTTTTACCCATCAGAGTGTAGGATCTCTCCATGAATCTCCCACTGAGATTACTAGAGTGGCCAAGTCTGATCTGAAGTGTTTTTCATTCATGTTACAACACACAACCTATTCAAGGAGAGAAAGGCTTACACCAAGCTCATGCAGGTTTTCAATAAGTATCATTATCCCCTTGATCACCTTGGTTTGGAGATTTATCTCATAGATAGACCAACCTTAGGCCTTCCTATGTTGAATGTCCTAGCGATTAAACTTGAAGTGTTAAATGAGTCACTCCCTCCCATGCCTGAGTGTTTCAAGGAAGGTAATGCTATGGATGTTGAAGGATCCATAGATGTCAACCTTGGCACTTCGATAAGACCTAAGATCTTCAAGATTAGTGGTAGCCTTGATCCTAAGGAATGGGATGTCTTGTTCACCTTCTTACATGATTTTTTAGATGTATTCACTTAGGAATACTCTGATATAAAGGGCATGGATCCTAGCATAGTCATCCATAACCTTTTTATGGACAATGAGACCCAACCTATTCACAAAAAGTAATGGCCCATGGCTCTTAAAGTCTCCTAGTTGGTCAAAGTAGATATACAAAAACTCATCTAAATTGCATTTATCTAAGTTGTTAACTATCCCTGATGGATTTCCAACATTGTCCCCATTCTCAAAAAGAATGGGGCTATTCAAATTTGCATCAAATTTTGGGATCTCAATATGGCCTGCCCAAAGGATAACTTTTCTACTCCTTTGATAAACTAGATTGTTGATTCAATCACTAGTTTTGAGATCATGTTCCTCATGGATAGTTTCTTTGGGTACAACCAAGTCTAAATTGTACATGAAGACTAGCACAAGATGATGTTCACTACCCCATGGGGTACCTTCTACTATGCCATCATGCCTTTTGGTATAAATAATGATAGGTCCATGTATTAACATGCCATGACCCACATTTTCCATGACCTTATCCATAAGATAGTTGAGTGCTATGTGGATGACCTCCTCGACAAATAATGCAAGCAGGATGAGCATGTGTGAGACCTAAAAATCATCTTTGAGCATCTCTAAGAGTATCACATCAGTCTCAACCCTGAGAAGTGAATTTTTGACATTTTAGATGGAAACATTTTCATCTTCCTCATCTTGTAGAGGGGATTGATGTAGATCTGGACAAGATTAAGGTGATCTTGGAGATGCCTCCCTTGTGTATCCTTATCTAGTTGCAATACTTCCTTGGAAGACTCAACTTTATCAGACATTTCCTTGAGGAGTATGCTCACAAATCCATTCCCCTCACACATCTCTTGCATAAGGACACTCCATTCTTGTGGTCTACTAAATTCCAAGTGGATTTCAAGGAATTAAATCATCTTTTTCATAATCCTCCCACCTTGATAGCACCTATTGAGGGGCATGAGTTCATCTTATACACCTCTGTCATTGACCTTTCCATCAGGGGCATGTTGTGCCAAAAGGATGACACCAATAGGGAGAGGGATATTTATTACATCTCTCATAAATTGGTTGGCCCTAAACTCAATTATTCTCTTATTAAGTGTTAGTTACTCTCTCTCATCTTCACCATGAAGAAATTATGGAATTACATGTTGGGCCAAAATACCAACATGATTATCCAATCGGATCCACTTCTCTACTTGCTCAACAAAACCCATCTTGTTGGTAGGATTGTGATGTGGATCATGCTTCTTCAAGAGTTCAACCTCTGCATCATTAACCAAAAGTCCACCAATGTCTTCGTTGTAGCTAAACAACTCACTGAGTATCCAGTACCCAACTTGAGTGTGGAGTTGGATGATGATGCCTTTTTTGATAAGATGATTTGTTAGATCGACTATGTTGAGGTCTTTGAGTGTGATTGGTATCAGGATATGGTTCATTACCTTGCAGACCAATATTATCCTAATACTATGTCTTCACAAGAATGTTATTGAATCGATAAGTTTGCCATCCACTATGTCGTCATTGGTGGCATCTTATTCAAGAGGGGTCTTGATAGTGTGTTGATGTAGTGCCTCACCCCTGATGATATCCTTATCATTCTTGAGGAGTCCCATGGTAGCATTTTTGATGGCCATTTGGGAGGGTAGGCCACCGCTCAACATATTATACAAGATGGGCTACTATTGGCCTACTATTGTTGAGGATGTATTCCAATATGTCAAGAAGTGTAGGATGTGTCAAGTCATAGAAGATGCTATAAAAACCTTAGATGACCTATTATACTCCATCTTGATCATTTGGTCCTTCTCAATTTATGCTCTTGACTTCATTGGTGAGTTCAAACATGCCTCTTCCAATGGCCATCGCTAGTTCATCACCGCCACTTACTATTTTATGAAGTGGGTTGAGGTCATGACTCTCAATGGCATGTGAGGGAAGACCATTTCCAAGTTCATCCTGAACTAACTTATTTGTAGGTTCCAAGTTCCCACCATGATCATAAACAATAAAGGCCTAAGCTTCCAAAGCCCTGAGACGTGTGACCTAACTGAACACTTTGGGTTCAATCTTTGTTTCTCCTCTACCCATTACCTCCAAGGAAATGGGAAAGAAAAATATTCAAATAAAACTTTGAAACAGATTCTTCTCCATACCATTTACCAGTGTAGGAGAGATTGGAAACTCAGGGTCTATCCTTCCCTTGGGCCTATTGGACTAGCTTTCGAATGACCATGGGGGTAACCCCATACTCTCTCATGTATGGTTTTGAGGTTGTTCTTCCCTTAGAGGTCTTAATCCCTTTGTTACAAGTTAACACATTCAATTCTCTCTATGACGAGGAATAAAATGCCACTCACCTCACCAAACTTGAGCAGTTATATGAGTGATGTCTAGTTGATCTTGAGTACAACTGTGCCTACCAGTGCCATCGACACCACCAATTTGAGAAGTTGGTACACCCTCATCAATTCAAGGTGGGTGATATGGTTCTTATTTTTAATAAGAAGCATCGTAAATAATTCAAACTCATACATAAGTGGTTTGTCCTTTTTGTCATCACCACCTCTCTAGAAAATGTGGCCTTTTATCTATTAACCCTCAAACACGAACCCCTATGATACCTGATTAATGGGTTTTGCCTCAAGACATTTCATGTCTAAGGCCCACATGGAACTCCAATAAATTCTCTCCTATGGTGGTAAGGTGAACCTTTCCTCTCTTCTATCACCACTAACCTCTGTGCCATTCATATATGTGTGTGTATGTGGGTTATTTATTAGTAGTTCTTACTATCTAATCACATCTATCTAGTAATTCATATCAGATGAAGCATACACAACACACATAAATCATATACACACATGTGCTAATAATGAGAAAATCACTTCATATATATCATAAAAAATACATGTTTTTCTCTAGGTACATGACATGGGCTCATAGTTCCCAAAAACTACCATGCGCATGGCTATATATACATGCCCAATCAGCCTATGACTAGGAAATATCAATGATAGTCATGATCTATGTGGAGATATTGATCTCTTATTCTCAACTAGTCAAGTTATGGTCTCCTCCAATGTAGCCAACTAGTCTACCCTCACTCTAAGTGCCTCAGCTCCTCTTGTCTAGTCTTGAGCTATCTAATCTTGTAGCTAATCAATCTTGATCTTTATTCTCACTAGTGTTACCTCAGTCTCTGATATAGTTAACCTATATTTTACTAACTCATCTTACAATTATATAATCCTATGTTGTGCCCTCACTAACTCGAGTGAGGCTCGTGCACCCACACACTAGAACTGAGTATGTGGCTCTGCCCCTGCTAGCAGATGCAGTACCTACTCCATTAGTGGTGTGCCCACCACATTAGGGAATAACTCCCTTAGTAAGAGGTCCACCTAGGGTCTAGTCCAGCTAGGCTAGTCTCTTTTACACACACACAAAACACATATGTTATTCACATATTTTCTCTTGCTATGGATGAGTATCAAGATGAAGTGATATCTAGCAAATACACTTGTCTTATTTGGTAGTGTTGATGGCCTCTATGACCATATTGATGGTTGTGATCCTCTTGGTGATGGTGGTCCTCATAATTTGTCCTCTCTCCACCATCACCCCCTCTCTCTACCTTGACTGTCGATCGAGCTCACTGCCAACTGGCATGGGGTATGCCTTTTCCCTCATAGAGCCTACCTTCACAGATGATAGTATGATCCTTGTAGACCTCAGAGCTCCTCCCATCCCATGTAGGGATCTACCCCAACATCCTTTGACCATGCTATAGACTTATAAGGATATTTGATGTAGATCATCAGTATATTTGGATCCAAGGTGGTTTGCATGGGCCCTTCCTACTATATGAATCATGTAGCTAGTGCTATGCCCTCCTCTAGTGTAGGATATCCATTGCTACCATATGACATCCTAAACTATGTTAGTGGGAGCGTCTTGTAGGCCTAGGTTATGAGTAGACTGGGATGTGTCAATTTGGTTGATCATATGCATTAGATGTGATCTAATTGACTATATAATCCTCCTAAGATGTATTAGCCCTAGACAAATCTCTATCTTCCCTCAACTTGTTGGATAAATCCTATCCATAATAGTGGTAGTCATCTTATAATCTATCCAGTGTAGAACATCTCGACCATGGTCCCTACTATCACTATTTAGAGAGTGGGTACCCCTAATGATGACTATGTGATCTACACTCTATGGTTATTTTACTGTAGGTAGGGTCCCACCAAGTATATCTCTGCTACTGCTACATCTTGTACCAATGATAGCTCTATCTCTCTATCCATCAGCTCCACCTTGTAGAGTCTATAGATGTCTTCTATACTGAGGATGACCTCTAGCTTAGGCCCTAATTAGAACATGTGCCTTTTAGGTACCCATGTAGTCACTAATGCATTCATCAGATATTTATAGTAACATAGTGAAGGTATGTGTACTAGCTACCAAAGTCCTACACTTTGTAGGTGATCCTAGTCCACCATTGGTAGAGCATCAACATCCTCAACCAACCATATAGGAACTCTATTATGGTTGGTCAACTCACATGGCCCATCTAGTGTGCTGGCCTCTCTCTCACCTATGATGGCCTCCCTCCTCTGATAGGCTGACTCTTCTGCATATCTTCATAATCAAGTAAATAGGAAAATGGATTAGTCAACTATCTAAAAAAAGAATATGATAAAGTAAAAAATGAGTAAGCTACTTTGATTTTATCTATCTACTTCTTTTTACCCCCTCCTTTCTCTTTAGACCCCTTTTGAGACCTCTTAGGCTCCTCTGGGCTCTCTAGGGGCCCTTTTTGGCCTTTCAATGCCTAGAGCCATCGATTTCTAGGCAAAGCCATGTCCTAGGCCTCCTAGACCATGACCTACATTAGGATGCCCTAAGAGCCCCCAAGGCTCCCCTTTTCCATCTCTATGGGGCACCATTTGGACCCAAATTGATTCTGGTTGCTCTATATCATTGAGCACATCAATTTGACCACTTGTTCCACTCGATTCATCTATTGAATCATCTATAATGAGTCAAATTGCATTTAAGGCCTCCCAAACCCAAAAAAATTAATAAATTTGATAAAGTATGTTCATCAGACTTACTCAAACCATCATGTGTGTTTCTAATGCTCTTTCATGTCTTCGTATGCTCTGTTTAGACTTTGGTTACTCCTAAGCTCTCCTTTGGCTCTCTTAGAGTGAAAATAAGAGTGAAAGTGACCTCTTTTCTCTCCTTTTTCCTCTTTTTAGCCCCTTTTTCTTGTTTTTTGTGGGCCCTTTTTTGTGTTTTCACCCTTTTCTACATTTCAAATTGCAAAACCTCTATCTTAGAGGTTTTGGCAAATTCTAAGCACATTTTGCCTCCATTTTTTATTTTGAGGTTTCATTGGGACCACTCTAGCCTTTTTTTGGTTCCCAAAACCCTTTATAGGTCCCCTTTGACCTCTCGAGCCCATGCCCCATCTTATGGGTACCTAGTGATAGAATTTACTAGCTATAATTCTTTATTTAGTCATTTCTCTACTTTTCCACATTTGATCCATTCTAACTCACTCTATTTATTATTTATCATGGTTTTAGGTAGGGTTTTTTAGCTAGCTACGATGGTTTGAGACTTTCTCTAGTCATGTCAACTGGTTTTTGTCTTCTTTGAACTTATCTTCACTTTCCCTTATTACTTCTCACCATGACCGGTGTTGGTCAACCATTATGATTGTGGATTGATTTCATTATTTTTTCCCTTTTTGTAACTCACTTACACCTATTTCACTTTGAGATCAACTTTTTATAGTTATTTATCTTGCATCCTTGACCCCCATTATGGTGCACCTCTTAGTGTTGATTCACATTGATGGTGGTAGTTAGGACAACCCAGTACCAATAGTTATGGATTGGGTTATCTATGATTAGTGGGGCCATGAGCTTGTTGTAGATGGTTTCTTCTTTATCAATGATATGAATAATGCCATTGAGTATCATGTAATCATTGGTGCCTTGACCAACACTTGTAAGTTAGGAACATGTTATGTGAAGTTATTCTCTGACTCACTCTTAGCCATGTCTCAACTCATAGGTGTTTGGGACATCCTTAGCTCTGAGTTGCTCCACCTTTATGAGGGAGTGCATGTTTTTCTCTCTTTATTTGAGGACATCCAGTTCACCCATATCCCTTGCAAGGAGAATACTAATGATGATGCCCTACTGAATGTCATTTTGGATAGTATGATATGATTTGATGTCATTTATGTCCCTTCTTTATAGGATATGGAGCTAGATATGGAGTTAGATTTTGGATTACGTAGCATTTGCACTTTCACCTATGGATCACACTATCCAATTCTTCTACTGGTATCCTTATCTAGTAAGTGCAGGTAACATTTACTTTCATATTTATAGTTCTTTCTTTGTATTTGCTTTGGTGTGGCTTCTATGTACTACAAAATAATCATTTTTTATTTGAATACTGACTGCTTGTACCTCAGGGGCATATGTGATCATACTTATTATGACCCTACTCCTCCCTATGATTATATATCAGATCACGTGAAAAATACCAACCCTAGACACCCTACTCTAAAACACATACCAATTTATTGGACCTCTCTCACAACATATTCCTACTCCTCATACATCCCTAGTTCATATTAAGCCTTTTTCATGCAAGATAGGTTAACCAGTGGTTCCATTTAGATTCTTGGAGATACATTATTATATTGATAAAAATGTATTAGTGGTAGTTCAATCATATCATTCAACATATTATCCAAGTCATTCCTTTTTTGAGGATATCTCTTTCTTTCATAACTATTGTGAGACTAACTCTCTTGTATATCTTTTGGTCAACTTTCATACTTTTCACTTTCTTCATAATGAAGATTGGCACTATAAAGGTCACCCTCCTTGAAAGAATGTAGATAATTAATTAAAAAATACTTGACCTGATTATAATTTCCCATTTGAATCTCCATGGAATTTGGCTTCTCCTCGGGTCCTATACAAAAGGGTGTTTTGGTAGTTCATTTGAATTTGGCATTGGCCTTTTTTTTGACAATGGTAGTGGGTTTAATGGGTTTGATAATATTTAGAAGCCTTGAGTAAGGGCCCATTTTCCTTGTTTATTATCTATCATAAACATTGGTTTGGATAATTATTCCCAAAGTTGTGGTGTAATGGTTAAAGTGGATACATTTGTAATGGAGAAACCCAAGTTCAAATTTCACCAACCACTCAACTATCCACAATGGGGTGATATAGAATTTGTAAATTAGAAAAATAGAGGTAGGGGGACTAGAACCCCTGCTTGTGTTCTAGATCAGATATAGGAAAAGTCTTCCCATAATTAAATGCATTAAAAAACACATTAAAAGATGTTATTTTGCATTACCTAAAACATATTTGTCAACCTGTAGGGTCGACAATCACATTCAAAGTAAATGTTGATAACAATTGACAAAGGATATTATCAAAACCTCTTATATTCTTATTTGATTTATTAATATAATCCATATTTTTACCCAAAGTTTGTAGAAATGTGATACAAAATTTTTCATTATCGATTCATTATCTACCAAAACTTTCTTAACTCCCTTAATTAAAATTTGAACTTGAATAAATAATGGGAGATTATGATAAATAGTGTGCTGAGTAGGCAAATCATATTTCTCAAAATAAATCATGCCTTAATTTTTCTCAAATGTGTTAACAATGGATACAAAATAAGCTTGTTTGGTATTATTTGGAAAATTTGTATCATGTAATGTTGTGTACAAGATATCCTTGTAGATTGTGGACCTCTTGAGTAGATCTAATATGGAGATCTTAGCTAGAGTATTTTTAAGTTGGTTAATGGAATCATACTCTCTAGTCACATTAGTTGGTGCCCTAAGGGGTTAAAGACGATTAGGAGGGATAAGGAGGCTCACAGTTGACTACACAAAGAACATCCCCCTAATAGTCCAAGAGGATCTGTAGATGATGGAGCTTGAGCTGAACCTTATCTATTTGACTCTAAATCTGAAGGGTAACATTAGTAATCACAAATTTATTATTTAAATAAAATATTTTTTCCAAATATTCACTATTAAAACATGACTGTTGAGCAATTGCTTCTATTATTGAGGCTAGTCATTAATGATAAAGGTTGTTCATGAGGTATGAGGTCATTGAACAATGTTTTTATTTGATTGCATCATTGAGAGGTATGCAATTGTTTAAAAAATTATAAGACATGTAAGAAAGGTATAGAAGCATCAAATAATGTTTCTAGATCAGTTTTTAAGAATGTCAGGTGTTTGAACCTAGGAGGAGACATGAGAAGGCTTGTGCATATGATACCTAGTCTTGTGCATAAAGGAGCATCGTGGCTTAGTGAGATGGATACATATAGAAATAATAATATGTTCGAGGATGTTTTATAATGTATATGAGTCATTAGATTACTCAAGAGAGCTTCGATATGAGTCTACAGGGGTATAACCTATAAGACTAACATGCAACTAGACTAGTTCTAGACTCTACTTGACCTAATGAGGGGTCATGAGATGTTTTCAAGACCTATGAAATATGAAAAATATTTATATAAAATTTTATAAGTTTTTTTAGCATGTGATTGAGGTAGAGAGTGCATGTATAGTGTCTAGAAGGTCAGTTTCAAGGCCTAATGTGACATGTAGGTCAAAAGCCTAGAGAGAAAAGACATAGATGGTGGCATAATGGGGTATTAGGATCAATTTCCATGGTAATAATGAAAATTTGAGGATTTTTAGTGGTGTGATAGGTTATATTATGTGTGTCGACCAAGTTTGAGGTCAAAATTTTCAAGAAAAGGCAAGAAAAAGTGTTTCAATGTTTCTCGAGTGCACCTAATGAAGGGTTCTCAACCCAAAAAGGAATTTCATGTGTTCATTGGAATGTGTAACCTCTACATGAAAACCTAAAAAATTCATGGTAGATTGAAAAGGGTCCAATATTAAATTTCCAATCATTGGCTTCTTAAATAAGAGGCTAAGCTTTATGAATGATCGTTAAGACTGTAAGGTGGTCTAAAACTCTTTAGAACCCTAACTTTGATCTGATATGGAATATATTGATGGAAGTGGATAAGAATGGATTGGATGAGATATTTTGATGATTGGATCATGTATTTTACTCTCCAAAGTAGCTACATGTGCTATTGGTTTGTTATGTGAGTGTGTGGACCCTACATGAAAAGCCCTGTTTCTTAGAAATTTTCTATAGCCAGTAGAGTTGACCAAGTGAAAGTTTATAAATAGATGGAGGTTGAATATTGATACTTGTATTATTTACCCATGGTTGTTTATGATCATGTTATAGACCTTAGATGTGCTAAAATGATCATGCAACTTGACCTATTGCTAAAAGGAGTAATGGTGTAGGCAATGAGAAAAACTAGGCAAAAGTGAGAATGAGATTAGGGTTGTGTTATCATGGGTTATTCTTGGATAAAAATTCATGGAATGTTTTTAAATACCTATAATACATTTCCATATTATATATAATATTTTGGTATGATTGTATATAGCATAAAATTGCTCTCAAATTGACTTGTCTAAATTAGTAAGGTCTGCATATAGTGAAGTCATGAGATTGGTTTGTAAGACAATATTACAATTAGATATTATGATATATTTATTTTAATTTGTTAATATGATGTTTTAGGATCATATAAAATCATTTTAAGTATCTGAAAGTGTTTTTATAGGTGTTTTAGGTCATTGTTTCCATGACTATGTTTTGAAGCTTATTGGCAGTTCTCAATGGGCTACTTGAAAAGAAAGGTTTAAGTACTTTTGTCTTGAGTTGCAAGGTATAATTCATATGGTGATGACATTGAGGTAATGAGGCTTCTTTGAATATGATTTTTTTCCTTGGTTTTTTGACAATATCTTTTTTTGGTTCAGTTGTTCAAGACAAAATTTTTGGGTATGTAAAGTTGTAATTATGAACAATGTTATTCACATGCTTGAAGTGGTGGTTGGAGATAAAAGGTGTCACAAAAAAAATATGAGCTTGTTAGGGGTATATTAAATTTAAATATGATATGTTACTAGTATGTTAAAAGTCTAAGAGTGTTTCAAGGTGTTCAAAGGGTAATGTGTGCTAATAAAGGTCTAATTGAATTAGATCTCCTTAAGGCCTAAAAGGGGTTTTGGTCTTATATGATATGACCGAACTATTGTAATGTCTGATTCATGATTTTTTCATGTCCTAAGGCTCATTATATTGAAAAACTAAGTGGACAAGTGTGTATGGCCAACCAAAAGGTGAATGAGCAAGAGGCTTGTATAAGAACAATGCCTAATAGGTCTAATTATCAAAAGTGTGAATGTGTATGTTGAAGTGAAATATATAAATTTGAAGAGTTAAAAGGGGTATTTTATAACATCAATAGGGTACATAAAATAATAATGAATATCTAACATGGGTACTGTAGATGATTATCAAGGTCATATGACCTAATCAAGTTAAGAAGAGGGCTAATTGAGCGAAGAAGATTAGAGACAATTTTAAGAAGGATAGGTGTGTGTGTGTGTGTGTGTGTGTGTGTGAAGAGATAAAGATGGATATTATCATCTATTATATGAGATAAAAAGGGTTCTAAAGGTTATCAAAGGTTTTGAGGTTATTGAGTTGGTGCTGAGTCATCTAAGGGGTTGGTTCCTCCTTGCATGTGGGTGATTGATAAAGCTTAGTTAAGTTGGTGATTATCTAGCTTGAATTGGTTCTCTAATTGAAGTTGGTGCCTCACTAAATATTGATGTTTGAATTATAGGATAGTAGTCCATTTACATCATCAGTGGGTTTTCTTCCCCTTGAGGGTTTCCCACCCAAATAAGTGTTTTATGTTTTATGTTCCTCTCTCATGCTCATGGCTCTTAATGTGTTACTATCTTACTATATTATTTTTATAGTTCATGAATGATAATATAAATATTGTAAAAGTTTTGAATATTGTCTCACACCCCCCCTCAATCATTATGCCTCCAAAAATTAGTATAAGAGCCTGGTCTTTTAAGGAAAGTATAATAGTTTAAAGGTGGTGCTAAGAAGCACAATAATGTTTTGTGATCAATAGGAAGAAGACAACATATATGAAGAAGTCTACTATGAAAGTAAATAAGGAAAAGCAAAAGTATACCTCAAATATGAGCTCATAATTATACTTGATGATTTGAAACATTAAAATAATATTATCAAAGATCTCAAGAGTCAGTTAGAGGAGGTTAACACAAGGTGTAAGTGAAAGGAATTTAAGTATGACCAGTTGAAGATAGAGCTAGATTCCTTGAAGGTTGAGCATGGACAACTCATAGACAAATTGATAATTTTTGAGAGAGATAATGAGAAGTCAAAACAAGTCAAGAGTACTAACTTTAAAATATCAATTAGGCAACCCAATGCTATAAAGGATAAGTCATCATGGAACCATGGTAAGTTTAGAAAATTTATTTGTTACATCTATCACAATATAGGACACATTACAATACTTTACTCTAATTAAGTTATAAGGTCCACAAGATTCAACAAGACATATGAAGCTCTTAGAATGTATAAGAAGGATCAAACATTGGTATGGAATCCAAAGCAATCTAGGATGGATCAAATTGATCTCAAGAAGAAAAATGGACTATTCACCAAGGATTAACAAAAGACCAAAGAGGACTTTAGCATAGCTCAGACTACCTTTCAAATTTATTATAAAGGCATGAAATGGTAAATAGATAGTGGTTTCTCAAGACACATGACAGGAGATAGAAACATGTTCATCTCCTTGAAGAATAATGCTACAAGAACAGTGAGGTTTAGAGACAACATAATCTCTAATATAGTTGGCAAAGGTGTCTTGATTTTGGACAATGGAGAGACCAAGACATAAAATGTGATGTATGTGGAAGGTTTGAAACATAATATACTTACTATGAGTCATAAGAGGAGCCAAATCATGAAGGCTAATTGATAATGCCAAGATAACTCAGAACAACATATATGTATTTAATGAGATAAATAAGGAGATATGTTTCATCAACAAGATAGATGAAAATTAGATATGGAATAGAAGGCTAGGTCACCTAAACTTTGATAACATGGTCAGGATCAACACTAATAAGTCTATGAAAAACATGCTTAAGATCATCAAACCTATAAATATACTTTGCAAGGCATGTCAACATGTTAAGAAAACTAGAAGAAGGTTCAAGTCTAAGGAATACTCTACTACAAGAATAATCCATACTGATCTCTATGGGCCTAAAATATTTCAAAGCATTTAAGGAGATAAATAATTCATGTTACTAATTGATGAGATAACTACTTCCTAAAAGAGAAATCAGAAGCTCTTGACAAGTTTAAGTAATTCAAGGATCTTGTTGAGAATGATAAGAATGGGAAGATCAAGTGCCTAAGATCTAATAGAGGATAAGAGTTTTGGTCCAATGAGTTTGATGAATTATGTGAGGTTCATGGAATAAGGAGACACTTCTTAGTAACTAGGACAACTTATCAGAATGGGGTATTGGAAAGGAATAATAGGATAGTTCAAGAGATGGATAGAACTATGTTGAATGAGTCTATATTATTTGATAGATATTGGAGAGAGGCAATAAACACTGGTGTCTACATTTTGAATAGGGGACAAATAAAGTCTAATGGCAATAAGACTCCTTAAGAAATATGGAAGTGCATACCTATAAATGTAGAAAACTTTGGAGTGTTTGGGACAAATGTTTCATCAAAATATATGATGATTACTTGGGTAAGTTTGACTCTAGATTTGATGAAGGCATATTCTTTGGATACTCATCAATGAGATTAGACTATAGATGTTATAACAAGAGACTACAAAAATTAGTGGAAAGCACCAATGTAAATATTGATGAGACAAGGAAATATAACTCACATTCAAATAAAACTTTAGAGAATGTGGACTTCAAGAATGAAGAGGAGACTATAGAGGTTGATGAGGAAGAAGAAGAAGTTGAAGAGAGATATAACTCAAAAGGACCCTCGAGACAAATTCAAAGAGACCACCCTAAATCTCAATTCATTGGCAGAAAGAATACAGGTATGTAAACTAGGCGAAGACTAGTAAGTAATTTAAATCAAGAGAATGATCTATTAACCAAGATTGAACCTTAGAGTATTATATAAGAAAGCAAAGACAAATTTTGGATAGGTGCTATGAATAAGGAGCTAGACCAATAGAGAAGAATGAGACATGGGAATTAGTTCTTAGGCCTAAATACAAGAATTTCATTGGCCCAAAATGGGTGTTCATGAATAAGTTGAATAAATATCGAGAAGTCACTAAGAACAAGGCTAGACTAGTATTTAAGGGATATACACAAGTTGAAGGGGTAGACTTTGAAGAAACCTTTGCACTAATAGAAATATTGGAGGCCATCAGGTTATTTATAGATTATGAAAGATTCAAAGGATTTAAAGTATACCATATAGATGTCAAATCTACCTTTTTGAATGGGAATTTGGAAGAAGTGTATATTGAGCAACCTGAAGGATTCTCACTATTAGATGACAAAGACTATGTTTGTAGATTAAAAAAATATCTCTATGGTCTAAAGCAAGATTCTAGGGCTTGGTATATGGTGTTGCCCTAAGATCACCTAAATACACCTTCAGTACTAATGGATTGACTAAACACTTTATTTAACAAGATTTTTCATGACTAGATGTGCATTTGACAATACATAAGCAATAAGACTTGGGTTTCAACAAAGGATTATGTATAAATAATAAAATGCCATAAGTACCAACCTAAACACATTCTATCTAGACTATTTACACCTATATAGATACCTTTGAATGATCAAAAACAAAACCTCAAGTCATAAGACCTTATTGGCTTTGTACATGGGCTTATGGACTTGTAGCCCTATTTACCCTATTTTTCAAACATAACTTCTCTTAGAATCATCATAAAACTAAAATTGAATAAGATATGGATACCCATTAAGGGCTTATGTAACATATCTCAAATGCTCATAGGGTTACTTTATATAGACTATTCCTACTATGGACTGTGTCAAGCCTAATTAGGCCTCTAAGTGCCCTATTTAGTAAGGTGTAGAGAGTTGAAGGAAAATATAAATCTCAATAACCACATTGTTGTTCCCAAAATCTGTCACTCATTTTTGGAACAACATATGAACTATTTTCATCCTGTAGGTCAAAATTCTCTCTTCCCTTCTCAAAAATTGTTCTGAGCATTCAAAATATTCATTATTCAAGATTTTTTAGCTAAGGGACTAGCAGGTTCAACAGGTTCAATGACTTCAACAGGCAAGCTCTCTTAAAGGAATAAGTTTCTAACACTTAGGCAATTTCAAGGTTGGTTCAACACTGAGGTTTAACCAAAAGGTCCATAAGCAAGCTTCAAACAAAGGATTGAACCATTGAACCATTAAAGCCCACATTTAAAGGTTTGATCGGTTCAAAGGTTCAATGGCATCAACAAGCTTAAAGAGTTAAGCGCTTCGGCAAAAGTTCAAAGTTTAATGGCTCCAAAAGACTTAGAAGAAAAGAAGGCTTCAAAGGGTAAAGAGTGAATCATTGAACTTTTGAACCTTGAAACAAAATGGTTCAATGGGTTCAAAGGTTCAATGAATTTAATAAGATCAAAAGACTTAAACAAAAGAAAGCTTCAAATAAAAGATTGAACCATTGAACCGTTCAATCAGTCAGTTCAATCGAAAAGTTCAAAGGAGTCCCCCAAAGCCCAAAGGCCAAGTGCCCTTGCAGAGGGTAGTGAACCAAAGGCCAAGTGCCCTTGTGGAGGGCAATGAACCAAAGGCCAGGTGCCCTTGCAGAGGGTAGTGAACAAAAGGGAACAAAAATATATCCTTCAAAAAGATTTTCCATGGCTAATTTTACAAGGGAAATCCTTTAGACAAAATGTCCAAAGGAATTCCTTCAGACATTTTGTCTGAAGGAATGATCAAAGGCCCGATAGAGAGAGGCTAAGGCAAAGGAAAGATTTCCTTCAGAGGATTCGAAGAAGAAGGCTACTCGAAAGAACCTGAAGGGTAGGTGCCCTTACGGGGGGCTCTCAGCGACCAAGAAATGGACCTTTCTCAAGGCCTAAAGGGACACCTTCCTGTCAGGAGGTTCCAAAGACATTTTTTCTAAAGGAATGATCAAATCTCTATAGGCTAGTTTCTACGGACTCTACAGGCTAGTTTCTATGGACTCTGTAGGCTGGTTTCTATGGGCTATGTAGGCTAGTTTCTATGGACTCTGCAGGCTTGATTCTATAGATTCTGTAGGCTTGTTTCTACAGACTCTATAGGTTTGATTCTACAGATTCTAAAGCTTCAAAAGACTTAGAGAAAACAAAACCTTGAACCATTGAACCTTGAACAAAACCTTGAACCATTCAACGGTTCAATGAAAGCTCTGAGCAAAGGAAAGAAGCAGAAGATTCCAAAAACCAGCTCAAAGAGATGGTTCAACCGATGAGAAAAGAAGGAAATGAACTAAAGAAGTGATAGAACCAAGGAGCTGAGAAGGCCACCTAAACTATTTAACTAGTGAACCAATGAACTTTTAAAGGTTCAAAAGTTCATGGTTCAAAATGGTTCAAGAAACCAGTGACCAATGATGTCCCCGTGGACATCAAATTTAGGGTAATGAAATATCCATTGATTTTCAAATGTGGTGAGGAACCTGAAAACAAACTTAGTGACCAGCTAAAAATATAGCTTGAGAGCTCAAATTGCAACAGGAAAGAGGGAAAGACCAAAAATATCTGCGTAGGAGTTATTTCTAGTAGATGGAATAGTCCACCAAGTAGACATCTGAGCTCGCAAGAATTAAAAGGTGTGGCCTATTTTTATCCCTTGGAATAAAAGTGATGGGAAAACCACATAAATATTGGGAGAAAGAATAGGTGACCCATGCAGAGGAGAAGATATTTTGAGATGAATTGACATGCCACAGTCAAGGCAGATGCCCTGTTCTAGCATGGCCCCTTGACAAAACTGAAAATGCATTCAAGGTATTGAATGCAGCATGGGATGTTCCATGAAACAAAGTGTCAAGTATTCTTTGGCTACTATATATTGTAATCTCTTATTTTATGCAAAGGGGATATTTTTGGATATAGAAGCAAAACTCTGCCAAAATTGAAAGGCGACTATTGAGACTTTGAGTTCAGATTGTTGATCATATTTCTTTATATGAGTGAGAAAGCAAGTTACTTCTAGACTTTGTACTATAATAGCTTGTGTCATTTAGGAGATTATTCTTATGTCTATTTATTGAATGCATTCTTGTCTATTTTAATGAAATAAGTAGAACTAGGGGAAGTAATCAGGAAGGTGTCCTGAATCCAACTGTGGAGAGACTTTGTGCTACCACAATTGTCTTTAGTGTGTGTTTTTAGTTTCTTTCTATGTAAAGGGCCTTGGGATGAATTTGTGCCCTCATTGTCCTTCGTATTTCACTCTTGGGAAGTTGAGGTGGAGACTTTGTGCTACACCTTTTTCTGTTGGTTACTACGCCCCCTATTACCAGTTACTTGTTACCTATCAGAAAGAACTCCTGATGTTTGCTGCAAGACCACTTCTGAAAGAAGAGAAGTGCCTTCAATGTTTTCACCTGGGTTTCTCCTTTGTTTATGAACATCATCTCTAAAAGAAGAGGGATGGATGGTGTTGCCCTACCCCTGAGTGTTATTTTCTGCATATATATAATATATAGCTCCTCATATTTATAGGGAACCTCCCCTTGATGAGAGGAGAGATTTGTTCCCTTTTGATGTGGTCAACCTACACATCTGGCTGACCAATCTCCCTATGGTGAGGTTGAAGTAACCTATTTTTCCCATCAGTTAGCTAGTGACAAAATATTCACCTAAATTTTTTTTGGTGACTTCTTTGGGGATTGACAAGCATTTCCAGTCCTTTTCTAGTCTATTCAAATTGAATCATTTCATATCACTGGGGAACGACGTGAAGTAAGAAAGAACACTGCCAGCTTCACGCCAACAACTTTTTGGTGAATCCACTGGGGAAGAGTGTGCAGTTTGAAGCCTCAAACTTCAAGCTGAAGTAGGGCCAGTTCTTTTCCATTTTTATTCTACAATCTAGCAACTCCACACTATACTAAAAGCTAGAGAGCCCAAGGTGTTGTTGACCCTATTTTTGAGTTGGTGTAGTAAAGAAATTTTGATTTGTTTCCTCCACAACTTCAAGTTCAATGAACTAGGAGTCTTCCTCCTACCAATACCAGGTGACCAATACAAGGCAGAGCTTCTTTTTCTACTATTAGCAGAGCTTTGCCTATACTTACTACACCCAGATTTGTTATCCCCCATTTTCATAATCAAATCATGGCAGTTCAAGGCCCCTAGGGTAACTCTTTTGGCCCACTCAATTTAACTCTGCCTCTACATGAGATACCATGTAGTTCAAGGAAGAATTTCCTCAAATTATTTGCTGATGGGAGAGTTCATCCTGATGAACACATTGTAGCTTTCAGCATAGCCTGTGGTGTGATAGGCATGGAATATGAGGATGTGACAGTCAGGCTATTTGTGGAGACATTACAAGGCACTGTTGTAGACTAGTTTTACCACCTGCAGGCTCAGTCAGTAACTGACTGGAACACTCTTAAAGCTAAATTTGAAGCCAGGTTCAAGCCTATAGAAGATACATATGCCCTACTAGCTTAGCTCACACAAATGAATAAATAAACTCATTAACCTATGAGGGACTTCATTGCTAAATTTGACAAGTAGAGGAATAGGATTCCTACAATTGCTCAGCCAACACCTAAGAACCTTAAATGTTTCTTCATCAACTCTTAGCTACCTGAAGTAAGTTTCTTATTGAGACATGCTAGCCACATAGATCTTGCTACTGCTTAGGATTTGGCCACTAAGGTGTAAGATGACCTTATCTTGGTAGGAAAGATAAGGAGAGATCCTAACAGAGGTAAATCTTCTTCATTTTTTGAATATTCATCTACAGGCACCACTGATCCAATGGTGCAGAAGCTAGAAAATGAGTTGCTAGCTCTTAGAAATCAAATGGTGCAAGGGATGTCATCTGCCCCTTTGTATAGAGATATACCGAGGAGGACATTCCCCAATCAGTCATACCAAGGCAATGCTGCCAGGAATCAAGGGCAGCCAAATTGTCTTCCTCCCCCTTAGGGGAAATTGGCCATTGAAGCACCTCCAACCAATTCAGTAGTTAGATATCTTGAAGCAGAATCAGATTTTTCCTTCCAGCCTGAGTTGAACCTAGAAGATGATGCTAATATCTTCACAAAGGGAGAAGAAGAATTAGCTAGCGACTCCAACATTAGTTTCTTGAATTACTAGGATGAACCCATAAGTGAAGGTAAAGCAGTTGAGGGATCATATGATGTGTTCAACTGGTTAAAGAATCAATCTGCCCAACAAGCTGATAAATAAAAAATAGAGGAGTGAGCTCAGCCTGCAATTTCAATTGCCAAATGAGGAATTTTTCTTCCTTTCTAGCCAAAGGACCTGGTGATTGCTAAAAAAGTAAGTACCCCAAACATTTTTGCAGCTTAAACTTCAATTTCATAGATCAGTCCTCCCCTTAAAAACCAAAAAGATGAACTGCCTTTCCTTATTTCTAATTCATTTAAGACGTTTGACATAGTTGACCATGTCAAGAAAACTAAAATTCAAATGTTTGAATTTGAATTTCTACAATCCAACCTTGAGCAGTTGGATAAGTTGGTTCAATATTTGAAGAACCAAACTGCCCCTACAAGACAAGATGTTAGAAAGGTAACTCGTGATCCCCTAAGGAACATGTCTTTCCCAAACAATTTTGTCATTAATCCTCTTGCTGCTCCTAGGAAGACTCAACCATTTTATGTCTCCCTACTGATAAATGGACACCAGCTAAACAATTGCATCATATACTCAGGTGCATCTGACAATGTCATGCCTACCAAAGTGGTAGAATCCCTTTGTCTCACACTGACCAAGACATTTGGGAGATGTTTCTCTATGGAGAACAAACAAGTGCCACTGTTGGGACAAATCAAGGATGCCCAATTTGCATTTTCATCATTCTTAGATAAGAGAATCAAGATGACAGTCCTGGTGGCTAACGTCCCAAACTCATACAACATCATTTTTGGGTGAAATTTTTGCAAGGACATTTTTGGTGAATTAAGTATGGAGCTATCTGAGGCAAGGATCCCAGTCAAAGGCATTATGCAGAGATTACTCCCTGAGAAGGAAGCAAAATATGTGGTCACTCAAAGATCAGTGCCTGAAGCTCAAATTTTATTTGAGTCTTCAAGCATAGGTAATTACTTCCTGACTATAGAGGATGCTCCTATACTAGCTGATGAAACTTCTAAAAATGAAAATCTAAAAATCATTTCAGGCAAAATAGCAAAAGAGTTAATAGGATGCAGTGTAAGTGCAGAGGAATCCTCCCCTCCACATGAAGAAAAATCTAAGGTAAGGTCGGCTTCTGATGATGTATGGATACTGGAATTTGATGGTAGCTATTCCTCTACCAGTTTAGGAGTCGAGATTGTGTTGATATCTCCCCAAGGAGATATTTTTCCTTCATCATACAAATTACAATTCAGCAATACCAATAATACTGTTGAATATGAATCACTGCTGCTTGAATTGAAGGCCGCTCAAGATAGGGGCATCAAACTCCTTCACACCAAAAGAGATGCTGAGCTAGTGGTTTTTCAGGTGAGGAACTTGTACCAAACCAAAAATGAGAGATTACACCACTACCACAATCTGGTTTGGGATCAAATTAAAAGCTTTGATGCTTTCAGTATCTCTGCAGTGCCTAGGGAATTTAATGATCGAGCTGATGCATTAGCTATTTCAACAACTCTTCTAGTTCCTCACCCTAATTTTGAGGGAGAAAAGTACACTATAAAACTGGTCTTTTGACTAAGTGTGCCTAACAATTCCAATCATTGGTAGGTATTCAATGACGACAAATAAATTATTGCCTTCCTAGAATAAAAAGGTGGCTTCGAACATCTTCACTTTGAAGGCAGTGAGCCCCAAAATCTTGAACCAGCCCCTAAATCAAGTTCAAATGCAAGTGATGAATTCTTGCAACTTAAAGGGAATAAAATCCCAAAAGGCTTGGTTTCCCTTGAGAAACTATTTGACAAGTACGACAGGTTCATCAAACAATAACAGATGGATTCAAGGTCCTCTCAAGAGTTTGATCAAATAAATTTGGGTACCAAGGAAAATCCCAAGATGGTGAACATTGGGAAGTGTTTCACTCCAAAAGAGAAGTTCAAGTTTGTTGCTCTGCTCTGCCAGTACATGGATGTTTTGGCGTACTCCTATGACGATCTGAAGTCACGTAAGCTTAAAGAAATTCACCATGAAATTCCTTTCAAGAGTGATTTGATGCCTTACAAGCAAAAATCTAGGCAGTACAATCTAAAGATATCAGGTACTATTTTATCTGAAATATAGAAAATGTTGAATGCTAGGATAATCTTCCCAATCCATCATTCCACATGGATTTCAAACATAGTACATGTGAGAAAAAAGAATGGTGAAATTCACCTCTGCATGGAATTCAAGAATCTGAATCAGTCATCCTTAAAGGATAACTATCCTCTACCCATCATGGACCAAGTTCTTCAGACGATGACCGGTTCAAAGATGTTATCAATGTTAGATGGCTTCTTAGTTTACAATCAAGTTAAAGTTGGTGAAGCGGACCAGCATAAGACTGTCTTCACCACACCTTGGGGCACCTTTACATATCGCAGAATGTCATTTGGCTTGATAAATGCTAGCACCACTTTCCATAGAGCAATGGACCTTGCTTTTAAAGATGAAATGGGTAAGTTCATTGTGGTATACCTTGATGACTTGATCATCTTTTCCAAGCATCACCCTGATCATGTGCGCCATTTGCAACAAGTGCTGGAATTCTGCCACCAGAATGGCATTTCTCTAAATCCCAAGAAGTCTATTTTTAGAGTAATAGAAGGGAAACTTCTCAGACACATTATATCCCAAGTAGGCATAAAGATTGACTCAAAATGATTCAAATCCATCTGGGAACTTACTCTATACATAAGTAATACTGTAATTCACTCTTTCTTTGGAAAGGTGAATTTTTTACAAAGGTTCATCCCTAAATTCGCTGAGAATACTCACCACATTGTGAACATGATGAAGGGAAAGGCCACTTTCAGCTGGACTGAGGAAGGCAAATTAGCATTTTGAGACATCAAGATAGCTATTGCCCATGCCCCAATTCTGGTTTGTCCAAATTATACCAAGGATTTCACCATATACAGTTATGCTTCTGAGCACACACTTTCAACAATTTTGGTTCAACAGAATAAAAAAGGTATGGAATCTCCCATATCCTTCATGCGCTGTCCTCTCAAATATCATGAATTGAAGTATTCAAACATGGAGAAGCATGCTTATGCAGTGGTAAAGGCCATAAAACACTTCCATTTTTAGATCCTAAATTCACAAGTTACTACCCTGGTTCTTGATACCATAGTTAAATCCATATTAACTCAGCAGGAGTTTGGAACCAAAATGGGCAATTAGATTACTAAAATCTAGGAGTTTCATCTCATTATCAAACCAATGAAGCTTGTACAAGGAAGGGGCCTCTGCCAATTGATTGCTGATAATAGACCCGAAGAAGCAGGGCATGAAGAAATAGAAGTGGAAGACATGCTAACAATCCTCTCTGTCTCCACCACGAATGAGTGGTATTCAAATATTGCTCATTTACTTACCTATGGTGAGTGTCCTACTCACCTACCTCGTAAAGAAAGGAGGATTGCTAAATTGAAAGTTGCCAATTTTTTCCTACGAGACAACGCCTATATAAAAGGAACCTTCATGGAGTGTTCCTTCGTTGCGTGGATAAAGAAAAACAAAACCAACTTTTGAAGTCCTTCCATAATCTGGCCTACGGAGGACATTTTTCTACTCCTGTAACTACCCATAACATTTTGTAAGCCAGGTATTACTGGCCTACTCTATTTTAGGATGCATACAAATGGGTACGAAGATGTGAACTGTGCCAATAGTTCATTGGAAGACCCAAGTTAGCTGCTCTGCCTCTCAATCCAGTGGTGATAAAAGAGCTATTTCAACAATGGGGAATCAATTTCATTGATGCTGTAAACCCATATTTAAGTGTTGGATATGATTATGTCCTCATAGCCATAGATTAATTCACCAAATGGGTGGAAGCAATTCTAACCAAGCATGCTACTTCAAAAGTGGTATGCGATTTCCTCAAGGAAAACATCATTTCCAGGTTGGGGTCCCAACCAAGATTGTGATAGATAATACAACCTATTTCTCTTCTCATGAGATCACTCAGTTCTATTTTCACTATGGGATTACCCTCTCCCATTCTTTTGATTATTTCCCACAAGGGAATGGCCAAGCTGAATCAAGCAACAAGAACCTGGTGACCATCATCAAAAAGCTATTGGATGACAACCAATGAACATGTCATAAAGCATTGGTTGATGCTTTATGGGTAGACAAAATTACACCCAAGAGGTGATAGGTATGTCACCTTTCCAACTTTTGTATGGTCTCAATGCAGAGATACCAATCACCCTAGAATTTCTAGCATTGAAATTGGCAAAGGCGATTGAAGACCAGACATATGAAAGCTCCATTGATAAAAGGATCATGTGCCTAACTGAGCTAGATGAGTAGTGAACTATGGTGGTGGACCGAATTGCTACGTATCAAAGTCTGGTGAAGAAGCTCTTCGACCAGAAAGCAAAAAGCCATGATTTTTAGATTGGAGATCAAGTCCTGTTATGGGACAAAAGAAGAAAACCAAAGGGAATGCATGGGAAATTTGATTCCCTATGGAGAGGCTCGTTTACTATCCATCAGCTCAATGGTGACAATAGTTTCCTATTAAAGTATTAAGATGGCACACCTTTTTCTCTACCTCACAATGGGCAACATTTGAAGCACTTCAATTCTTGAAGTATCAGATAAGATCATCTGTAAATATGTATATTTGTATAGTCTTTAGTTCTATTTTGTGCTTTTCATTTTCATTTTTAGTGCCTTTCTTTTTGGGTAACATGAATCCATATCCCAATGGCATACTTAAAGGCACTGGAGATTCTAGTTTCTACTCCCCTCAGTTGTTCTAAAATTTCAACTGAAGGAAGTTCCCCAACTAGAGCTAGTTGTTGTTCCCAAAATCTGTCACTCATTTTTAGGACAACATATGAACTATTTTGGTCCTACAGGCCAAAATTCTCTCTTCCCTTCTCAAAAATTATTCTGAGCATTCAAAATCTTCATTATTCAAGCTTTTTCAGCTAAGAGATTAGCAGGTTCAATATGTTCAATGACTTCAACAGGAGAGCTCTCTCAAAGGAACAAGTTCCCAACACTTAGGCAATTTCAAGGTTGGTTCAATGCCGAGGTTCAACCAAAAGGTCCATCAGCAAGATTCAAACAAAGGATTGAACCATTGAACCTCACTTTCAAAGGTTCAATGGGTTTAAAGGTTTAATGGCATCAGTAAGCTTAAAGAGTTAAGCACTTCGGCAAAAGTTCAAAGTTCAACCGCTTCGGCAAGTTTAACGGCTCTGAAAGACTTAAAAGAAAAGAAGGCTTCAAAGGGTAAAGAGTGAACCATTGAACCATCAAACCTTGAACCAAAATGGTTCAAAAAGTTCAAAGGTTTAATGAGTTCAATAAGATCAAAAGACTTAAATGAAAGAAGGCTTCAAATAAAATATTGAACCGTTGAACCATTGAACTATTGGTTAGTTCAATTGAAAGGTTCAAAGGAGTCCCCCAAAGCCCAAAGGCCAAGTGCCCTTACAGAGGGTAGTGAACCAAAGGCCAAGTGCCCTTGCAGAGGGTAGTGAACCAAAGGCCAAGTGCCCTTGTGGAGTGCAGTGAACAAAAGGGAATAAAAAGATATCCTTCAGAAAGATTTTTTGTGGCTAATTTTACAAGGGAAATCCTTCAGACAAAATGTCTAAAGGAATTACTTCAGACATTTTATCCAAAGGAATGATCAAAGGCCCGATAGAGAGCGGCTAAGGCAAAGGAAATATTTCCTTTGGACAAATTATCTGAAGGAATTCCTTCAGACATTTTGTCTAAAGGATTCGAAGAAGGCCACCCAAAGGACCCCAAAGGGCAGGTACCCTTGCAAGGGGCTCTCAATGACCAGGAAATGGACCTTTCTCAAGGATTGAAGGGACACCTTCCCTTTGAGAGGTTCCAAAGACATTTTGTTCGAAGGAATGATCAAAGCCCCGTAGTCTAGTTTCTACAGACTCTATAGGCTAGTTTTTACGGGCTCTACAAGCTAATTTCTATGGACTCTGCAGGCTTGATTCTATGGACTCTGTAGGCCTATTTCTACAGACTCTGTAGACTTGATTCTATGGACTTTGTTGGCTTGATAAAGCTGAAGGAATTTCAAAGATTTGAAAGATTTAGAGAAAACAAAGGCTTCTAAGAAAGAGGATGAACCATTGAACCTTAAACCAAACTGGTTCAAAGTTTCAACAGATTTAATGGTTCAATGAAAGATACGAGCAAAGGAAAGAAGCAAAAGATTCCAAAGACCAGTTCAAAGAGATGATTCAACCGATGAGCAAAGAAGAAAATGAACCAAAGAAGTGATGGAACCAAGGAGCTAAGAAGGCCACCCGAACTATTGAACCAATGAACTTTCAAAGGTTCAAAAGTTCATGGTTCAAAATGGTTCAAGCAACTAGCAACCAATGACATCCCCACAGACGTCAAATTTAGGGTAATGAAATATCCTTTAATTTTGAAATGTGGTGAGGAACCTAAAAACAAACTCAGCGATCAGCTAAAAAGATAGCCTAAGAGCTCAAATTGTAACAGGAAAGAGGGAAAGACATAGGAGTTATTTCCAATAGGTAGAATAGTCCACCAAGTAGACATCTGAGCTCGCAAGCATTAAAAGGTGTAGCCTATTTTTCTCTATTGGAATAAAAGTGAGGGGACAACTGCATACATATTGGGAGAAAGATCAGGTGACCCATGTAGAGGAGAAGATATTTTGAGATGAATTGACACACCACAGTTAAGGTAGACGCCCTATTCCAGCATGGCCCCTTGACAAAATTGAATGCAGCATGCGCCATTCCATGAAATAAAGTGCCAAGTCTTCATTAGCTGTTATGTATTGTAATCTCTTATTTTATGTAAAGGGGATCTTTTTGGATATAGAATCAAAACTCTACCAAAATTGAAAGGCGATTACTGAGACTTTGAGCTTAGATTGTTGATCTTATTTCTTTATATGAATGAGAAAGCAAGTTACTTCCAAACTTTATGCTGTAATAGCTTGTGTCATTTAGGAGATTATTCTTATGTCTATTTCCTGAATGCGTTCTTTCCCATTTTAATGAAATAAGTAGAACTTGTGGAAGTAATAAGGAAGGTGTCTTGAAGCCAAGTGTGGAGAGACTTTGTGCTGCCATAATTGTCTTTAGTGTGTGTGTTTTTTGTTTCTTTCTGTGTAAAGGGCCTTGGGATGACTTTGTGCCCTCATTGTCCTTCATATTTCACTCTTGGGTAGTTGAGGTGGAGACTTTATGCCACACCATTTTCTACTAGTTACTACGCCCCCTGTAACTAGTTACTTGTTACCTATCAGAAAGAACTCCTGATGTTTGCTGCAAGACTGCTTCTGAAAGAAGAGAAGTGCCTTCAGTGTTTTCACTTAGATTTCTCCTTTATTTATGAACATCATCTCTGAAAGAAGAGAGATGGATGGTGTTTTCCTACCCCTGAGTGTTATTTTCTACACACACACACACACACACAGTATATAGCTCTTCATATTTATAGGGAACCTCCCCTTGATGAGAGGAGAGATTTGTCCCCTTTTGATGTGGTAAACTTGCACATTTAGAAAACCAATCTCCTTATGTTGTGGTTGAAGTAACCTATTTTTACCATCAGTTAGTTGGTGATAAAATATTCACCCAACACACATGATAAATATAAAATGACCTAAGAAAACTATCTAAACCATTATCTACTCATTCCTTGTCCTTAAATCACCATTCATGCACTTTGTCTCAGGTGTTTTGTACATACAAGGGCTAAAAATAAGTTTGAATTATAAAGTGCCATCACCCATTGATTTTGACCTTGAAACTTTAAATAGTGGATGCATACATAGAGAAATCAAGTATTTCAAAGAATTAAGAAATTTCACCATATAGATTTATAGAAACAAGAAGCCCTAGTTAGGCCTAGTTTGCAATCAAAAGAAGCTATTTGGCAAACCATAAAGTTTAAAGATGTAAAAAAAATTCATTGGGCTTGTTTTTACCTCCCTTAAAGGCTTGAGCACTTACAGTGATGAAAATAACCCTCTAGATATTGATTGCCAAATTTGAGCTTGCTACCCTGTTAGGTATGGATGCACAATCCTTAAAAAAACATGGATAAAAAAAATCAAAATGTCCTTAAACATCTCATATCCTCATTAAAAATTAAAACCATCATATTACATCCCCTTGGGTTGAATTAATCACTCAAATGAATAGAAAACCTCAACTTAGACACCAAATCTCTATTCTAGACTCATGCACCAACCTCTAAAAATGGAGTTAACCACTTTTTCCAAATAAAAAAGATCTTAACCATACTAGATCTCACCCAAATAACCTAAAATAATATGAAATATGATATTCAATCCAATTTAGGTGAAATCCATATAATTTTGGCCTTTGGACATACTAGGCCTTATTACATGCTTATGAAAAACATATTTACAAATTTGAAATCTTGAATATCACAAATTAGAGGGAAATCAATATAACACATCTAGAATATCTAAGACTTAACCAAGAACATAAAAAACATATTAAAATCATGAATATTCTCTTGTATCATTATTCTAAGTAAAAAAATAAGAATTCCTCATTTGTTGTTGTTCTTCATTAACTCTTCCACGCTTGTGCCCAGATTGAGGATGTCATTTGTAGTCAACCATGTTGCATCTTCAGCTAGTAGGTTCTTCCACTTGGTCAGGTACTATAAATATTATTTATCTCTTATTTTATTGACCACTTTCTTGTCCAAAATACTCTTAATCTCCTTTGGTACTTCCTTTGGCAATTGTTGTTCCCATTGGATGGCCTCATCAACCCCTGTTTTAGTCTCTTCTGTTGTTTATTCTCTAGTTTTATAGGGATATATATATACAACAATGAATATTGGAGAGATTATAATCCCATTTGGAAATTATATTTCATAAGAATTGTTTTAAAACTTTCTTACCACCTTGCATGGACCAATCTTCTTCACTTTTAGCTTGTTGTACTCTCTCTTAGGGAATCTTTCCTTTATAAGGTGAGAAAGAACAAGGTATACAATACTAAAATTTAATTCTCTCCTCTTTTTATCTGCCCTTTTCTTGTACTTTATGGTGCTTCCTTCAAGTTTTCTCTTTACTTGTTCATGCAAGTTTTGCATTGCATTAACAAACTCTTCTGCATCAGCACTCCTTGGTTCCATCTTGCCTAGATATCTTAACTCATATACACCCCTAGGATTTATTCCATACAATAATTGGAATTTCCTAATTCATGTAATTATATAGGGAGAATCATTATAGGATAACTCAGCTTGTGCAAGTACAAGATCCCATTGTTTTGGTTGCATACTTACCAAACTCCTCAAGATATTGCCAAGGCTCCTATTGACAACTTCAGTCTAACCATCATTTTTTGGATGGTAGGCTAAGTTTAAGCTCAAATGCATGCCCAAATTATTCCATAATGTCTTCCAAAAGTGCCAACAAACTTAGTTTCCCTATTAGAAACAATGCTCCTAGGGAGCTTATGCAATCTCACAATCTCTTGAAAGAATAGATTGGCTATGTTAGTAGCATCACATGTTTTTGAACATGGAATAAAGTGAGCCATATTTGAGAACCTATCAATAAATAATAATATATAATCATGACCTTGTTGATTTCTTGGAAAACCAAGTATAAAATCCATGCTTATAAAATCCCAAGCCCTGTTAGGAATGGGTAGTGGCTGGTACAAACCTATATTTTGACTACTTCCCCTGGCCTGATGGTATTTCTTGCACCTCTCAAAAAACATCTTGAAATCATCACCCATAGTTGACCAATAGTAATGAGCACTCAATTTTTTCTAGTGTCTTATTCTTCCCAAAATGTCTTGCTAAGTGACCACTATGTTTCTCCTTCACAAAATTCTCTCTCGTGGAACTCTTGGTTGTACAAAGTTGGATACCCTTGAAAAACAAACCTTATTAGATCATTAATTCTATACAAAGACTCCTATCAGGCCCTACTAGATTCATGCAATATTTATATGGTTCCTTAAAGTCTAGATCTTCTTTATCCATCTCCTTCAACTCTTCAAATACCAAGATGCTTACTTGAGATTCTTGTATGATTAGATTCCCATTGCCTAGAATTGATGATTTAATTGATTGTTTGAGTGGAGTTTTATATTTTTCCAAGATAGACTTGAAAGTTGGATACCATCAGATTAGGATGAGAGAAGGAGATGAATGTAAAATAACCATCAAGACCAATGATGGACTCTATGAGTGGTTAGTCATGCCATTTGGGCTAACCAATGCACTAACCACCTTCACGAGGCTGATGAATGAAGTGCTTAAAGAGTTAAATGGTAAGTTTGTGATAGTATACTTGGATGATATTTTGTTATTTATTCAAACTAAGGAATATCACTTGAAACATTTGAGGATGGTATTGAGTAATCTACATGAGGATAAATTGCTAATCAATGTGAAAAAGGGCAGTTTCTTAAAGGCAAATTTGATCTACTTGGGATTTGTGATTTCAAAGGAAGGATTGAAGATGGACAAGGAGAAGATAAAAGCCATAATTGATTTTCCTACACCCAAGAACACCTTTGAGGTAAGAATATTTCATGGTTTGGATATCTTCTATAGGAAATTCATAAGGAATTTTAGTGGAATTGTTGTTCTAATGATAGACAAAATCAAGGGTGATAAGAGAAGATTTAGTTGGACTGATGCTGCTAATAAGAGTTTCAGATTATTGAAAAATAAGGTAATTGAAGAAACAATCTTAACTTTACTCTGATACCAAAATTGGTGTCACCCTAAGATCACCTAAAGATACCCTCAGTACTACGGGACTGACTAAACACTTTATTTAACAAGAGTTTTCATGACTAGATGTGCGTTTGATAATATATAAGCAATAAGACTTGGGTTTCAATAGAATATTATGTAGAAAGACTCAAAGTCAATAAGTACCAACCTAAATTCCCTAAAAACATTCTATCTAGACTATTTACACCTATATAGATACCTTTAAATGATCAAAAACCACACCTCAGGTCATAAGACCTTCTTGGCTTTGTACATGGGCTCATGGGCTTGTAGCCCTATGTACCCTATTTTTCAAACATAACTTCTCTTAGATCATCATAACATAGAAATTGAATATGGTCTAGATAGAATGTGTACCAGATGCCAACATAAGATCATATGTTTACCAGATGCCCTGTTTACCCTATTTTTCAAACATAAGATCATAATTTTTTTGGCGTCTTGACACTTTATGGTTTGCCTTGTAGCTTCTTTTGATTGTAGACTAGGCCTAAATAGGGCTTATTAATTCTATAAATATGTATAGTGAAATTTCTTAATTCTTTGAAATCCTTAATTTCTCCATGTATGCATCCACTATTTAAAGTTTCAAGGTCAAACTCAATAGGTAATGGCACTTTCTAATTCAAACTTGTTTCTAGCCCTTGTATGTATAGAAAACCTGAGACAAAGTGCATAAATGGTTAATTAAGGAAAATTAATGAGTAGATAATGTTCTAGATAGTTTTATTAGGTCATTTTATCTTTATCATTTGGTTCTTGTGCTTTAGATTTTCCTTGAACTCTTTGCACCTTACTAAATAGAGCATTTAGAGGCCTAATTAGGCCTAACACAGTCCATAGTAGGATTAGGATGTACAAAGTAACCCTAAGAGAATTTGAGATATGTTATGTAATACCTTAATGGGTATCCATATCTTATTCAATTTTTATGTTATGATGAGTCTAAGAGAAGTTATGTTTGAAAAATAGGGTAAACATGGCTACAAGCCCATGAGCCCTTGTACAAAGCCAAGACGGTCTTATGACCTGAGGTGTGGTTTTTAATCATTTATAGGTATCTATATATCTATAAATAGTATAGATAGAATGTATTTAATTCATATAGGTTTGTCTTTTTTTTTTTGAGTCTTTTTACATAATCCTTTGTTGAAACCCAAGTCTTATTGCTTATGTATTGTCAAATACACATCTAGTCATGAAAACTCTTGTTAAATAAAGTGTTTTGTCAGTATAGTAGTACTAAGGGTGTCTTTAGGTGATCTTAGGGTGACACAAGTTTTGGTATCAGAGAAAGTTTAAGATTGGTTCTTTATTTACCTTCTTTTTCAACACCCTGAAACTCTTATCAGCAGCCTCAGTCCAACAAAATCTTTTCTTATCACCTTTGATTATGTCTATCATTGGAGAAACAATTCCACTAAAATTCATTATGAATTTCATATAGAAGATAAGAAAACCATGAAATATTATTACCTCAAAGTTTCTCTTGGGTGTAGGCCACTCAAGTATGGCTTTGATATTCTCCTTATCCATCTTCAATCTTTTTTTTGAAATCATAAATCCCAAGTAGATCAATTCTGCTTTTCTTAAACTACACTTTTTCACATTGATTAAAAATTTATCTTCATGTAACTTACTCAATACCATCCTAAAATTTTTAAAATGATATTCCTTAGTTTTAAGAAACATAAAAATATCATCCAATTATACTATCACAAACTTACCAATGAACTCCTTAAGCACTTCATTCATCAGCCTCATGAAGGTGCTTAGTGCATTGGTTAGCCCAAATAACGTGAAAAACCACTCATAGATTCCATAATTTGTCTTGAAGGATATTTCCCATCCATCCCCTTCTCTCATCCTAATCTGATGGTATCCACTTTTCAAGTCTATCTTGGAAAAATATGCAACTCCACTCAAACAATCAAGTAAATCATCAATTCTAGGCAATGGGAATCTATACCTGATAGTGATCTTATTAATTGATCTAGATTATGTACACATTATCCAACTCCAATCCTTATTAGGAATCAACACTATGGGAAGAAAACAAAGACTTAGACTCTTTCTTACCAATCCTTTGTTCAACAATTTTTGGACTTGGTGCTTGATCTCTTCATTTTTCATTGGTGTCGACCTGTATGCAGCCTTGTTTGGAATATTTGCTCCTAAAATAAACTCTATATGATGGATAATGATTCTAAATGGTGGTAAATCATTAGGCAAATCATCTAATATAATTTACATGTACTCATTCAACATATCTTGGATCTCTAGAGGTAAATCAGTTAACTTGGTGCTAGTGACTACACTTCTTGGCTTACCAATCACAACAAAGTTTACCTCTTCCTTCTTCATTTAATGTAGAAAATATTTATCACTCATGATCAGCACCTTAGAATTATATCCTATATCAACATCAGCCTCTTATTTCAATGGTGTGAGTGTATGCTTGATCCTATCCTTCTCAAATGTGTATGTATACTGCCTTCCATCATGCATGGCCTTCTTATCAAATTACCAAGGCCTCCCATGAAATATATGGCACACATACATAGGTGTAACATCACATACAATATAATATCTCTATTTTACTATCTAAAAATCCTCTTTACATTGTTCAGTTACCAAGATTTTGTGTCCTTTTTGTAGCCAAGAGACTTGATAAGGTGTATGACACACCTCATTCTTCAAGCCTAGTTTCTCCACCATCTCAGTTGACACAATATTGTATGTACTCCCACTATCTATGATGAATTTGCATCACTTCCCATTACTCTTACATGTGGTCCTAAACACAGTTTTCCTTTATGTTGGATCCACAATTTCCTTATTAGGCTTTAGCAAGATTCTTTTTAATAAAAGAGACTCACCTTCCTTTGGAATATCTTCATGAGTTATTGTTGGTCATTCAAATTCTTCTTCACATTGGGTCACATGTACACCTATTTCATGTCTGGTAGAAGGGTTCCCTAGAGAGTCATATGTTCTATGTCCTACATATTTGTTGCACTTGAAGCATTTACCCATGAATCTTCCTCTCCCTCTTCTATATCCTTGGTATGGACTTCTTCCTCTTGGTGGTTAGTTACCTCTTGAAATTTGTGAGTTGATGACCTCTTATTGAGATGTTTTCAGCTATATTATACCTCCTTGTGATCCTCTTACCCTAATGGATCTTCTCCTTCCTCATGAGAAGGAAGTTTGTTTCCTTGCAATCTTCTCCTCAACTTTCAAGGCAAATTGGTATGCCTCTTCAATTGTCCTTGGTGTGAGAAGGCTAATCTCATCTTGGATGAAAAAATTCAAACCATCAATATACCTTGCTACCTTCTCTATATCATCCTCAATATGGCCTGATATTATGGTTAGCCTATAGATCTCTTCAGTATATTCCTTTACAGATATGTCCTTTTGTTTCAAATTTTGTAATTTTTTGAAAAGATTTACTTGATAATATAAGGGCATGAATTTACCTTTCATTTTTCATACCATTCTATCCCAGATCTTGATCTTTGGAATTATTTTCTTCATCCTTTCTTCTTTCACTCCATCCCACCATAGGGATGCATGGATCTTCAATTTGGTCATGACATACTTAACTTTCTTGTCATCTTCTTTTATTCCTTCATATTCAAAGTACTTGTCTAATGCACTGATCCAATCAATCAAATATTTCACATTAAATTTCCTTCATACATTATAACCTCCATCTTTGGATTTGCATTCACCTTCATAATGGCTCTGATCAACCTCTCTTTAGCTGTATCATCTTCTACCACCAATTCATCCTCTAGTGGCTCTTCTTCTCCTTCACTGACTTCACCCATGTCATCACCTCTCCCTTGAGCTATCTCTACATATTGTAACCTAGTTTTTAGGTTCCTAAATTATTCTATTGTTACTATCTATCCTATTGGTATGCTTCCTCTAGTTTTGCCTCTATTCCTTACTCTCATGGCCATCTTGGAAATTTTCTTCTCTTTCACAAATCACTTTCTTTCTCTTCCTTGGATCTTGGATTGTGCACAATCCCTTTGGTTCTAATACCAAAATTGGTGTCACCTTAAGATCACCTAAAGACATCCTCAGTACTACTGGACTAACTAAATACTTTATTTAACAAGAGTTTTCATGACTAGATGTGCATTTAACAATACATAAGCAATAAGACTTGGGTTTCAACAAAGGATTATGCAGAAAGACTCAAAAGAAATAAGTAACAACCTAAACACCCTAAACACATTCTATCTAGACTATTTACACCTAGATATTTACCTTTGAATGATAAAAAACCACACCTTAGGTCATAAGACCTTCTTGGATTTGTACATGGGATCATCGACTTGTAGCCATGTTTACCCTATTTTTCAAACATAAATTATCTTAGACTCATCATAACATAAAAATTCAATAATATTTGGATACCAATTAAGGGCTTACATAACATATCTCAAATTCTCCTAGGGTTACTTTGTAAGGACTAATCATACTATGGACTGTGTTAGGCCTAATTAGGCCTCTAAGTGCCCTGTTTAATAAGGTTTAGAGAGTTGAAGGAAAATCTAAAGCTCAATAACTACATGATAAAGATAAAATGACCTAATAAAACTATCTAACCCATTATCTACTCATTGCTTGTCCTTAAATCACCATTCATGCACTATGTCTCAATTTTTCTATACATACAAGGGTTAGAAACAAGTTTGAATTATAAAGTGTCATTACCCATTGAGTTGGACCTTGAAACTTTAAATAGTGGATGCATGCATAGAGAAAACAAGGATTTTAAAGAATTAAGAAATTTCACCATATAGATTTATAGACATAGGAAGCCCTAGTTAGGCCTAGTCTACAAACAAAATAAGCTACAAGGCAAACCATAAAGTGTCAAGACCTCACAAAAAAATTCATTAGGCTTTTTTTTACGTCTCCTAAAGGTTTGAGCACTTACAGTAATGAAAATAACCCTTTAGATTTTGACTGTCAAATTTGATTTTGCTGCCCTATCTGGTATGCATACACAGTCCTTAGAAAAACATGGATAGAAAATATCAAAATGTCTTTCAACATCTCATATATTCATTAAAATCATATTAAATACTATTGGGCTGAAGGAGTCACTCAAATAAATAGAAAAATTCAACTTAGACACCAAATCCTTATTCTAGACTCATGCAACAAACTCAAAAAATGGAGTAAACCACTTTCTCCAAACAAATAAGATCTCAACCATACTAGATCTCACCCAAATAACCTCAAATCATATGAAATATGATATTATTACAAATTTAGGTGAAATACATATAATCTTGGCATTTGTATATATTAGGCCTTATTACATGATTATGGAAAACATAGTTACAAATTTGAAAATTTAAATATCACAAATTAGAGGGAAATCAATCTAACACATCTAGACTCTCTAAGACTTAACCAAGAACATAAAAAACATATTCAAAGCATGAAGATGATATTGCATCATTCTAATAAGTTGGACAAGTATCTATTAGATCAAGGATTCAAACGAGGAGTTGTAGACAATAATCTATAAATTAAGATAAAAGATGACCATCAATTGATAGTAGTTGTCTATGTGGATGACATCATCTTTGGTGGAAATAATGAGAACATGATAAAGGCATTTTCAAAGGTCATGAATAAATATTTTGATATGTCCAAGCTATGAGAACTATCATTCTTTCTTGGGTTGTAAATCACTCATTCTGAAAAAGGTATATTCATCTCACAAGCCAAGTACATAAGAAAGATGTTGGATAAGTTTGAGATGGAGGATTTCAAGTCAATTAGTACACCCATGATCAAAAAATTTAATTTAATCAAGGAATATGAGTCTTGATAATTGAATTAGACATCATATAGGTCAATGATTATAATTTTATTATACACCACTACCTCTAGACCTAACATCATGAAAGTAGTAGGTCTTGTGGGATGTTTCAAGCAGATCTAAAGGATAATCATTTGAGATCAATCAAAAGGATATTCAAGTATCTCAAGGGGATTATGGAGTATGGATTGTGGTATCCAAGAATTAAGGATTTCAATTTGATAGCCTACATAGATGTAGAATAGGTAGGAAGTATAGATGATATGAAGAGTACTAGTGGAAGAGCCTTCTTCTTAGGTGGGTGCTTAGTCTCATGGATAAGAAAGAAGAAACCATAATTATATTTATCTACTTGTGAGTCTGAGTATATTGTATCAACTTCATGTTACACTAAGGTCCTATGGATGAGACAAACCCTAAAAAACAACAAGGTACAATATGATGGTCTTAGCCCTATCTATTGTGATAATACAAGTGTTATAAGCATCTCAAAGAACCCTATTATGCACTCAAGGACCAAAAAAATTCCCATAAATTATGATTTTCTAAGAGAGTAGGTAAGTGAACAAAGTTTCAAAGTTGAATATATTTCCATATAGGATCAGATTGTGGACATCTTGACCAAACCACTTCCAAAGGCAAATTTTAAACACCTAAGGTAGGAATTTGGTGTAATTATTATCCCTAAGAATAATTGAATAATCCAAGTACTTAGGGGGAAATAATCATGATCATTATCTCTAATAAAGGGTGAGTTTTTCCACGAAGGTATGCATGGAGATAAGGAGATCATGTTTGTTTTATATCTTGTAAACTCATAATTCTATACGTTGACTATTTTGATTGTGAGGATTGTGATCCAAGGAGTTAAAAATATCACTTTGTAATTTATGTCAAAGGGGGAGAAATAAATAAATGGGGAGATAAGTATGATCAGTTTTTATTATGTTTTTCCATCAATGACAAAGGGGGCTCGTATTGTTGAGGCTTGGCATTGATGTTGTCATTGATGTCAAAGGTTGTTCATGAGGTATGAGGTCATTGAATAATGTTTTTGTTTTATTTCATCCTTGATAGGTATGAAATTGTTTGAAAAAATTATAAGGAATGTAAACAAGGTATATAAGAATAAAATAATGTTTTAAGATCGGTTGTCAAGATTGTCAAGTATTTGAACCTAACAGGAGACTTAAGAAGGCTTATGCATAGGATAATTAATCTTGTGCATAAAAGCATGGTGTATTAGTTAAATAGATACAAAGAGGCATAGTAACATTTTTTAGGATGCATGATAATGTATATGAATCATTGGATCACTCATTAGATCTTCAAGGTGAGTCTACAGGGATAGAACCTACAAGACTAGCATACAAATAAACTAGTTCTAGACTCTGCTTGACCTAATGAGGAGTCATGGGATGTTGTTGAGACATATGAAAGAAGAAAATTAGTGTAAGGTAATTTTATAATTTTATTGAGCATGTTATTAAGGTTTAAATTACATAGACAGTGGTTATAGGGTCAATTTCAAGGCCTAATATGACTTATAGGTGCAAAGCCTAGAGAACAAAGAAAGAGATGGTGGCCTAATGGGATATAGGGATCAGTTTCCAAGGTAAAAATGAAAATATGAGAATTTTTATTATTTTATAGGTTTTCCCAAGTGTGTTGACCAAGTCTAAGGTCAAATTTTGCAATAAAAGTCAAGAAAAAGTGTTTCAAGGTCTCTTGAGTGCACAAAATGAAGGGTTTTCAACTCAAGAAGGTATTTCATGTGTTCATTGGCATGTGTAACCTATACATGAGAACCTAATACATTCATGGTATATTGGGAAGGGTCCTAACTCAAATTTACAAGCATTGGTTTTTGAAATAAGGGGCTAAGCTTTATGAATGATCGTTAAGACTGTAAGGTGGTTTAAACCTCTCTAAAACCCTAACTTTAACCCAATATAGAAGATATTGATGGAAATATCTCAAAATGGATTGAATGACATATTTTTATGATTGTATAATGTAATGGAATATCCCAGGTACATCTAGGTGGAATTTATTTATCATGTGAGTGAGTGGACCCTATAGAAATTGCCTTATTTCTTAGAAATTTATTGTAGCAGGTAGAGTTGACTGAGTCAAAGTTTATAAATGGATGGATGTTGAATATTAAAAAATTTATTATTTTTACATGGTGGTTTTTTAGTAGCTATATATATCATACTTTTAAAAATAGTCATGCAAGTTGACCTATCGCTAAAAGGCCTAATGGTGCAAATAGAGAGAAAAAATAAGCAAAAGTAAGAATGAGATTAGGGTTGTGTTATCATGGATTAGGGATGGATCCAAATGAATGGGAGTGTTTTTCAATAATTTTAATACATGTATATATTAGATACAATATTTGGATATGATTTTATATAGTAGGAAGTTGCTCTCAAATTGACTTCTCTAAATCAGTGAGGTTTGTGTACAATAAAGTCATGAGATTGGTATGTAAGTGTTAGGGACCCCTTATCCAACGGAAGCACAATTGATTACTTTATTATAAGAAATTAAACACAGAATTATACCAGAATGATTAAGTAACTAGAAACTTGAGACAATAAAGAATTTGAGAGACAATACACACTCTTGTATTAAATACTACTAGAAGAAAATACAATAAGGAAGATGCCACTTCTTCCTCCACCTCAAAGGCTTGCCACACCTCAAGACCTTTTTCCCTCTCTCTCTTTCTCAACAAAACAACTCTACAACCTGAGTTATTATCCCCTCCTTGAATTCTTCAGCTGATCTCCTTGACCTTACACCTGTAGATCTCCTTGACCTTACTTGCTTGCTTCAATGTTGTTACTTGCCTGCTTAATTTACAATACATGCCTCATGGGTATTTAAATAGGATCCCATGCATACAAAAATAGAATTATAATTACAATAATTAGACATGTAGCTCGTGACTATAATTAGCCCTTTAACATGCAAATACTCGCTTCACTTAACTGACTGTTCGTCAACAACAGTTCTAGAACCGCCACAGGCAACCGACGTCGGTCCCTGTCTATCTGGTGCTAACCGACGTCGGTCAACTACCTGCCGACATCGGTTGCCTTCTGCACTGGTAATGACCGACGTCGGTCATACTGTCAACGTCAATACTTTTGAAACTCAACAACCTCTTCATGTGTGCAACAGTTGAAGCTTTTAGCTCCACACCCTAACAATCTCCCACTTAGAGATAAATAGCTACAACTGTACCTATACCTGTACACCATATACTATGTTCCCTTGGCTCTGTATCCCTTTTCAAAGTCACTCTTGAAGACCAACCACCACAAAACTTGTGATGCTATACCTGTCACTTATGCAAAAAGAATTTTGCTGCTCCCAAATTCTTCATGACATACTTTTGAACCAACTCTACCCTTAGCTCACAAAACTCCCTGTATATGAAACCCTGCAACAAGGAACACAATACAGTAACATGATAATGTAGCTAATATTATCTAACCTGGTAAAGAAAAAATACAATGGTTAAACCTCCATTGCCCTATAGCCGAATCAAGACCATATACCATAGCCTTCTATCTCATGTGTCCATTCACTCTCTTCTCTAATATGGGAATCCATCCCTCATCCAGTACTTTCTTTCAGCTGACAACTCTACCAACAAATACCTATTTGGTTCTTCTCCAAGGACTCACACTCCTCAACCATGCCAAGCTCCCACTGTTTTTGGATTCTACCTGCATTGCTTCTTCCATCTTCCTAGTTATTGACCATCAGTAAGCAATATAAAGAAGGTGAACAATGAATATGAGGTTCACTTACCCTTTCTGACCTCCATATGGGCATTTGAGACTCCTTGACAGCTTGTTGTCACCCAACATCCATTCCAGTGACCGATCTCGGCCATCTCCCAGTCTGCTCCTGACCGATGTCGATTCCCTGCACTAACCCTGACTGCCGACGTCATTTCCCTGGCCGACGCTGGTGTCTCCCCTGCCGACATTGGTTCCTACCTAACTGACGTTGGTCTTCTCTAGCCGACTCTACCGACCCTGCTGGTCTGCACATGACCGATGTCGGTTCCTGTCTAGCTGACGTCGGTGCCATAGGAGCACCGACATCGGTACCTGTGTTTTCCTGTAAGTGATGATTTCTTTATCCGCGAGCTCATCTTGGATCATAACCCTGTCCATACTACCCTGCTCAGATTTATTCAGCCCCTGTGACTGATCTCTATCCATCATCTCCTCTGTAAACACCAAGGCTTCTTTGTTCCTGTCAAAAGCATCAAATTTCCTTTTTCTGCAATGAACTCTATCTATGCTTTCCGAATCTAAACACATACCTTTTGAATCAAGAACGTCCATTCTCTTCTTATTCATGTGACCAAGCCTATTAAGCCACATCTTTGAATCTACAGCTGAAGTAGATAAACCAGAAGTAGAATCAGTAATACAAGTATATAGATAAAGAGTACCTACTTTCTTACCTCTTGCTAGAACAAGTGCACCCTTGGTAACCTTCCAAGAGTCCGTTGTGAGGATTATTGTGCATCCCTCATCACCCAACCTTCCTACAGAAACCAAACTCTGCTTTAAAACTGGGACATGCATGACCTCCTTCAACACCCATGTGTTGTCCATCTGCAATTTCAGCTGCACTTTCCCTTTGCCAACTATTTGACAAGGCGTACCATCCCCTAAATAAAGAACTCCAAAGTCTCCCTGGACATACTCATGGAACAAATCTCTGTTTGGGGATGCATGAAAAGAAGAACCAGAATCTAAAATCCATGATCCTACCTGACTATCCAAAGAAAGTATGAGAGCGTCCTGTACCATAATATTTGCATCCTTTGCTTCTTCATTACCTTCATGTTGATTCTCTTTATCTCTCAACCAAAACTCCTTCTTTGTGTGTCCTTTCTTTCCAAAAAACCATCAGGTGATACCTTTGGATTCAGATCTCCTTCTCGACCTTGATTTCCCTTGCTCCACTTTCTCTCTTTGCCTTCCCCTGCTTTCTGCACTTAGAGCATTCCCTGATGATTCACCTGTGCTTTTCCTACGTATTTCTTCATTCAAGATCACATTCACAACATCATCAACTTTTAAGATTTTAGAAGCAGATGCAGAATTACTTACTGCCATAACCAAACTATCCCAACTTTTAGGTAAAGAACATAATATCAAGAGAGCCTTTACTTTATCATCAAAAATAATATTGACTGAAGCTAATTGGTTTACCAAACCATGGAAATAACTAAGATGAGTATGCACCGATCCACCTTCCTGCATTTGCAAAGTAAATAGCTGCTTCATAAGAAATACCTTATTAGAAGCCGAGGGCTTTTCGTATAAATTTACCAAGGACTTTATCAACTCTTTCGTTGTCTTGCACTGTGATAAGTTGGAAATCACAGATGATGCAAGGCTCAACCTTATGGAACCTAGAGCCTTCTGATCAAGAATGTTCCATTCTTCATCCTTCATATCTGTGGGCTTGCATGCAGCCCCACCCAACGGTAAGTACAAATCCTTTTGATACAGATAGTCCTCTATCTGCATCCGCCAATGTTGATAATTCTTGCCGTTAAACTTCTCCATTCGTAGCTTACTTTCTTCTACCATTGCTGAACTCCCACTCAATCAGAAAACCTTGTGAATGACCTGTAATCAAACAATACCCTGCTTCCTGCAAATCGTAGCTCTGATACCAAATATTAGGGACCCCTTATCCAACGAAAGCACAATTGATTACTTTTTTATAAGCAATTAAACACAGAATTATACCAGAATGATTAAGTAACTAGAAACTTGAGACAACAAAGAATTTGAGAGACAATACACACTCTTGTATTAAATACTACTAGAAGAAAATATAATAAGGAAGATGCCACTTCTTCCTCCACCTCAAAGGCTTGCCACACCTCAAGACCTTCTTCCCTCTCTCTCTTTCTCAACACAACAACTCTACAACCTAAGTTATTATCCCCTCCTTGAATGCTTCAGCTGATCTCCTTGACTTTACACCTGTAGATCTCCTTGACCTTACTTGCTTGCTTCAATGCTTTTACTTGCCTGCTTAATTTACAATACATGCCTCATGGGTCTTTAAATAGGATCCCATGCATAAAAAAATAGAATTCTAATTACAATAATTAGACACGTAGCTTGTGACTATAATTAGCCCTTTAACATGCAAACACTCGCTTCACTTAACTGACTGTTTGTCAACAGCAGTTCTGAAACCGCCACAGGCAACCGACGTCAATCCCTGTCTGTCTGGTGCTGACCGACGTCCGATGACTACCTACTGACATCGGTTGCCTTCTGCACTAGTAATGACCGACATCGGTCATACTGCCGATGATGGTACTTCTGAAACTTAGCAACCTCTTCATGTCTGCAACAGTTGAGGCTTTTAGCTCCACACCCTAACAGTAAGACCAATATTTCTATTAGAGATTATGATATATTTATTGTAATTTATTTTGAGGTTTTTTTAGGATCATATAAATGCATTTGAAATCTCTTAAATTATTTCTATAGGTATTTTAGGTCATTTTTTCCATGACTATGTTTTAAAGCTTATTGGCAGTTTTGAGTGGGCTACTTACAGAGAAAGGTTTGAGTAATTTTGCTTATGTTATGAGGTATAATGCACATGGTGGTGACCATAAGGCCATGAAGATTATCTGAATATTATTTTTTTCCTTGGTTGTTTGACAAGATTATGTTTTTGTTTTAGTTGTTCAAGACAAACTTTCTAGGTATACATAGGCCTAATTATGAATAGTGCTAATGGCATGCTCCAAGTGGTGGTTGGAGATAAAAGGTGTCATGGACCCAAGATGATCTTGGTAGAAGTATATTCAAGTTAAATATGATATTTTCCTACATGTGAAATATTTGAGAGTGTTCTAAAGTGTTTAAAAGGTAATGTTTGCTAATGAAGGCCTAAATGAATTAGGTCTCCTTAAAGCCTAAAAGGGGTTTTGGTCCTATATGTTATGATCAACCTATTGTAATGTTTGATTCATGAATTTTTCATGTCCTAAGGTCCATTATATTTAATAAATAAGTGTATAAGTTTGTATGGCTGACCAATATGTGTATTATCAAGATCCTCATATAAGAACAAGGCCTAATAGGCCTAATTGTCTAGAGTGTGAATGTGTATGTTGAAGCTAATGAGATATAAATTTGAAGAGATGAAGGAGGTATTTTATCAAATATAGAGGGTATATATAAATATGGGTAATGCATATGATTATTATGTTCATATGACCTAATCAAGACAAGAAGAGGGCTAATTGAGTGAACAAGTCTAGAGACCAGTTTGAGAAGTATAGCTATGTGTGAAGAGTTAAAGATGGAGATAATCATATATCATATGACAAAAAAGGGTTTTGAAGGTGTTAATTTTTTTTGAGGTAACTTAGTTGGTGTTGATTCATCTGGGGGATTGGTGCCTCCTTGCAAGTGGGTGATTGTTAAAGCCTAGTTAAGTTGGTGTTTAGCTACTTGGGGTTGGTGCTCCAAGTAAAGTTGGTGCATCACTAAATATTGATTTTTGACTTATAGGATAGTATTCCATTTACATCATTACTGGGTTTTCTTATCCTTGAGGGATTCCCACCTAAATAAGTGTTTTGTGTGTTATGTTCCTCTCTCATGCTCATGGATCTTAATGTGTTGCTAGCTTATTATATTATTTTGATAGTTCATGAATGATAAGGTAAAGATTGAATTTTTTTTTAAGATAGATTAATCCCCCCATTCTTAGTCATTTTGATTCCAAAAATAATTTATTTATAGTTTTTCAAATCTGAAAAAGAATATCTGTACAATTATTTTGCAAAAATATGTTATATTTTTTAGGAGTCCCAAGAGATGCATCTTCCAAGTCAACATTTTAGGATTGAAGGGCTTGACAAGGGTATGAATTCATATTCAGGAATATTGGGCATGAGGGCACACCAAAAGATGTGCTTAATGGATTTTTGGTGGAGATAGGCTAGGCAAGTGGGATTTGAAACCCACATGTGTTTGATTTAATCCCCCATAGACAAATCTTGGTAGATAATACACCAAAAGAAATGGGGTTTTTTAGGCTCAATAAAATCCATCCTAACATTATCAAACCTTTGAGCCCGAATACAATAGAGAGATTTAAGGAAACACTAATGATTGAGGGTTTTAGTATTAATATTCTAAGGGGACAAAAGATTATAACCCAACCTCAAGGAATAGTGATAGAACGATGTAGCTATTAGCCAAGACTAGTCCTTTGACCATGGTTAAGAGAGAAAACTCCAATTTTGTGTAAGTATTCTTCAGGTATGGAACTCTATAATTCAAACATGGATTATGCATCTTCCTTATTTAGACTAAACTTAGACTTTACCATATTCTAAGGAAGCTAGTCCCAAGTGACCTTATAGAAGAGGTCTCCAATCGTGCAAATGACATTTTTAAAGAGTCTAAATATTTTGACCCAAGTGACAATGGTAAAATGGACATTATGGAAATTCAATGTGGGAGACCACCATACAGATTGAGAATTGAGAAAGAGACCATTTAATCCACCCAAATGAGGTGAGTTTTGAGATTTTCCAAAGCCTTGAAAATGATTTACATAAAAAAGGTGACCCCTATCTTAATAGACATAAGAGTGATGAGAAAATTTTGCAAATGAATCCCTTGCCAGACCTTTTTTCCAGATGAGCAACCTTGAGAGATGTTGTGCCTCAATAATATTTTCTAGGCCTCATCCCCTTCTAAGATTTTCCTGGTCCATTTAACACCAAGAGCAAGCCTTTTAACCTTAATATCAATGAACCGAAGCCCACCAACTTCTTTAGGATGACAAAAAATTACCCAAGAGACTCTGTGAAAACTGTGGTACCCTTTAGAATTGGCCTAGAGAAAGTCTTTTAGAAAAAAATTCAGCTTCACATAAGAGTCATTCAAAGGATCCCAAGAATATGAGTAGTAAACATGAGTAGTAGTGAGCACCTTAGAATTAGTTTGGAACTTCCAGCCAGAGTCAATGGTTTGGTGATCTACAAGGAGATTTTTTTCTCAACTCTTTAAACCACATAGGACCACAACTCTATAAGGGAGGCTATAAAAGTAACTAGAATGACTAATAATTTAAACTAAACCAAGAGAGGATCCATTGACACTTATATCCCTCCAACCAAGGAGGTTTGGCTGAAAGGGACTAATGATAACACTAAGTCTTCTTCCATTGAATGGAATACCTAGAGGCAAGGTAGAAAATGTCAATACATTACATAACATACTTAATAAAGTCCTCATATTCCTAAAGTGTGAGGAAGGAGTCATCAACAAATTTCATATTAATCATCTAGTGGTATGACTTAGTGTGAGTAATACCCTTCATAAAACCCCTAGAAGCATGGCTTCCCAAAAGATATTTGAAGCCCTCAATAGCCAAAACATAAAGAAAAAATGCAAGGGGATACCCATCTATAATAGATATGTGAAGCTTAAAATTTTGGGATTGAGAGCCAATTATAGTAATACAAGCCCCAACATATTAAAACAACATATTAACAATGTGAATAAATATGGGACCAGACCTAAGAGCCTGAAACATAGCTATGATAAAAGGCCATTCGATCCAGTCATAATCTTTCTCAAAATCAATCTTGATGAATATCACCTTATGGTTGGTTATCCTGGCCCATTCCATATCTTCCCAAATAACAATAACATAATCCAAAATGTATCTATGTTGAACAAATCACATTTGTTAAATCCTCACAATTAAGGGGAATAAATGATTGATTATGAGGGCTAAAGAATTAGTAATGATTTTTATATATACATTAAGCAAGGTGATGGGCCTCTAGTTGGTAATTACCTCAGGGTCACTGGCCTTAGGAATGAATTTTATGTTACCTTGATTAATGAAATGGCCCAAAGAGTTGGATAAAATAGCTTCAAAGTAAAATTTATGAAGATTTGGTCCAATTATATCCCAGAGGGTTTGGTAGAATTCACAAGGAAACCCATCAACTCTTGGGGCCTTGTTAAAGGCCATCTACATGATGGATTCCTTAAGGTCACTAAAGGTGAGTAGCCTATTATAGGTAATTATTTGTGTTTCTGAGAGCTTATAGGGGATTACTTCAAGGCAATGAGAGAGAGCATCTTCATGATAAAATGAGGAAGGATGCACAACAAATGCTCCATGATAGTGATGCAAAAAAGCTTGTAAGATGTTAGGGAATTTGGTAAACCTGTCTAAAGCACATCTAATGGATTTAATTTTATTTGCATCTTGTCTTTAATGAAGGAGGGAGAAAATTTATGTGGTCACTTTGTCTCCAACTTTCAACCAATGCATCTATTTTCTAAGTTGTGCTTCTCTAGCCTTATAAGCCTCAGCTAACTAGAGATTATGTATCCACAAGGAACCCTAAGTCTACAATTGACAGATTAAATGTGTAGGTTCCAAATCCTATGAAACCCTAAGGTATTCACATTTTTTAGCATGATTAATAATCTACCTAAAGAGAGTTACTTGTTTTCCATAAATCTATAGAAAAGAGGTGGTGCATGCTATTACATTAGCCCACCACTTAATCTAGCCAGTATTCATGTGGGTTTGGGAACTAGGTTCCAAATTATAATGATATGCTCAATAGTTTTCTCATGTTTGAGATGGCTAGTATTTAGGTAAAATTGATAATTATGATATTTAACAAGGAGGGTAGTCCAATTAATGTAGAAGTAATTAGGATGATGGTCATACAAGAAAGTGCCTAAGATCATAGAAATAGGTTGATCATGAACACGAGTAAAGAATAAAAGGTCTTGTTCTACTAGGAAGGCATAATCAAGACACTAAATAACTTGATCTTATCCTTGAAAAAAATTAGACCATGTGAACTAAGGATAATTTGATTCTCTCCTCCAATGGTGGTTGGGATAAAAAACCCCAAGTTTATTTTGCATGTAAAACCATGCCTTCCATTCCCTTGCACACCATCTCATGGGGAGACATCCTTCTTTGTTTTCATTAGACTCAATCATGTTGAAGTCACCAAAAATAATTCAATGTGAATTTGGAAGAGAGTCTGCCAACCATCTCCAAAACAACGTGTATTCCATAGTATCATTATAAGCATACAAGTTGATAAGACCAATGATGTAATTATCAAAGTCAAAAAGAGTCTAAACCACCTTATGGGTGGGGTTAGAACCCTAGGAAATAATATATTAAGGTAGATCATGCACCAAAATGGTGACAACCCCTCCATGACCAGGCTTGTGATAGGTGGCCTAACAAAGGGCCCTAGGATAGATAGTGTGGCTAGTAGAATGCAGCAATAAATTAAAAAAATTGACTTCTTTCATGCATAATATTTTCATTTTGAAAAAATAATGATAACTACTCCTGACCATATACTTACATGTCAAATCAGCGAGCCCTCTAATTACAAGAATAATATATCATTGGGAATCATCAAGGTTCATATCATTTCCCTTTGTAAGACCTCATAGAGCTACAAACTGATTGAAAGTTGAGCTAGGAATGGCATAGTCTCTAAGTTTGAAAGGTTGCCTTTTGTTTGGTGCATAATCCCCATATGTAGAGGGTGATGGACTATGAGAGGGCCATAAAATAGCTTTATGGTTGAATGTCACAAGACCAAGCTCTGAATCAGAGTCATTCACCCCTAAAGGGTGCTATGAGGATGGAGTCGTAGGAGCACGAGATGGGGAAGAAATAAAATGGGTGACCGCTAGAGGAGAACATGATATAAGAGGTGAGGGTTTAAGTTGCATGGAAGTAGGGAATTTACCAATATATACTCACAAGTTTTCCCCCATGGGGGCTAGTACATAGTTAGATGGGGTATGGCACTTCCACAAATTTCATTATTCTACCTATTAGAGACTATTGTGTACCAATCATAATTTTGGGGTTTTGAATGAAACCCAATTTTTTCTTGAGGAACAAAAGGAGTGAGACAATTATAGGGCATTTTCTAATTATATGGTCTAAATCCTAGCATAGGAAACAAGTGATTAGGAGGTTGACATAAAGTACATGTTGTGTGAAATGATTGTTATATAATTGAATCTCAATGGACTCTTTGAAGTCTTTGGTAAGGTTTATTTCCACATAAACCCTTGTCTGAGGATGTGTTGCATATAACTTTTGTTGTTCATGGCAGAAAAAGTGGCCTAGAGGCTTGATAATTTGATCAACAAAATTCCATGGAGAAAGAGGTAAGCCTATAAATTCTATCCAAACTAGGATTTTAATTTTAGCTTGTTCTGAGATTTGAAAGTCTCGAGTCTAATGGGAGAAAACAACCAAAGTGTTGTGAATAAAATAGGGGCCATAATTAATAATAACTTTGCAATGTTTGGTGTTTGTGAAATGAAATAGGAAGAAACTCTTAGTGAGTTTCTGAACCCATTCCAGTTTCACCTCATGGCCTTGCTAATGGTTGTGAATCCACTGCTTTAATAGGATGTCTAAAGGAACTTGACCCATAAAATAAGCAACCAAGGTAAAAATTTGAAAATAATTATAGGATTTATCAAACTTTGGTAAATCCAGAACCACATATGGTAAAGAAGTGTCAGGGTTAGAGTCAATACCTCATCAAAACCTTTGAGACAAACTTCTAAGCTTATTTTGATGTCATTACTTCTCCAAATCCCACTAGTAATCCATGTATCAAAAAATTCAGCAATAATGGCACAAGCCATTTAATAAAGAGAAGGTAGCACTTCCCAAAGGGAAGAAGGCCAACCTGACTCTGCACAATAAATATGTTTTCAAAAGAGAATTAATCTCATTTAGATCGAAGACAGATCAATGGTGTGATGGATGGGGAAACACTAAAATCTCACAAACATCTAGTGCTCTGTATGGCTCTTTCCCATACTCCTCTACACCAATCTTCTTTCAAAAGTTTTGAAATTAAGGCTTGATCACTCTCAATTCACCATAAATTCAACATTTCTCAAAATTCCTCCAAACGAACAAATTTAACTTATACCTGCAAAGCATATAAAAATAGACAAGAAAATCAAGCTTCTTTTGAGGCCATACCATGATGCAACACTTTATCAAAATTAATACCAATGTGACAAGTTGGATACTGTTGTATAATTTAGATATAAAAATAGTTTTTATTTTTTTGATTATCATTGTTTTAGGCTGTGATTTTAAGTTAAGAATCAAAGTTTGAGGAATATCCATTCTGCCAAATTCATCTCCCTTATATCATGATAGATTTTATCAATAACAAAGATTAATCTCTAATAATTTTTTTATGAAGCAAATGTTTTCACTAATTAAACTAACAAGCCTTCACATATTTTAACAAGAAAGGATTCTAAAAAACTATCATTGAAACTAGCAATTAGTTCCAAATGACCTACAGACTGAAAGGCAACGTTGCACCCCCAGTTTTAGATGTTTTAACGAGAAATCTTGCATTCTTTGCGTTTCTGGCAACACAGCTTAGTAGAGCTCCTGAAAGATAGTTAATTTGGGCTAAGGATCTAGTCTTCTACAGCCTATAAATGGCCTCTATAAACTATAAATGGTTTTGCATGACAGTTGTTGAAGCCCTCCATTTCAATCAAAACATTGCATAACACAAATTTCATTTTTTCCCTGCCACTTTATTTACCAGTGCCACCCTACTATTAATAACTACTATTTTTACATCGTATATTCCAATACTTAAATGTTATTCTTCCTACATAATTGCGTAAGAGAAATAAGAGATCGTATTCTCTGCATTCAATGTATCAAACGACAAAACAAAATTCATGAAATTATTTCTGATGTATGTCATGTCAACAAAGGAAGATCTCTAAAATAATTAGCCAGTGTATGAAATTATGCAAACAAATTAAAAGTTTATACATTTTGCAACATAAATGATATTATGATACATCTCTTTTTCTGTTTTTGTAACCTTCAAATAAATGAAGACTGATCACAATAGGTTATTTTTATGGGAAGACACTATGTTGCCTTTGAGTTGTATATGTAATACTTTTTGGCAGTAAACAGAAATATATTGTGTTTATTCATTAACTACTAACCTAGTCTTGGCCGTTTACATAAGAGCATTACAAACAATTAAAAAAAATATAACTAATGATGCTGTGGGTCCCTTCCTTTATCAGGATCCGGATGTTTGGCTGGTTTCAGAGCCTTAATCAGTCTGGTCCGCATGGCAACCCAACCTCTCTGGAATACCAACAAAAACATCATTAAACATGGATTCTTTTAAAACAATGTGCCTTATTATATTCATTCCAATTCAATCATCTAGATTTTGAACTACCTGTGAAACATATTTTTGACTGCTTATGAAATTCAATTCTTATATACCAATCACTAAACTAGTTAATTTCAAACATTAATTCCCAAATTTCCACTTATCACAAATACTGACCGATTGAATTTATCCTTCCCTTGCAGTCATTGATCCATACTCCCCTGTTGGATGACATGGATTATAGCTCAGCTGCAAGCCATTTAATCTCCACTGCCACTTGCTTTCCAGTGATGTATATTTTGTCAGTTTGAATTTAAAACTTTAATAACTTCTAGCTGCTCACATACCTGAAGCTGCACCCAGTCTATCTCATTTAATCTATGCAGCTATTTACTTGCTTTGGAAATTTAATCTATTAATATTCTCTCTCTCTCTCTCTCTTTCTCTTTCTTTCAGACTTCGAGAGGCTTCCAGGTCTATCTCTTATTGTAAACTATTTTGTATGCTCTGTTTTGATATGAAAAAAAGAAGACTCTAGCGAAGCTCTGCTTCCTTCTTGGTATGCAGTAGATGTAAAACTGATTGTATGAGTAATAGATCTATTGGAAGATACAACAATGTTTATGGGAGCAAATTAATAAATAGATTAAAAAAATTCTATGTTTATTTTATGTGCATTTTCCCCTATTTTTCTATTTGTTTTGTGTTCAACAATTTGGCATAAAAATCATGTGATATGTTAGTTTTTGTCAATTGTATCAGAGCTTAAGGTTATTCAAAGAAAGGCTTAAAGAGCTGAAAGTTATCAAAGCTAAGGGCTTCATCAAGCCCAAGTATTCACTATCAACAATGGCAGCCACAAGCACAAGCTTAACAAATCTACAAATTCTTCAATTCAATGGCAAAAACTATGACTATTGGTCTATCACAATGAGAGCTTTGTTTTGTTTTCAAGACATATGGTATCTAATAGAGAATTATTTTCTAGAACCAGCAGATGCAACATCATATAATGCTCCATCTCAAGCAAAGAAGGATCTACTAAGGAATAATAGGAAGAAAGACTCAAAAGCTCTCTTCTACATATTTTAAGATGTAGATGAGAGCATTTTCCTAAGTATTACAGCAGCAACAAAGTCCAAACAAGCATGGGATATTATCCAAACAACATACCAAAGAATGGCAAAGGTGAAAACAACAAAGTTGCAAATGCTAAGAAGAGATTTTGAAACAATCTTGATGAAGGATTCAGATTCAATAGACTCATTCTTCACACAAGTGATTGGTTTAGTTAATCAAATCAGATCTCATGATGAGACACTTGAAGATAGAATAACTATTGAAAATATTTTAAGGAGTTTACACACAAGGTTTGAATCCATAGTTGTGGCCATAGAGGAAACAAAGAATCTCTCACAATTTTTTGTTGATGAGCTTCATGAATCTCTCATTTCTCATGAACATAGGCTAAGAAGGTCAGCAAAATCATCTTTGGAGCATGCTTTCAAGACACAAGCTTCAATCAACCACGGAAGAGGTAGAGGAAAATCAAATTTCAGAGGTAGAGGAAGAAATTCGTATAAAGGTGGAAGAAACAACACATCAAAATCAAGTGGAAGAGGTAGCAACCAATACCCAAATCAAAATGCAACTCAAAATCAGCCTCAAGGTCAAAGGTATGATAAATCTGAAGTCCGATGTCATTATTACAAAATGTATGGGCATTATTCAAATGAATGCAGAAAGAAACAATATGATTTTGGCAAACGAAATGCAAATTTTACAAGAGAAAACCAAAATAAAAAATTAGAACAAAGCTCCATGTTTTTAGCATGTAATGTTGCACAAGCAAATGAAAAGGGTGTATGGTTTTTAGACTCAGGATGTAGCAATCACATGATAGGGAACTTAGAAATATTTTCTAGTTTGGATGAAAATATAAAATTAGATGTCCCTTTGGGAAATGACAATAAGGTAGCAATCAAAGGAAAAGGGAACATCAACATTCTAACCAAGAAGTGGGAGAAAAAGTATAACTTCTATGTTTATTTTGTTCCTAGATTAAAACACAATTTGATGAGCATTGGGTAGCTCGTTCAAAAGGGGTATAAAGTGTTTTTCAAAAACAAAGAGTGAACAATTTCAGATAAATTTCCAAGTAATCATCTCATTGCAAAGATCCAAATGACAAACAATAGGATTTTTCCCCTAAGTTTGAAGCCGGATTTGAATGTAGATTATGCTCAAGCACACCACTCAATGGCTCCACAAGTGAATAAATAAAAAAATACAATAGTCATGCAAACAATCTTTCAAGCAGAAATAAAAGACAAAAGTTGGCTTTGGCATCTAAGATTTGGGCATTTAAACTTTGGAGGCCTAAATTTGCTTCTTACGAAAAACATGGTCAAGGGACTCCCACTAATAGAGAAACTAGAAAGCACATGTGAAGGGTGCATCTTGGAAAATCAACATAGAGAATCATTTCTAGCAGGGAAGTCAATGAGGGCAAAAACACCTTTAGAGATTATTCATTCAGACTTATGTGGGCCAATGCAAACACCTTCAATTGGTGGAATATTCTACTTTTTGACATTCATTCATGACTACTCAAGGAAAAGATGGGTTTACTTCTTAAAGCATAAGAGTGAAGTGTTTGATTATTTTTGTCAATTCAAGGCTCTTGCTGAGAAGCAAAGTCAGCACTACATCAAAGCATTGAGAATGGATAGAGGTAGTGAATACATTTCAAATAAATTTCTAAAATTTTGCAAGGACCATGGAATTCACAAGCAATTCACAACTAGGTACACACCTCAACAAAATGGCATAGCTGAAAGGAAAAATAGAACTATCATAGAAATGGCTAGAAGCATGTTGAAAGCAAAACATTTGTCAAATAAATATTGGGCTGAAGTTGTATCATGTGCATCCTATATAATGAATAGATGTCCAACAAAGAGTGTCAAAGACATGATTCTGGAAGAAGTTTGGAGTGGAAGAAAACATAGTGTTGCTCATATGAGAGTTTTTGGATGTGTGGCATATGCACATGTGCCAGATGAATTAAGAAACAAATTAGACAACAAAGAAGAAAAATGTATATTTGTTGGATATAGTAATGAATCAAAGGCTTACAAGTTGTATAATCCAATAACAAAAAAAGGTTATAATCAGTAGAGATGTGCAGTTCATTTTAGAGAAAGCATGAGTGTAACTGATATATATATGGCAATGAAAATTTAGGGTGAGTGTTGGAGGACATGGCTTCTAGCTTAGCTGCAAACCATTTAATCTCCACTGCCACTTGCTTTTCAGCCATGCATATTTTGTCAGTTTGAATTTAAAACTTTAATATCTTCCAGCGGCTCACATACCTGAAGCTGCACCCAATTTGTCTCATTTAATCTATGCAGTTGTTTACTTGCTTAGGATATTTAATCTATTATTTCTCTCTCTCTCTCTCCTACCTATAGGCTTCGAGAGACTTCCAGGTCTATCTCTTTTTGTAAATTGTTTTGTATGCTCTGTTTTGATATGCAAGAAAGAAGACTAGCGAAGCTCTGCTTCCTTCCTAGTATGCGTAAAACTGATTGTATGAGCAACAGCTCTATAGGAAGATACAACAATGTTTATTGGAGCAAATCAATGAATAAATAAATAAAAATTTGGTGTTTATTTTGTGTGCATTTTCCCCCCTTTTTTTTTTGGTTTGTTTTGTCTTCAACAATTTGGCATAAAAATCCTGTGATCTGTTAGCTTTTATCATCACCTAAATCTTTTGCGAAAATAAACAAAGCCAGTTAGAAAAGCAAATGAAGCTGGAAGATACAACAGACTTGCAGATATGGTACAGAATGAAATGTTTATAATTAGCATTGAGGGCATTTGAAGCCACCAGACAATTATGGGTTGTCCGTGGAGAAAATGTTTCCCAAACCAAATGCAGAGAGGAGAACATTTGCAATTCCTTCCAAGCAGGAGCAAAAGCCCTTCTCCTTCTGCTTCCCATGATCCATAACAAACTCATCTCCTATCTCTTCATTGGATGGAATCTTCCAATCATTTGTTAAGCCAAACTCCATGATTGTCTCTCTCTGGGACTTTTGTAAATCTTGTTTTTTTCACTAGGCGTTCGTTGGACATAGAATTGCAGGTATTCGGCTGTGTATATAATATAAAGTGAAACAAATATATGAATAGTGAAGGAAGAACTCATCAAAGGGAGAAATAGTAAAAGCTGAAAATGGGCCAAAAGTTTGCTGATGCAATCCATTCACGTGTTTGAAAACCGGGCAAAAGAAGGAACACATGATGCTCACACATTTCACAGGAATTCTCTAATCAACTTGTGTAACGACAAAAGTCTTGTTGGTTGAATGAGAAACTATGCAAACTATAATAAAACCTCGATCATGTATTTATATATGTCTGAACATGTATCGTTTATTAATTTATTTCCATAGTCAACTCCCCAAAACAGATGCCAATCATTTCCATTCGTCATTATAGTTCATATGAATGGGTATGGGAGCATGGCATGGAAGCATCGGATATAGTTAGCATAGTATGGTACAGCATTATCTCCATACCGGAGTAAGATGATTCTGACATCGACCAAAATCACTCCATATGCAAGGTATTATGAAGGTTTCTTTCCAACGATCTCGGATTGCTCTCACTACTCTCAACTTCCGTTGAAGACTTGTATAAATGAAGAACTTAAAAAAATATAGTTTGGTTAAAAAAAATATAACTGACCTAGATTTTTATTTTTCTTTTCGTACATTCCATTGAGCATTTCTTGATTTGGGTTTTTTTTTTTTTTTCTCTGACTCAAAAGAGAAGATAGGATGGAAATACTTTCACCATTGTTTGTATGTAGGTGTTTTCTATTGAGCATGTCTTGATTTAAGATTATCTTTTACTCTGATTCAAAAGAGAAGATAGGATGGAAATAATTTCATCATTATTTGTATATAAATGTTTTATAAGTTTTAGGTGTATTTATTTCATTTACATTTAAGTTTATTTATAATTGTATTTAGATTTATACATTTTTTATTATTTTTTGTTTCGTTGTTTTTCATTTTTTCTCACCCTATATTTGAAACATAATATAAATGTATATTAATACAATTTAATTAAGATAAGTTTATGTTATTATGAAAATATTTAAACTTTAGTAAAATGATGTATATTTAGATAATAATGAATCAATAAAAAAAACCTTAATAAAATGATGTGTATTTATTCAACAAAGAAATGGTAAAGAAACTTAATTAAAATATAATTAAATCATAATTTAAATATAAATCCAAACCATACATAACAATGTAATAATGTGGAAACCCTAATTAAATTATAAATATTTTTTAATTATATTGTATAGAAAACCTAATTAAATTTTAAAAGAAGAAACCTTAATAATACTGTGTAGAATGTAATACCTTTTGGTGAGCTAATGTTACCTTATCAATTTCAGCGTATTCATCATATGTGTTGCCTTTTTTTTCCTTGTGTTTGTATTTTGCTTATGTTACGCCATGTTTGTTAAGTAGATCATTTGGTTCTGATTTGTGTTGTTAGCAACTTGAATCACATTGATTTTATCATACAATGGATTTTGAACATGAGATGATAGTCTGGCTAAATTTTTCTTACTTGTCATCGGTCCATAAAAATTTGAGAAGATGTTTGTATGATTGTTGATCATTATAGTTATAAAAAATATAAGATAGGATCATTAAAATGGTTATTTTTTGACATCTTTTAAAAAAATTAAGATATATGTAATACTATATATTCTCTGACACATACATATATAAAATTATATATTAAAATTTATATATAAAGTGGTGTATATAAAAAATGTTTTTTATAAATTATTTAAAAAAAAAAAGTGAACGACCCTATGATAAATATGAATGTGTTTTGTTTTAGCAATGAAAAACATTAATTGAACAACTTACATGATTATAAATTTAATTTGATTTTAAGCTAAGATAGTAGTTGTCAAAGTGAGTTTTTAAGCATTCAACTTAGGCTATTAATGAATGTTACTCAGACTGTTGTCAAGACCTCCTTTGACCTGTCCTAGTATTATGAAAAATCTTCAGCCATTGTTATGTTGCTAGAGACTATATTGAGCCAAATTTCGGTCTAAAAGTCATCCTCAGGAGCGTTCCTATTGGGACCGTATTATCCATAGTTTCACCTAAGATTATGATTTTACCGTCTTTAAGCCATACACATTTAAACTTATCAGTGAATAAAAAAATAAATAATTAAATAAAAATAATCAAATCGTCGTTTTCTAGGGTTCTTTAGTGCGTATGGAAATGACCCATTTTAGTGGAGGGGACCCTAAGGCAATGGAGCATAATCAGGTGTACGGTGCCCTAAAAAATGTGCACTCTACAAAAATTTTAGTCGTAATATGGGTTAAATAATAGTTTATTCTCTCAATCTCTATCTGAATCGGTTATAAGCTTCATTTGTGTGGTATACAAATTTGTCTATTTAGAGTTTCATGCAAACTTGGCCTTCTAACAAATTCTATGGAACTTTTCTTTATTTCTTTTTTAGATACTACTTGTGAGATTTACTCGCCTCTCTCTCTTTCTCTCTTTACTGCATACCCTCACACTTCTCTGTATAATCAAAGTTGAATTTTTGAATTCTCGAAAACAAAGGAGTGAATATCATTTTATTAAAAAAAATTAAGTGACAGTTTAGAATGCAGGGATTCAGTCTTATCTCTTTTCACGTGTCATATTTTGCTAGTAGTAAGAATTGATCCTTGGTGGATTCTTTATGAGCCATGCAACTTCCCCAGTTAAACCAACAACCATTCACATCACTTATTAAAAATTTAATGAAGATGATAAAATATATAAAATAAATTTAATAAATTCATAACAAATAAAAAATTTGAATTAAAATATAAAATTATGGAAGTAAATGTATAACTATAATATGATAGTTGAATTAATTATAATAAATTTATAGATAAATTAAATAATTATTTATTTCATATATATCTTTTAAAAATGTAACATAAAAGAGAGAAAAATTAGAGACAACCTTAATTTTTTATCTTATTTTATGAATTTAGTAATAAGTTAAACAAATATTTATTTTCCCTGTATTGAAATATAACAATTTTAAATAGTGGTGTATGTAAATTGCTTTTTGGAAGTGTTGATGTTGGAGGAGCAGCGTCGAGCTCCCACTTCCAGCCAAATGTCTTGCATTTTTTTTTTTTTTTTTTTAATTTTGTTACCCTGGCTTTTGGTGGAGGCCGACAGGGAGATTGAAGAGATGCATCTCTTTCCTCTCACTTGTATATATAATAATTCCTCATTGTTCAAGACATACATTCGAATATATTAAATCACAAGCATAATTCACAAGGCAGAGCAGACTTCTAAGGAGCAAATCAAATTATTTCAAGAGCAAATCAAATTTATCAAGTGTGATCTTATTCATTGTGCTTCAAGAAGTGAAGCCATACCTGTAGGCCTTGGATTTAGCCATTGTAAAGCATATTGTTGTTATTATCATTCAATATATAAGAGATATATTATTGCTGGGTTTTCCCCTTAAAGTTGGAGGTTTTTCCCATGTTATCTTGTTGTGATCATTGTTCATTGTGTTGAATTTTTTGATTGCTTTAATTTTGATCATAAAAATTAACATGGTATCAGAGTGGGTTTGAAGAAGATCGTGATTAGATTTGTCATTGCAGCAATACTCTCTATTGTTCTTTATATTTGTTGTCTATCCCTATTTTAGTCAAGATGGTGAACGGTCTTAAAATTGAGGATAGACTTGAAGGAGCATCCAACTTCACATCATGGAAGTTTAGAATCATGCTCACCTTGGAATAAAATGACTTGACCGAGTTTATGGAAACCAAAGTTCCCAAACCATCGAAGAAGGAAGAGAAGTTGCAGTGGAAAAAGAAAGACATCAAGATGAAGAAGATATTGGTTGAATCCATTAAAGATCATATTATTCTGATTGTCTCCAAGTTGAAGATGATAAAGGACATGTTTAAAACCTTGGAGGAGATGTATGAGATCAACAACACCATCGGGGCTCTTGCACTGAAGCAAAAACTACATCATGTGAAAATGGCAAAAGGAGAAACAATTATTGCTTAATTTATGAAAATTTTAGAATTAAGAAATCAGCTCTCTATAATTGGTCATGTAGTTGATGATAAAGACTTGACCATGATTGCTCTCAATGTCCTTCCTTCATCAGGGGAATCTTACATTAAAGGAATCAGTGCAAGATCGAAACTTCCTAAGTTTGATCAATTGAGGGTAGATTACATTCAAGAGGAGTCTAGATTGGCCACTAGAGGAATTGGTCAAATCTCTACCAATAAAGACATTCTTGTCCTTGCCTCTCAATCATCTAAAAAGAAAATCAAGAATGGGAAGAAAGGATTCTTCAAGAGGAATAGAGACAATGGAACTAATGGTGCTCCCACTTTCAAGAAGAAGAGGGACCTCTCCAAAATCTAATGATTTAGGTGTGACAAGTATGGTCACATTGCCAAGCATTGTCCTTCCAGGCCTAAGCAACAAGCCACCATTGCAGATGTTGATGATGCCTCTCCTTAGAAGGAATCATGTGAATATTTGTTCTATTTAGCATTGTCAAACAATGTACCTACCGACACCAAAACTTAGTTGATTGATAGTGGTGCATCTCGACACATCACTTGTTTTAAGAAGCATTTATCAAACTTGATGGAGAGAAATTCTAGTGCACAAGTTATCATTGGAGATGATGCTAGCTATTCAGTGAAAGGGATTGGGATCTCTACTCTCCACTTGAATTCTAGCATTACTCTAAGGTTAAGTGATGTTCTCAATGTTCCAGGCATCAAATGCAATCTGGTTTCCATTTTAGCCTTGGAAGATAAGGGATACCAAGTTGCCTTCTTTGAAGGCAAAGTTCTTGTGTGGATGAAGAATTCTAACTTCAAAACTACTTAAATAATTGAAGTTAGACATGAGAGCCTCTATAGGCTAATAACTTGTCCACTTCAAGCATTAGTACATGATTCTTCAAGCTTGTGTGATCTTTGGCATTGAATATTGGCTCACTTACACTTTTGGGCTCTACCTATCATGGAGAAGATGGTCACGGGTCTTCCAAAATTCAACCAGGAGGATGAAGGTACCTGCAAAGGTTGTGCCATTAGTAAGAATACTAAAAGTCCATTTTAAAGTAGAGCAAGCAGATCTAAATGTCTTTTAGATCTCATTCATTTTGATTTATGTGGTCCAATGTCTATTGCTTCTTTGAGTGGTTTCTTGCATTACATTATTTTTATTGATGACCACTCTAGAAATACTTGGATTTATTTCTTGAAATCTAAAGAATCTAAAGAATTACTTGAGAGGTTCAAAGAGTTTAAAGCTTAGGTAGAGAACTTATCTGGGAAGAGGATCAAAGTTCTAAGATTCAAAAATAGAGGGAGTACACCTTTGAAAGGATTCCTTAAATTTTGCATTGAAGCAGGGATTAAGAGGGAGTTCTATGCCCCTTACAACCCTCAATAAAATGGTGTTGCAAAAAGGAAGAATAGATATATTGTAGAAGCTGCCAAAGCTATGATTCATGATCAAGATCTATAAACCTTCCTTTGGGCTGAAGCATTTGAGACAATTGTTTATGTTTAGAATAGAAGTCCTCACTATATTTTAGAGAATATGAGCTGGAAGTAAGTCATTTGAGGATCTTTGGTTGTCCAGTGTATGTTCATATACCAAAAGATAAAAGGACAAAGTTGGATCCATCTGGCAAGAAGGACATATTTGTAGGCGATAGTGAGACTTCAAAAGCCTATAGAATTTACATTCCAGGTCAGAAGTTGATTGAGATCAGCAGGGATGTTACATTTGAAGAAACATTCAAAATATCTAAGAGCATTCATATGGATATAGATAATGAAGACTAAGAGTCTCCTCAGGATATGGAAGTTGACCATACTCCTGAGATTCAGAGTGAGGTTTTTGATTCAAAAGAAGATGATGATCCAGTTGAGCCTTTGGAACCAATTGATGGACCTAGTGATATTATTGTAGTATAAAAAAGGCCTCAGTGGACTCGAGAAAACATGCAAGAGGCAGGAAAATATGCACCTCCCCGAAGATCTCTTAGAGAAAGCAAGAGACCTCATAAGTTCTCAAATTATGTGTTATTAATGAGTTAAATTATTGAGTCTGAACCTTCTAGTGTTGAGGAAGCTACTAGTCAGCAAGTATGGAGAGATGTTATGGCTGAAGATTATCAATCCATCCTCAAGAATGATGTTTGGGATATCGTACCTAGACTTGAAGGAAAATCTGTTGTTTCTTCTAAGTGGCTCTTCAAGATCAAACATGCGGTTGATGGAAGCATTGAGAAGTTCAAGGCTAGGTTTGTGGCTAGAGGATTCTCTTAGAAAGATGGAGTAGATTATGAGGAAACCTTTGCTCCAGTTGCTCATTATATATTCGTCAGAACCATCATTGTTATTGCAACATTTAAAGGATGGAAAATACACCAAATGGATGTAAAGACAACATTTCTAAATGGTGTAATCGAGGAAGAGATATATATTGAGCAACTTGATGGATTTGAGGTTCATGGGAAGGAGTCTCATGTTTTCAAGCTGAAGAAGACTTTGTACGACCTTAAACAGGCTCCTCGTGCTTTGTATGAAAGAATTTATCGATACTTGATGAGCTTGGGTTTCTCCAAGAATGATGTTGATTCAAACCTATACTTCAAGGTAATTAATGGCGAATAATTAATCTTGCTTCTCTATGTTGATGATCTACTTATTACCAGAGAAGATCACCTCATTTTCAAAAATAAGAAGGACTTAGCTTCAAATTTTGAAATGAAGGATCTTGGTCTCTTACATTACTTCCTTGGTTTACAAGTATGGTAGAAACTAGATGAGATCATTCTAAGTCAAAGGAAGTTTACTATTGGCATCTTGAAGAGATTTGGTATGATGGATTACAAACCAATGTCTACACCGATGGAGACAAATTTGTTGAAGTTAAAAGAGGCTATGGCTAGTATAGATCTGGTGGATCCTAGCATGTACAAATAAATGATTGGATTATTGATGTATCTAGTTAATACTAGACTAGATATTTGCTATGCAGTGAGTGCACTTAGTCAGTTCATGTGTGAACCAAGGTAAATACATCTTGTTTCAATGAAGCATATCGTAAGATTCTTTTGTGGCATAGTTGGGTATAGCTTGAGATATTCTTCTAATATAGACTTGAAGTTACATGGATATGCTGATTTTGATTGGGTAGGGTGTGTTACTGATCGGAAGAGCACCTCTAGATGTTGCTTCAGTTTGGGATTTGCTATGATTTTCTGGTGCAACAAGAAGCAATCATCTATAGCATTGACTACAGAAGAGGTAGAGTATATTTCATCTTGTATGGCAACTTAGGAAGCAGTATGGCTTTGTAATCTCCTTACATGATTGTTTGGACAATCAATAGAGCCTACTATCATTCATTGTGATAACTAGAGCTATGTGAAGCTTTCTATCATCCAGTGTTTCATGATAGAACCAAGCATGTTGAGATCAAATACCATTATATAAGAGATATGGTATTGAGGAAAGCTATAGAGTTGAGGTATATCAGCACTGACAAGTAGACGATAGACATTCTCACCAAGACTCTCTCCAAGTTAAAGTTTGTGTACTTTTGAGATAAGCTTGGTATAGTGGAGAATACAACCTTAATTGAGAAAGAGTCTTAGTATCAGTGATCCCTTGATAACGAGTTCTTCTCTGTGAGAGAAGTTTGAGGTGAAATACCTTGATAACAAGTTCTTCTCTGTGAGAGTATTTCCAAGTGAAATCCATTGATTCCACACTCTAGGAGAGCCATGGTGGATGTCATGTAAGTGATGAACACTTGTACATACTATACATTATTGTAGCCATTATGGTTGATATCATATTGAGGTGATATTTGATATCACGATGTGGTGGTATCTTTCTTTTCAAATATGAGTAGCCATTATGGTTGACATCATGATGAGGTGATATGTCTTATGCAGCTGGAAGTATCCTCCCTAGCTGAGAGGGAGTGTTGATATTGGAGGAGCAGTGTTGGGCTGCCACTTCCAGCCTAATGTATTGCATTTTTTTTACCCTAGCTTTTGGTGGAGGTCGACAGGGAGATTGAAGAGATGCATCTCTTTCCTCTCACTTGTATATATAATGATTCCTCATTGTTCAAGATATACATTTGAGTATATTCAATCACAAGCATAATTCACAAGGTAGAGCAGAATTCTAAGGAGTAGATCAAATTATTCCAAGAGAAAATCATATTTACCAAGTGTGATCTTATTCATTGTGCTTCAAGAAGTGAAACCATACCTATAGGCCTTGTATTTGGCCATTGTAAAGCAGATTGCTATTCTTATCATTCAATATATAAGAGATGTATTGTTGCTAGGTTTTTCCCTTCAAGTTGGAGGTTTTTTCTAGGGTATCTTATTGTGTTCATTGTTCATTGTGTTGCATTTTTTGATTGCTTTAATTCTGATCATAAAAATTAACAGGAAGAACATGGTCATGCCCACATGTTGTTGCTTCTCTACTTTGCATTAAAAAAGGCCAAACAATAGAACCTTATGAAATAAATGTCACAAAAAGTTTAATTTCATGTGGAGATTGGTGGAAAACTTAATAGTCAAATTGTTATGGAAGTATTTCTAAAATATATATGGAACATTATAGAGAATTTTTAAAGACTTTATAAGAGGTGGAATCCTTCTATCAAATTAAATATATCAATGATAATGGTGATATCCTCAAATTGAAGTACATATGGAACCAGGATTAACTAGGCATGTGAAATTTGGACATTGAAACCATTTTAATATTTAACTTATATTTTCACCCATTGGTAATTATGGTCATCTTAAAAAATGGTGTTATTTTCATGTTTAAAATGATTAAAATGTTTAAACACATTATAAATTATAGCATTGCAATAAAATATGATATACTAGTTACCGTAACTCTTGGTATCATTGTAATGTCCTTATGTAATATAAGAAATTATTATTTTCTCAATTTTTATAAAATAGGTTGTGACTATTGTTATCCAAATGTTGGAGCTAGTGGTTAAATTTCATGATGGACCCTACTATCTAGTAAAATATTCATGATTGTTATCCATTCAATTCCCTTAAAAAGTTAATATGGTTCATCTTTTATGAATGAAATATTAAAAGAATAAATATATATGTACTTATGATATTATTTCCCTAGGGCTCAAGGGCAATATGTAATTATGATATTATTTCCCCAGGGCTCAAGGGTAATGACACCACAATCTCCCCTTTTGCCTACGATGATGGGCACCATTATTTATGATTGGTTCCAATGACTTATCAATTAATTAATAGTTTCTTCTTTTATCATGTGTGCACTTAATATTTCACCTATCCATTTTGCAGTTTCACAGTATTTTTTTTGCTAGATCATGTGGTTAAATTTCTCAACATTGGTAATATTGTTTAACATATTTATTCTGGAATATGGTATGTTAGTTTATTGTGTGTTGTCCTAGTTGAATGTGTTCTTGGTTATTTCTTGCTCGGTTGTTACTTCTATATGTTCAGAAGATTTTCTTGGTTTTAAAGAGAGAGAGCTAACTACTCTTGGATAAATAGGTTGTAATGTTATTGACAAGGGTAATAATGTTAGCCAAGTCATATAACTAAGTAATGAAATTTGATAACCTTCCTCTTCACACTAATTCTTGTTTATGATTGGTTTAATTATAGTCAGCCTTAATTATATGTATGAAGGTGATCATCATAAATATGTAGGTAATTCAGTGAGTGGGCATAATCATAGAGAAATAACCCTTAGGATGGTTCCATAACATGGGAATCAATGACTAACATTAGGGTGTTCATGAAACACATGTTTTGACAACTAACCCATAGAGTGCTTATCATTAGTGTGGATTTCAAGGGTGTTCTCCTTATGCATTGATAACCTTCTAGTTATTAGCTTCTTGTTATACTTAGATATATAGTGGTTGAGACTAGAGTTTCATTTTGGGGTGTAACCTTTTGGTACCTCTAGGTAAACCTTGTGTTTTTCCCATCTTCAGAAATACTCTCAAGAAATAGGGGTCCTCTGAAAAGTGTACGATACATATTTCTAAGTCATCTATCTTGTTCAATCAAAGGAATGTGGATTCCTTTAGCATTAATTTTGATCCCCATTTGTGTTATTGTATGAGAGAGCTTTAGATAATCACACACACCTTGAGTTGTGATGGTGTTTTACGATAAATGACTTTTGAGTGTGTTTTTCCTTCTTGAGTTTGATGTCTAGAGCTTATAGAATCTTATTTAAATCACATTAGATTGTTCCTTATTGGTCTAGAGTTCCAACCCTCTTTTGGTAATTATGTTTCATGAATAATTCCATCAGATGTTCAAGGAGAATTACATCAAAACCTGATTTAGAGGAGAAAATATGTACAATACCCAAGTTGTGGTATGGGCATCGGGTCTAGGTAATAGGCTAAGTTACGGGTGATCTATCATTGTCTCTTGAGATAGTATTATATGTTATTTTTGAATTAACCCTTGTAAAACATAATAATAAGATTTGAAGATTAATCTATGTTTTATTGTCGATAATCTATTTATATTAAGAGTGAAATACTTTATGTATAGGTGCCTCGAGATGGTTATTATATGGCAACCTTCCTTGCTTGAGTACACCCTTGGGGGAAATGTTTGTGAAAAAATATTGTAGAAACTCCTCTTTGGGTATGCCTTAGTGAAGTAGCCCTTTGATAATTAAATATAGTCTAAGTTTGAATTGTGTTTTTTGTTGTTAGATGACCCTTAGGTTATTTTGTTAAACTAGTGAAATCATGAAAATATAACAAAAGTATACTCTACCTTTAGGAATTTATAATTGTTCTTCTCTTATAACAAAGATATTAGGTTAATACTAATGATCTCTCATGGGGAGTAATAATATATAAGACCAATTGGAATTTAACTTACTTTAATCTATTGTATCTTGTCCTTTTAAGAAGCCTTGAGGAGGAAAATAAAATGGAGTTAAATAAATATTTGAATAATTTTATGTGTTGAACTCATGATGCAATGCTGAAAATATGACAAAAATAGTTAAACTATTAAGAAACAATAAATAAATAATTAAGCATCATTCAATTAAGTAAACCAAAAAAAATTACCACAATTTTTGTGGATTTCAAGACAAACATTTTGGGCATGACATTTTAGTATTAAATCAAGGGTTCAATACTAGGAACTCTGCTAAGATCAGTGTGTTTGGCTTAGTTACTTTCTACAATAAACAAAACATAGAATGTGTACTTCTAGTTCAATCAGAATTATTTCATGAGACATTTATGCACTAAGATACCATTGGTAAAGGATTTTAGCCTTGATTCCTTCAACATCATAGAAATTGAGATTCATGAGTGGATACACATAGAGACATGCATATTTTCATGAGACACTCTTGTGGCACTAGGTGCTGACACTCTTGTGGCACTAGGTGCTATGTATGGAATGACTATTTATTATGCTTTATTGATAGTGATAGTGATAAATGGTTGTCAACAATATCATCAGGGATGACATATGTACATTGGTTGGACTGATGAGGCCATTTTTATCCTTGTGTATTACTAGTGAAATTGTGTTATTGTATTGTAATGTGTTTGTACCCATTGTCATCAACCAATGTAAATAATGTCTTTTGAGATAAATATATGTATCCTTAACCTTTGTAGTTGTCCATATACATGTGTAATTTTAACATATTATGTAAACCATTAAATCATTTTGTATATGTATTTAACCCCTTAAACAATTCATCCTCTCTAAATAAACAACATCGTTATATGATCATAGTGTGTATGTTGTGTACAAGTATGAAATTTTTGTTATTAAGTCTAATTTTGCTTTTATGAATGTAAATGTGTTTATGATGTACCTTGTGTGTAAACCCCATGTGCGTAAATGTTGTGTAAATTAACATTCATTTATGTAAACATATAACATCTAATTAAAATTGTTATTGTGTAGTGTTGTGTTGTGTTGTGTGACCCTGCATTATTATTCTAAGTGATTGAAGACTAATGCAAGTATGGGGTTTGATGTTGGAGTAGAACTATGTCTATATTGGCTTGAAGTGGGTTGCGGGATAGGAAGTGGAGCTTTAAATAGGTTGAAAACCCACTTTTCCCCTTTACATGAGGTAGGTATCTAAATATTTCATAGGTGTGCAACATGAGTGCCTTAGGCACCATGGGCTCTTCATTTATAATGATCACCTTATGGGTGATGTGTTATTCCACCCACCCCTTAGTGGTTGTTGAAATAATAACCCTTATGGTTTACATTTTAATGCAACGGTTTGGATATTTTGTGAGACATATGGAGAGTGATTTTTTCTTTTACCTCTGGGAGGTAATCGAGGCTTATATTTTTCCTTCTACCTTTGGATGGATTTCTTAGTCACATAGTGCAATAATGTGAAATTTTTGTAAAAATTTTGTGCCATATTTTATTCTATTTAATTTTTCTTTAAATCCAACACTTTTGCTTCTATTTGATTTAATTTGTGATAAAGAATTTATTTTATGATTATTGATTTTATTTTAAATTGAATTAAAATATTTTATTATTTTTTGTTTATGACTCTCTTTAGTGGTCACTTGATGATTGATCTTATCATGTTATGGAATTATTTTTATTTTGAAATTTTTATGTTTGCTAAAGTGTTGGTTTTATACATGTTTGTAATGTGCATGTTATTCACTTTGTGCAAGTATGGGAGAGAATAAGTAGCTTGGAATATAGATTTAGGATTGCAATGAGAACATGTATAGTAAGGTTAATGACACCATCCTTCCCACTCACTAGATGTAGTTGTCATAGGATACTATCCTGCTTCTTGAGAGGTTTAAGTAGAATTTTTCTTGAAATCTCTAAAGAGGATTTTATTGGGAAGTCTAAGGAGGATTTTATTGGGAGGTATAAGGAGATTATTTTCAGAGCACAATGATTGCTCTTTTATTTCTACATTGGCATTGCTCCATTTAGATGTCACTTTATTTTTGTATAGTGCACTCTCACTATGGGATGGAACTTAGCTTGTCCAACATGATATTACAAAAAACTAATTTTATTTTTGCATATGTTACTTATCAAAACTATTTGGTAGCAAAAATTATTTTGATTTCAATTGATTTGTGATAGATTTTGTATGGCAGTATGACTCTGGGGACTAAATGAAAAAATGGAATCAACTAATTGACTTGAAACATACAAGGATTTTATTATTATTATTATTATTATTATTATTATTATTATTATTATTATTATTATAGTAGTTATAGTTTAAGTTTGATAATTTTAAACCTTATTATAAGAGAAGACCTTACATAAGACACTTACAATGAAAATATGTATGATGTGTGAAACCATGTTTGAAAACCTTAAGGATAAATTAAATCTTAAATCATATTAAACCAATGTCAATACTAGTTGAGTTAAAAATATAATTGATTATTGTAATTATGTGAGCTTGAGTTTCATTATTGGTAATTTGGTGTGTCCTTTGGAAGTACATTTGTGTATTTGGTTGGTGCAACAAAGACAATTCTTTTATAAGAGGGGGATAATGTAATACCCCTGGTGAGTTAATGTTTTCTTATCAATCATAACATATTCATCGTATGTGTTGCATTTTTTTGACTCCCTTGTGCTTGTATCCTACTTACATTCTCTGATGTTTGTTGAGTAGATCATTTAGTTCTAACTTGTGTTGTTAACAATTTGAATCATATTAATTTTATCATATGATGGATTTTGAACACAATACAATTGTGTGGCTAGATTTTTGTCACTTATCTTCAGTTTATTGGAATTGAGTGAGATGTTAGTATGATTGTTAATCATTGTGGTTATGTCAAATCTAAGATAGGATGATTAAGATTTTTATCTTTCAACATTTTTATGGAAAGAAATATATATTTAAGATATTTGTGCTAGTATATATGTATGTGTATATGTATATGTATATATACACACATACATATGTGTGTATATATACACGTGTGTGTATGTATACACGTGTGTGTATTGAATTTTATATATAAATAGATATGTATAAGAGATAGAGAGACGAATGGATATAGATAAGCTTTAAGTAAATATGTTTGTATTTATTGAGATAAATAAAATATGTATATGTTTTTTTCTTTTTATTGGATTAATAATTTTAATAATACTACTAAAAGAAGGGGGTTGGCTAATGACCAATAACCCCTGTCTTAAAATTTTGATGAGGGATTACTTCTTTAACACTGCCCTTAAAATATTAATAGAAGTCTTAGTAGTAGGAGGAAACATTATGATCATTATGTATATTTATTATAATACTTCGAAGTAATCATAATTAATGAAATCAATGTTTTATCCTACTGGTAAACATTTTGGTCAAGGGGAGTAGTGTGAATGAAGGAAATGGAGATTGAGGCGACAGTGTTAACGATCAGAGATGTGAATGAAGGAAATGGAGATCCGCAAATACAAAATTTTAAGGGTTATGAATTGGCGACGGGCCACTGGGAGTGACGATGCCTCCACATCAATCATCATTCCAATTACAATTAACATCAAGCACATGACCGCCATTATTCTCTTTACTGACGTCATTTTTATACAATAACGGAGTTACAACACTTATATGTTTGTTATGCAAAACGTAACTGATTTATTCTTTGCCAGTTGATTTTGGATAATTAACAGACTAGATTACATGCATTACGTTGGTAGCTTAGTTGGCTGTTTTTTTGGGAAAAATCAGGACAGGCAGCCAATTGGAAATTTTGGTTACTGCCTAATTCATTCAAATATTTTCATGGTGCGGTAATAATTATCGCTGCAAGTGTTTAGATGTCTTTAAAAAAAATAGTTCCTTATCGCTTATTCCGCCGAGAGTGAGAGAGAGCTAGATTAAACATTCTTTACATATCTTTGTTTTTTGGCATAGATTTTTAATGATGAATTTTATGAAACTTTTTTCATGGAAAGTGGCAGAGTTGTTATTCACAATCTTGAAATAAAAGACTCGTAATATATGTATACAAAACCATTGAAGGAAAAAAATATCACATTGACATTTTAGGCAAAAGAAATAATACCAATAGGAGGAGGATACAAATCGCTTATGCCATCTTAATTATAACATTATCCTTGATAAGATGGTCATTACTCATGATTATAAACTAGTATTGTTAAAAACATTGCCATCGTATGTAAAAGGATCATTGACCTTATACTATGTCATAAGTAATGTTATAAAAATTAAAATGCAAAAGGCAACTTACTTAGAGGGCACACTTGTATAATACTAGCAAAGCCAAAAGAGAATTTCTAAGCATGGCACTTGTATGACTTCGCTGATAATTTTAAATGATTTCTGAAGCTAGTAAAGGTTGGCTTAGAAGCGACGTTAACTTTTGAAAATCTAAAAGACATGAGTGAAAAATTGAAAGGGGCGTGTTATTTGCATGACAGTTTCTATATTTTTTAATTCCCTTTGAACTTGTAATCTTGCTTTGCAAACCACCTTTACTTTGAGTTAAACAAAGTCCAAGGCACTTGGATAAGAATGGGCTAAGGAAAAATAAAATATTATATTAATTCTTGTATCATGACAACGTTTGAGAGAAAATTGCACCTAGATTCTATTGTCAAGAAAATAAAGAAGAATTTACTAAATATAAAATACGAGGGATTAGAAAACATAGCAAAAAAAATATATCACAGGAATGCCATGGTTGATAGCCTAGAAAATCCAACTTCAATTTCAATCCTTTCAGGCTATTAATGAATTACCATAAGTATTCATGAAACATACACATCATTCATAGCAATAAGCAAGAGAGACAATGCAAGATCAAGCACATAACCCATGCCATATGTGGGAAACCCTCTTCGGGGATAAAACCCATTGAAACCTATAGTTGGACTACTGTCTTATAAAACAAGAACCAATTTAAATCAACTACAACTAATCAAGGAACTACCATCCCTTATTTAGTAAAACTGCAATCCCACAAAGTGCTACCACACCTATCTTGTTGAGCTGCAACAACAACTAGACTTTTAACAAGTTTCATCTTACAAGGAGGTTGAAACCCCCTTAGATGTTGATCTACCATAAAAACACGTATAAACACATTCAACTTTGAGCTGTTGTCTTCGACACCTGGTGATGGACCTTTGATTATCAATCTTCATCTTTGCTCATATTTAAACACCAAGAGCACGATACTACCAACAAAATTATGACATATAGGTCATACAAATAGTTATCAATCTGTTATGCTTTTCAACCCATCTACTAGGCACACACATCCTTCACCTTGCCTTCACTCACCATACACACACTCTCAAATAGTCTCATGAGCATACTCACTCATTGTACCTCTTCTAGGATTATTAGGTCCAATAACCTATGTGAATAACTTCATCACCTTGATAAAAAAAAGCATGTCTAATTTTTTTTGCTCTTTGCTAGTCCTTACTGACTTGTACCTTCTCTTTCAAAAGTTCTCTCCTTCACTTGGCTCCACATCTGCACACTCATTCAAGTCTAGAAACCATCACCTTTGGTTTCACTATATATAGAGCTTTCATGATTATCACCATCTTGGTTGGCCAATAGACTTGAGATTATATCACATCAATACATGGTTCAAAATAATCTACAAAGGTTAGCCATAACATCTATGAGTCACCCTTAAGTAGCTACATCTTTTAATAAGGCCTTTGTAGCTCATATAGGTCTCATGTGAACCCATTCACTCCTTTATCACTTTATCAAAAAAAAAAAAGACTACTTAAAAAAGTATTGAATCATTTCATATGATCTATATGTCCCCCTTAAGTTCTAACAACCAACATATTAACCTTTTGCTTAAGCATAAATTGCTCAAACAACATTCTGTGCACACAGTCACCATGAACGAATACATAATCAACTTCTAAATATTTGTTCATACAACATATTGATTGATCAAACCTTCATAATACACACACAATATCCTCATGGAGTCTACAACACTCCCCAATATCCAATTCATCAATAGATATCAAAACAACATCTTAATAAGCTCAAATACCCTTCTTGGGTCACTTGCAGAATACACATAAACACATAGTGTTTTTAACCTTCATAACTATGACTATACTCACTTTCAAATTAGATTCATTATATGCATCATGGATTCCTCTTCATCTTTAATTTTTACATCATGAGCAAATTCATCCTTGATCAAAATATATGGTCTAAACACCACATACTGGTCTTTCCCTTGTTAAATTTGAATATTTAAATTCAAATAGTCACAGTTAAACTTTAGAAAATATGCTTGAATCTCATCTCCTCTTATCTTATATTAATCTAGAACCATTTATCTTGTTTTATCTTCAACACCATTAAACAACTATCACTTTGACCACTTTGACTCCACTCACATTGTTGGATCAATCTTTACCAATACACACAAACCGTTTGATCCTTATCCTTTCCCTTTGCTCAGTTTTAAATATCATGCACCTTTTATCATCTCACAACTTCATAAATTCTTGGAGCAATGTGCTCTATCAATTTTTCCCTCATTTTAACTTGTGTAAATTTGACCAAGTATGGGAACCTTACTTATCTGTCTAGAAGGCCAACTTTGCATAGTCATATGTTTTACCTCGGTCATAGTCATGTTCTCAAACTTGGAACATATGATCTCCTTACATAGGAGAATCCAACCATGTGTAAAAATAATCCTAAAACATTTACATGTTGGAGATATAATGACATTAAATACCTCTTTAGATCTATCTGTTTATAGAGTCAACAATGCCAAGAATTGCCTAGAAGGCCAACTTTGCTCATATATATATTTTGACATGCTTCAATACATAATCTAAAATTAATCACAAATAAACTAGGCATAAAACTAAACAAACCCATATTATCATCTTCTCCTAATACATTTATATGTGTTATATATTCTACCATCAAAATGCTTACTTGGTACTTCTTGCCTCATTGTAAATTTGGCTAAATATGGGAAAACACTATCAAAACAATTGGGAGCCCAAATTTGTACTTTTATATATTTTTATGTTCTTAGGTTCATGACATTAGATTTAGTGCATACTAACTAACCATAATAATTAACAAATTTGTGTGACCATTTCCTCTTGAAACCTCCATGTATATAAATGATGACATCATCAACATGCTTACTCAACTCTATTTGAACATAGAAAACACTATCAAAATGTCTGAGAGCTCAAATTTTCACCCACATATATTTGACTATGTTTAGATGCATGACCTAAGATTTCATATATATAAACTAGGGATAAATGTGATCACAACTATATGACCAACTCCCCTTGACTCATCCACATGTGGCAATGATGATGTCATCAAACTTCCTACTTAGATTTTCTGCCACTAGACCTAAAGTGTTTAGATGAAAACTATAGACTATTAAATAAATTTTTATTATATACACAAGCACTCAAAGCTTAAAAAACATCTTAGGAATATTTTTCACATGATCAATACTCCATACTCATCCCTGAACATCTCTAACAAATACAAAATAAAAGATCAACCGATCATACTTCATGCATACTAGGACAAACACATTGCACACTTTATCATTATCACTTAGACTATCAAGGTTGTTCATCCACTCATTTGGACACCTTCATGATATCATTGACAATGCTTTAACAATAACCTCATTTTTCATTGATGTCAACAAGCATCATATAAGAACTTTTTCCCCCTTTGACACAATAAAAAAGAGGACACCAACTGATTCTAAGGACCTAAAAATACTACCAAAAAGAGAGGAACATATTATAAATATGATACAAACTCCCCCTTACCTTGAGCCTACTTTTGCTTTCTTTGACAACTTCCTCTTGCCCCATGCCAACACTCTCTTCAACCAAGCACTGCCACCAATGAAGAAAGAACACACAAAAACCAATAGAATCTAATGGAACTCACCAAGAATCATTTGATATGTACTCCCATTAATATTTATTATCTATTAAAATTTTCACATCTTGAGCATCTTTGATCTCTATACACCATGAAGAACCACCACACATTCTCACTAGCCTTCTCTCTCAAGCTACCACAAGGACCACCAAAGAAACTTCATGCCACTCACCAAACATGAAACATGATCTCAACCAACTTTATAACTCTCCTTTAAATAAACATACTTTTTTCTTTTGGAGAAACTTATCAAAAATCTCTCTTCTTCAAACTAGGCATGTCTAGCCTCCGTGTAGCCCTACCTGGAACTTGCAAAGCCCATAATTTTCAATAGACAATTCTTCAAAACATGAAAATTCATATCTGGAGTAATCTCATATTCCCCCATCAAGCACATTAATTTTCATCAGCAAGCTCATCATCTACAATATAATTCCTTGACAAACCTACTAGCCAATTAGCCTTCCATAATAATAAAAACTAGAATAGATTGAGAACCAAAAACCTTCAAATCTCTCCTTCTAGTTAATTCACATCTATGAAACTTCTTCCACAGCTGGAGACAATCATCACAAATGTTTTGACCAATATTTGAGCCACCATAACTTTGGGAACATAAAAAAAAAACACCTAGACAATACAAAAACCTTCATACCCTCTTTCTCAAATTCAACTACTTAGTCCTTTGATCCTAAGACTTGAGAATTACAAAGGTCCCCATAACTCCATGCTTCACCTAAAACATGAAATCTTCAAAAAATATTTAAATACTATCCAATCACAATCAATACTCATATAGAGATACCTCATCTTTAGAACACTGTGAACTTCCATGACATACATAATTGTTCAATAAGCCTTTAATAAGGTTAACAAGATATAGAACATAAGATTAGAAGAAAGGACTTTAACTTATAGGCTTACCTGGCATCTAGCATAAATTGATGTGTAGATAAATATTTGAAACTCACCTTTATAACAGAGCATCCAAACTATATATATACAAAGAATGCACAAACATATCTTATTTTCATACCTTGTCACCAAACAAAATATGATAGCCACCAAGCTTTCTCTGATTGAAAAGTGTCTCCTTGAAGCCTAGATAGAGGCACTCCTTTGACATAGAGACATGAAAAATCCTAAAACTCAGTAGACTCCTATATCTCCATGTATTTTTCTAACTTGTAGTCCTACTTGATTTTAGTTGAATCCTTGACTTCATTCTTTTCTTCAGATTTGTTAATAAATGTTGTTAATAGAAACTCTTGACTCTCTTTCATGTCTATCATGGTAAATAAATGATATTTGATCTCAATCTGATATCTTCTAATAGGCTTAGGTTTCCAAACCAATTTTTGACCTCTTCTTTGCACACCAAGGGCTCCATACACCTTATTTTGATTTGAGAACTCATTCATCATGTTCTTGTAGTATCTAGCAATGTGACCAACTTTCTGACATTTAAAACAAACAAGACCATTCATACTTTTTACTTGATGATGATAGTGATCTTTTTTTCCTATCTAGACAAAAGATAAATTCTCTTTGTAGTTTTGTATCTTTTTTATATCTAATTCCTTCTTTGATATAATAGGTAATCCACCTTGAACAAGATTAGCCTTGATAGTCTTAGGTCTCAACACCATTGATTGACTTTTAGGAACATAGTGCTTCTTCAAATGATTCTTACAGAATCTATAAATATGTCTTATTTTATTGCAATTGTAGAAAATAGTATCATTCAAAATACCTCTTGACTAATTTGAGTTATGAATTCTCCATGACCAATTGCTCCTTCTTCTAAGGCTCCATGAATGTCTATACTTGACTAACTTTCTTCTATAGTCCTTAGCTCTATAACCATACTTATTACATGTATAACATTGACCATGAAATAAAATAGCATACCTTGAAGCATTTGATTGTCTAACATGCCTTCTTGCATTAATTTCAAAGCTTGCATTCTCTTTGACATACTCATGCTTCTCATGCTTCTCTTTCAGCTTATCCAATTTGACTATAAAAAGCTCATGCTCACTTTTTAATGACTTCATTTCAACCTTCAATTGATTTCACTCATCTTCTTTTGCTTTTATATTTGTATTTGTAGTCCTTAACTGATCCTCAAGAATATTGATCTTATTTTAATATTATTTGACTTTATAGGCCATGTCTTTCAATCTATATGTATGTAATTCAATAGACTTGATCTATTCTTGATATTTATTTAAAACTTAACAAACTTCCCTTGATAGAATTGACTTTTTATTCAAGACTTTTGATTATATTTCTCATTTTATGATTCCTCTTCTTCTACTCTTTTGTTTCACCAAGTGCAATCATGATCTCAACTTATAGATCAACTTCTTCTTCCTCACTATCATATTCTCTACTTTTATGGAAAGATTATTTATCAAACATTATGTCCTTTTATTTTGAATATAAACATGACTTTGCATCTACTAGTTGAACCTTGAGATCAATGATAACATTCTACTCTTCTTTCGCATCTTTCATTAAAGTACATATCTGCTCTTCAAATACCTTGATCACAGCGTTCCACTATTAATTTTATTTCATAAACTGCTTAGCCATCTTTGTTCCTACTTAAGATCACCTTCATATTTTTAGGATTCCTTAAAAATACCTACTATGATGCCAATTTTTAGAGGTAAAATCACTGAGAGGGGGGGGGTTGAATCTATGAGCCAAAAAAACTCAACTTCAATTTCAATTCTTTCAAGTTATTAATCAATTACCATAAGTATTCATGAATTATAGACATCATTCATAGCAACAATCAAGAGAGATAATTCAAGATCAAGAACATAACACATGACATATGTGGGAATCCCTCTTGGAGGAGAAAACCCATTTGAACCTATAATTGGACTACTATCCTATAAAATGAGAACCAATTTAGACTAGTTGTAACTGATCACGGAACTACCATCCCTTATTTAGTGAGATTGCAATCCCACAAGGTGCTACCACACCTATCTAGTTGAGCTACAACAACAACTAGAAATTTATCAAATTTCACTTTCTAAGGAGGTTACAAGTCCCTTATATGCTGAGCTACCATAAAAATACCTATGAACACATCTAGCTTTGAGTTGATGTCTTCAACACCTAATGATGGACCTCTGATTATCACTCTTTATCTTTGCTCATATTCAAACACCAAGACAACTATACTTCCAATATAATTATTATGTATAGGTCATACAAATAGTTCTCAATCTATTATGCTTTTCAACCCATCCACTAGGCACACACATCCTTCACCTTACCATCACTCACCATACACACACTCGCAAAGTGTCTCATGAGCATACTCACTCATTCTTCCTCTTATAGGCTTATTAGGTCTAGTGACCTATGTGAATACCTTCGTCACCTTGATCATACAAGCATGTATAATTATTTTTGATCTCTACTATTCTTTACTGACCTGTACCTTCTCTTTCAAAGGTTATCTTCTTCACTTGGCTCTACATTTTCACACTCATTCAAGTCTATAAACCATCACCTTTGGTTTCACTATATATAGAGATTTAATGATTATCACCATATTGGTTGGCCAATATATTTACCTTAAACCTTAAGCCTTATCTCACATCAAGACATGGCTCAAAACAATCCACAAAGGTTGGTGATGGCATCTATGGGCCACCCTCAAACAATTACACCTTTTAATAAAGCCCTTGTAGCTCTTATAGATCTCATGTGAACCCATTCACTCCTTTATCACTTAATCAAACAAAAAAATAACATAGGACCATTTAAAAAAGCATGGACCCATTTCATATGATCTATAGGTCCCCCTTAAGTGTCAACAACCAACATATTACCCTTCTACTTATGCATAAATTGCTCAAACAACATTTTGTGCACACAGTCACCATGAATGAATACAAAGTCAACTTTTAGACCTTTGTTCATACTACATATGATTGGTCAAACATTTATAATGCACATAGAGCATCATCATGGAATCTAAAACACTCTCCAATATCCAATTCAAAAAGAGATATTGAAATAACATCATAACGAGCTTAAATACCCTTCTTTGGTCACTTACAAAATACACACAAGCACACAAATAAAATTAAACCTTCATAACTATGACTATACTCACTTTAATATATTAAAACTAGGTTCATTATATTCACCGTGTAGTACTATTCATCTTTTATTTTTACATCATGAGAAAAATTGTCCTTGATCAAAATATATGGTCCAAAAACCACATACTAGTTTTTCCCTTATTAAATTTAAATATTTAAATGCAAATGGTCATAGTTAAAATTTGGATAATATGATCACACAGCATGTCCTCATAGCTTAGATAAATCACACATCATTGATATTATTTTATCTTTAATGCTATTATATGACTATCACTTTGACCACATTGACTCTACTCGTGCCATCAGATCAATTTGTACAAATACATGCAAACTGCTCAATCATTATCCTTTACCTTTGCTCAGTGTTAAACATCATGCACCTATCCTCATCTCACTACTTCCTAAATTATTAGAGAAACATGATCCATTGATGTTGATCAAAATTTAACTTGTGAAAATCTGATGAAGTATGGAAACCTTGTTTTTCTATGTGAAAGGCCAACTTTGCATAGTCATATATTTTACCTTGCTCACTTGCATGTTCTCAAATTTGAACCATATGACCTCCTTACATAGGAGAGTCCAACCATGTGTCAAAATTCTCTTTACCTTTGTATGTGTAAGATATAAAAACATTAAAATACCTCCTCATATCTATCTAGTTACAGAGCCAACAATGTTAAGAATTACCTAAAAGGCCAACTTTGGTCATGAATATATTTTAACATGCTTTGGCGCATGATCTAAAACTAGGTAAAAATCAATTAGGCACAAAAATAAACAAACCCATATGATCATCTTATTATAAAACATCCACATGTGAGAGATATTATACCATCAAAATTCTTACTCAGCGCTTCTTGCCTCATTGCAAATTTAGCTAAGGGAAAATACTGTCAAAATGCTTGGGATCCCAACTTTGCACTTGCATATATTTTAATGCACTTAGTTTCATGACCTAGGATTTAGTGTATAATAATTATGTATAATAATTAATAAACCCATGTAACCATTTCCTCCTTAAACCTCCATGTGTGTGAATACTGACATCATCAACATACTTACTCGACTCTATTTGAACATAGAAAACACTGCCAAAATGCCTAAGAGCCCAACTTTGCACCCATGTATATTTGACTATGTTTAGGTTCATGACCTAATATTTAGCAAATATAAAATAGGGACTAATGTGATCACAACCATATGACCAAATCCCCTTGACTCATCCATATGTGGCAATGGTGATGTCATAAAACTACCTACTTAGATTTTCTATCACTAGACCCAAAGTATCTAGATAAAAATTATGGAATACCAAATGAATTATAATTATGCACACAAGCAATAAAATCTTATAAAATATCTTAGGGACATTTTTCACATGATCAAAACTCCATACTCATCCCTAAATATCTCTAACCATGCTAAACTAGAAGATCAACCAATCATACTTACACCATACTAGGACAAGCACATTGCACACTTTATCATTATTACTTAGACTATCAATTCTCTTCATACAATCACCTGGACACCTTCATGACATCATTAAAAATGCTCCAATAGAATTTACTAAATGTAAAATAGGAGCAATAGAAAGTGTAACAGAAAAAAATAGATCAGGGGAATGCCATGGCTACTAGCAGGGGAGCTCGCCCCTTAACAAGCATGTTATCTTCAATTTTTAAAGTTTATTAAAAATTTTATTTGCCATTGAAACACATATAATTTTTTTTTTAACCCTCAAAAGGGCCTTTTAGCTTGGTGGATATATAAGAATGAGAAAAATAGATATAAATCCATGGTACAAATAATCTCATAGGGCTAGATTCACCAAAATATTGTCATGAACATATCATATGACAATAATTGTTCATGACAAACATATCTAAAGTAAATAAATGGTAAAAAACTTAATGATTGAATAATATGGATTATAACATAATTGAATGTTTAACTAGAAGGTTGCCATATAACCATTGTAATCTTTTTTCCCAAAGTTCTTCATCATTATTCTTTATAAGCTTTAATTGAAATTTGATGTTCTTTATTTGTTTAGCTAAGTCTTCATTAGCAAGAAACATATATTGTATATAGTGTTTCACAGAGGAACACTGAATTGAGAAATCAGAGCAAACTAGGTGAATGCCAAATCTCTGAGGAATAATAATGATAATGAAGCAAGAATGACATCTATTTTTACAAATATGCTTAATAGTGAGCTATAAAAATGTTTCCAAAATCACATTATGAGCTATTACTAATCTAAGAAGAGCTTTTTTCCATGATAATTTGCTAGAAAATCATATTAAATTTGATTCCAAATCGATTTGGTTGAATTGCATGTCTAAAAAGAATGTGTGATGGTTTATATTTTATTATAGAAAGGGCAAGATAGATTAACCTTGCATAGAAACTGAAGTCTACCAGCAACATGCAACTTATAATGGATTACTCTCCAAGCAAGAACCTTGGCACTAGACTCAAATTTTAATATTTAGACATTTGTACATATTTCAAGCCAATGACATTCGTCCATCCTTCAATTCCATTTCATATTCAATATTTTTATAATAGAAACAATAGACAATAATTTAAGATAGGAGACTCAAAGAGAGAATTGGTTAAGTCTATTGTCATTAGGCCACCTCCAATCCTTTATAAAATTACATGGAGTATTTGTAGGCATTTTAAGTAGAAGATCATTTTTGACCTATGAAATAATGAATTATATAATGGGCTTGTCCTTTTCACCAAGATGATTTTTTTTTTTTTAATAGCTATCCAAGATAGACATTCCATCATAAGATAATTACAAATATCCTTACAAATAACAATTCCTTTATTAAATTATTTTGATCCTTTTAAATTTTCACAAGAGCCAAGGGAAAACCAATAATAATTATCAAATGGTTCCACCAAATTAAGGAGTTGGGTAAATTTATCCCATGTCTAACGGAGGAGTTTTTCCAACTATGTAGTTGGGATGTTTCTTGAAAATCTTTCCACAAGCTAAACACGGGTGGAGAACTTTTGATTTTGAATAATTTAGCATTTATGATTTTATCATGAATTGATATGCCACCATTTGGCTTTAGTTAAAGAAAGATAAATTTTAATTCTAAGAACATTGCAAGGATCTTTTCCAAAATGAGCCCTAGATATACAATATAAGATTTGATGTTTTCCTTTGATCCAAATATCCATTGTTACTCTCGATTATTCACCACGTAAAATTACTAGATTAATCATAGATATCTATAGCTGACAAATTCAAATTTGGATATTTTTAACTAAGCTATGAGATATATGTTGATATGAGGCAATAAGATATGACTTAGGTTACATAATCATCTTGCTATGAGTTATTTGTAAGTAAATATTTATTTTATAATCATATTGATTTGTTATTTTAACTATATTTTATGATGTGTGTGTGTGTGTGTGTGTGTGTGTGTGTGTGTGTGTGTGTGTGTGTGTGTGTGTGTGTGATGACTGTTATGATCTAACTACCTATTTTGTTGTGAGGTTGATGTAGGAGAGCTCAACCCTTAGAATGTAATGGAGGGATAGCATCATCAGAGAGGGTGACTAAGATCAAGATGTTCAAAGATGACAGAGAAATAGACCGGTACTCTGCACACACCACAGATAGCCAACACATGTTAGATGCATAACGAGTGGTTAGCATAATATGTTTTGATGTCATTTGCATTAAATAATTATTTTTATCATAATTTACTAGCATAATTATTGGTTCTATGGAATTTGTCTTACATAAATTAGTTATGTGTCTACTAATGTTTTGAGATTTATGAAATTTGTTTGTGTGTTTATTTATTTTTTAGAGACGTGATTTTCTTAATTAGACTAAAAAAGGTTATTGGTTAATGGATGTATATTTAAAAACCTTATGGCATCTAGGATGCTAATTTATTTAATAAAATTATAAATTTTTGACATTTAATGTTAAAATATTAAAAATTTAGAAATTGTCATTGAGAGGCAAAAATAGACAAATAATAAAAAATTATAAAATGGAAAAAACAAAAAGAAAGAAGAAATAATAATAAATAAAAATATAAAAATAAATAAAAGGGTATGAATCTTGCCTTAAAATAGAATAAAGGAAAAATAATATCATACTCAGGAAAAAAAAGTTGGTTTTAAAAAAAAGCCACATCCGGTTTTTAGGAAAAAGAAAAAGAAAGAAAGAGAATATATATATATATATATATATATATATATATATATATATATATATATATATATGGTCTTGAGGCGTAGAAGGAGATAGAAAAAAATAAAAGAAAGGGAGATGAAGGAGAAGAGCAATAGAGGATCAGGAAGTGAGCAGTTACATATACATATGGTCTTGAGGTGTAGAAGGAGATAGAAAAAAAATAAAAGAAAGGGAGAGGAAGGAGAAGAGCAATAGAGGATCAGGAAGTGAGCAGTTTCTGTGAGGAGAATTTCCAAGTAGATGAAATACCCTTCTACAATCTTTAAAATTTTGGGTATTTTGATGTATAAATATCTCAATCATGAATCTTTTGACTTTTTGGAATCTATGGTTTCTTCATTAAAAACTAGAAACATTAATTAGGCAAATTCAAGATTGCAAATTTGAGATTAACAATAGGATGTCTTTCATAGAAGATAGGCATATAATGACACCAAAATTTCAACTTATGAGTTTATTCAAAATGAGAGAAAGGAATTTATACTAAACGTTATATATTTTTAGTTTCTCCACCATTAGTATCATGTCTTATAACTTTTAAATTTTATCATTAAACTATACACATATAAAACCATTAAAAAAAAGAGAGATATATAAATATTACAACAAATTTGATTAAGAAGGGAGGGGGAATTTTACATAATAATACGCATCGTTGTACATCAATAAAACCTTAAACATGTTTTGCATGCTAAACCATTTATTTATGCCTATGCACCGTTATATAACAATAAATATTGGCATTATTGCTTTGTACAAGAAGAACAATAGAGGATCAGGAAGTGAGCAGTTTCTGTGAGGAGAACTTCCAAGTAGATGAAATATCCTTCTACAATCTTTAAAATTCTGGGTATTTGGATATATAAATATCTCAATCATGAATCTTTTGACTTTTTGGAATCTATGGTTTCTTCATTAAAAACTAGAAACATTAATAAGGCAAATTCCAGATAGCAAATTTGAGCTTAACAATAGGATGTCTTTCAGAGAAGATAGGCATATAATGACACCAAAATTTCAACTTATGAGTTTATTCAGAATGAGAGAAAGGAATTTGTACTAAACGTTATATATTTTTAGTTTCTCCACCGTTAGTAGGATGTCTTATAACTTTTAAATTTTATCATTAAACTGTACGCATATAAAAACATTAAAAAAAGAGAGAGATATATAAATATTACAACAATTTTGATTAAGAAGGGAGGGGGAATTTTACATAATAATACGCATCGTTGTACATCAATAAAACCTTAAACATGTTTTGAATGCTAAACCATTTATTTATGCATATGCGCCATTATATAGCAATAAATATTGGCATTGTTGCTTTGTACACCCAGCTAGTTTATTGTTCCTAGCCTGCATTAGCTCCACATATGAAGTTGCTAGTAAAATGGTGTTGTTGGTTCTAGTTTTGTTATGCACTCAGAGTATTAAATGCTTGGACATCAACCAGGGAGTATTAAAAGACCAAATAGAAATAAAAATCAATGAAATAATGGATAACTTCATCATGGATGGTGTCATATGTTTATGGCATTGCCATGCACTTAGGAGTCACCTTATTTAAGTCTATATTAATAAAATATTGATATTTTACTGTAATTATTGACTTAACATTCAACAAATAGTAATATTTGAGTGAAGTCGCTAAACTTTATAAACATTATTAGTCACTGGAAACACTTTTCCATCTCTATTATTAATTCTTGGACATATATAATTATGTAGCGAATCTTCATCTTAGGGTAGCGACCTACATTATTGTGCAACAATTTGTAAAATTTTAGATAGAAAACAAGATCCAAAAAATTATCTATATTATCTATAAGGTGAGCTATATACAGTGAATTAGGAGAGATTTTATAGTCTCTAATTTTCCAACTAATGGTGAAAAAGGATAACGCTCTTAGTGCAGCGTAATGCAATGACTTGATCACTTAAAAGGATATAAGCATAGTAACTTAAGTCATTTTATTGAGCAAGTCATATAAGGGTAGTTTTAGCATATTAAAATAGTTACTGAAATTGGAGTATCTAAGTGAATTGAGTCGCTAGTGAAATACTTTGCGGATTTAAATTTAACTAGCAAATTATAAAATCCTCTTTCCAAACATTAAGAACATTAAAACTGTATAGAAGACCCAAAATGTTGAGTTAGTTGCAAGATGCAACAAATAGAGTAGTAGAGATGCCTTGGCATTCAGAGGTTAATAATACTTAGTGCAATGTTTTTCAATACTTATGTACAATGTTTATTATTTATAAATATTTATATAAAATAAGGAACATTGATATGCCCAAAATATTAGAAAAACATAAAACCAATATAGTATAAGCCTACATGGCTAATTGTGAAAAGTAATGAAATACGATTGTTTATAGAAATAACTGAGTTAGCATTAACCATTGGTGATATAATTTTAGTTACGGTGCATAACTAAACTTTGAACTGAATACATAAGGGTAATAATTCATTTGGAACAAAGGCTATATTAAAATAGCCTATAGTTCTAGCTTGATTAGCTGAATACAAGACTTTTTCATTCATAAGTATTACTAAAAGTTGATTTAGTTTAATTGATATACATTGATGGTTATTATGTCTTGAACTATATATATTATTATAGATAAGTATACTATAACTTGATGCACTTTTACCTATGGAAAAACAATTGGTTAGAACATGGTATTTTGATTCATTACTACTTTTGTACTATATGTATTGTGAGTATACTTATATGTACTAGAGAGTATGCATACATTATTTATATAAATGTGTGGAATGTGTACTTAAATGCATAGGTTTTGTTTAGGATGTTATCTCGACCTTGAGTGAATCATATTTTGGTGTGCTTGATGATAACTTTTAGAATATTATATTAGGGTAAATTGTGCTTTACCATATAATCCCATACGAGCTAGATATATGAAAGATTTATTATCTTGAGAACTAATAGTAAAGCTAAGAATGGAATATTGAAATATAAAGGTCTATTGACTATACTTTTCAAGTTATGCTTTGATGATTCATGAATGTATTCATTGTGGGAAACCTTGTAAAGACCATGATTAGGGTTAAAAGAGACTGTTAATATTTATACAAGACTGTATTGAGTACTTGTATATAGTACATGATTATGAGAGTGTTTGGTTATATCTAGAATATATTGATGCATTGTGATGCATGCTTATAAAGTTATAGTGTTTGAATACTGATAATCAGTTGAAAATTAGTGTATACATGAGCGGTACAATTTCATACTTAATTGTTATTGTGTATGTGATCATCTGATTTTAAAAAATGTAAGCTTGGTTATATATATTTATGTAGTTATGAACTATAATAGTATGGGATATCATATAGTACTACATGGTTAATGTATTTTATATTTAGATGATAAATATTGTAATTATTATATCTAGACTTACATTTACATTTGATTGATTTATTGTATGCATGATGGTTACTATTGTGAATAGCAGATTTGGTAATAGTTGGTAATACTTTATGTATGCACGTATAAAATATTTTAGAGTGTAGAGTATGATAAGATGGAATATTATGTGTTTTGGAGAAACTGTGACTTACTCATTATGTTTAGTTTCTTGGATATAAACTTGTTTTTCTAGTGTAGTTGTGACTACTTATTATGATTGATTGTGGAAGATTAATAGTTATATCTTATGATACTAGACTATGGTAATAAGGGTTATCATAGGGTATAGTATGTTTGGAAACTAATTATGAAAATAAAAATCTTTAATTAAATATGTATTTACCTATTGGTATAAACTATAGTCATTATTCCTAGTATGAGATAGAAAATAATGTAAGATTCATCATATGTTTGATAAAATAAATATATTCTTTGGTTACTTCTATGTTTAGCATATTGTGTGATTGTGTTTATTGGTAAGATCTGAATTTGTGGTTGAATTATATTTGATCAATCTGCATTGCTAAGTCAGAGTAAAAATGAGATAGACTTTACTGACTTGCGAGTATCATAATAATAAATGAAGGCAATCTGATCAAGTGGTGTGTATAAATTTGATTGATATATAGATCATTATTATTTATTTATTTTTTAAATTTTGGGCCAAATTATGTTTAGTGAGGCATTATCATTTCATAAGTGTGACTTACATGTTAATTCAATATCTTGCAATAGAATGTTTGTCTATGACACAATGCATGTTTAGTTTTATAAATCATACAACACACACGTACTTGCTTGTATTTCTAGATTAATATAACATCACTATCTACTCAAATGTGAAGGTGGAAATATTTCTTGATGGATTATTGTACTAGATCATTGGTCCATGGTTGGTGTGAAAAAGTGCTCAGATGATGTTCTCCCTCCCCACAATAGTACTACTTATTGAGATGACACCTAAAATTTCCATAGATACTTGAATTTAGGAAGTATGCTTCAAGGAAGCCATGTATCTTATATGTATATTATATTGTATTGCACTTATTAATTTATTGTTTGAACTTATAAAAATCATTACTTTCTATATTGATGTATATTGACAATAGTGGTTGTAGAGTTTTTCAGTTGTAAGTAGAGTTAATGTCATTACTTTCTATATTCGTATTATGACATGTACTCTCATGATATTAGAGATTAATCTTATGTTATATATTATGATTTTTGTTATTATCACATCTCAAAAAAATTTAAGGTATCTATAGATTCTCATGGTGTAATATATTTATGGTATATGTGTTTAATTTTTAAAAACATGTATTTTTAGTTAGACCCAACAAGGTCGTTACATGTGGTATCAGAGTTATGGTTCAAACTCTAGGACCTAATGATTCCATTATCATTTTTATGTTTTTCTATTCACTAGTGTGAAATTAGTGACATGAAGTATTGCAGTGGTATTTTGGATTAGTATTGCTTCAATGTGGAACCATGTTACATCATGATTGGAGTTTTGAGACTTGATAAATCCTCTTATATGGCTCAGTGGTTATTTTTAGTATGAGACATTCATGTAATGTGTGTGAAACATTGAGTATGTAATCTTAAGAGCACTCATATTCTTTTTATATGTTTAGGGAATTAGTTTTTTGAGTGTCCCAGTGCTGATGTTTCTAATTGAGGGTTGGGTAGGTGAGTGCATAACATAGTTCATGAGTTATGAACAAAAATTTTCCTACCATAATTTGATCATTTGGATTAATACTTCGAGGATGAATACAACCTTACTTATTAATCAAGTCACCTGTGTCATTTTTTTGGGTGTTTTGAATGTTTGCTTCTCACTTAAATATATGTGTGCTTTAGTTTGTGTTCATTAATCCTATATGGAAAATCTTATAAGACCATTTCCAATTTTGGTACCACCTAGTGTGGTGGGAATTTTATTATAGTTGAGTGTAGATAGTCATTTTTTGAGAACTCCAATGAGCAAGGAGTTGGATCACGACTTGGAACCCTTATGGTATTATGGATAGGAATAAATTTCATCTTTCATAGTGGGCATAGAGGTGATTTGTCACTCCATCACGTTCCTTCAACATCATTATAAGCCTTGAGAGGATTTGTTGTGACCATAACTACCTATATTTTTGTGATGTTGATGTAGGATAACTTATCTCTCATATTATGATGGAGGGAGAGTATCATCGGAGAGGATGACATAGATCAATATGTCAAAGGATGATAGAAAAATCAACTGGTACCCTATACACACCATAGATAGCCAATACATGTTAGATGCATAATGAGTGCTTATCATAATATGTTTTGATGTAATTTACATTAAATATTTGTTTTAGCTATTATTTTATAACATAGTTATTGGTTCTATAAAATTTAGCTTACATGACTTATTTATGTGTCTACTAATGTTTTGAGATTTGGAAAATTTGTGCATGTGTTCATTTAATGTTTTAGAGATGTGATTTGCTTAATTAAGCTAAAAATGGGATATTTATTAATGGATGTATATTTAAAACCCTTGTGGAATATAGGATGCTAATTTATTTAATAAAATTATGAAATTTTGACATTTAATTTTAAAATGTTGAAAATTTAGAAATTGCCATTGAGAGGCAAAAATGGACAAACAATAAAATAAAAATAAAAAATGGAATAAAAAAAAAGAAAAGAAAAATATAAAAAGAAATCCAAAGGGTATTAATCTTTCCATATAATAGAATAAAGGAAAAGGAATATCATAATTAGGGGAAAAATAAGAGTTACTTTTTAAAAAAAAAGCCACGCCCAATTTTCAGGAAAAAGAAAAAGAAATATATATATATATTTATATATATATACATGGTCTTGAGTTGTAGAAGGAGATAGACAGAGGAGAAAAGGAAGGGAGAGGAAGGAGAAGTGTGATAGAGGGTTAGGAACTGAGTGATTTCTATGAGGAGAACTTCCAGGTAGACGAAATACCCTTCTATAATCTTTAAAATTTTGGGTATTTTGATAGATAAATCTATTAATGATGAATCTTTTGACTTTTTAGAATTTATGGTTTCTTCATTAAAAACTATAAATATTAATAAGGTGAATTCAAGATAGATAATATGAGCTTAATGATAGGACATCTTTAAGAGAAGATAGGCATATAATGACACCAAAATTTCAACTTGTGAGTTTATTCAAAATGGTGTAAAGGAGTTTATACTAAAAATTTTATATTTTGAGTTTTTCCACCATCATTAGGATGTATTTAAAATTTAAATTTTATCATTAAACTATAGACATATAAAAATATAAAAAAAAAGGGATATACATAAATATTACAGTGAATTTGATTAAGAAGGGAGGTGGCATTCTGCATACCAATACTCATCACTATATATCAAGAAAACCTGAAACATGTTCTACATGCTAAACCATTTCTTTATGCTTAAGCATTACTATATAACAATAAATCTTGGAGTCACTACTTTGTACAACCATCTAGTTTATCATCCCCAACCTACATTAGCTCCACATATGAAGTCAATTTTAAAATGGTTTTATTCATTCTAGATTTGCTATGCACTCAGTGTATCAGATGTTTGGACATCGACTAGGGAGTATTGAAAGAACAAACAAAAATAACAAGAAAAGAAATAATGGATAACTTTATCCTGGATTGTTTCAGATGTTTATACATCACCATGCACTTAGGATTCACCTCATTTATGTATGTATTAATAAAATATTGATCTTTTATAGTAATTATTGCCTTAACATTCAAGAAATAGTAATCTCTGAGTGAAGTCACTAAACTTTATAAACATTATTAATCACTGCAAACACTCTTTCATCTCTATTATTAATTTTTGTACATATACATTTATGCAGTGAATCTTCATCTCAAGGTAGCGACTAACATTATTATGCAGCGATCTGTAAAATTTTAGATAGCAAACAAGATCTAGAAAATTATCAATATTATCTATAAGGAAAGTTATACACAATGAATTGGGAGAGATTTGATAGTCTCTAATTTTCCAATGAATAGTAAAAAATAATAATGCCCTTAGTGCAACATAATGTAGTGAATTGATCACTTAAAAGGATATAACCACAACAACTTAAGTTGCTTTACTGAGTGAGTCATATAAGGGTAATCTTAGCAAATTAAAAAATTTACTAGAATTGTAGTATCTAAGCGAAATGAGTCATTGTTGAAATACTTTTCAAATTTAAATTTAACCAATGAACTATAAAATCCCATTTCTGAACATTAAGAACATTAAATCTGTATAGAAGGCACAAAACATTGAGTTAGTTGTAAGATGCAACAAATCGAGTAGTAAAGATGCCTTTGAATTCGGAGGTTAATAATACTTAAAGCAATGTTTTTCAATACTTATGTACAACTATTTTTATTTATAAATATTTATATATATAAAAAATTGATATGCCGAGAATATTAGAAGAACATAGAACCAATATAGTATAAGCCCACATAGCTAACCATGAAAAGTAACGGAATATGAGTGTTTATGGAAATAACTGAGTTAGCATTATCCATTGGTGATAGAGTTTTAGTTACGGTGTGTGAATAAAATTCAAACCAAATACATAAGGGTAATAATTCATTTGGAACAAAGGCTTATTAAAATAGTATTTAGTTCTAGCTTGATTAGCTGAATACAAGAATTTTTCATTCATAAGTATTACTTAAAATTGATTTAGTGGAATTGTTATTTATTGATGGTTAGAATTTCTCAAACTATATATATTATTGTTGATATATATATAATAACTTGATGCACTTTTACCTATATAAAAATTATTGGTTAGTACATGGTATTTTGATTCATTATTACTTGTGTACTATATGTACAATGAGTATACTTATATGTACTAGAGCATACACATATCTTATTTATATAAATGTGTGGTATGCATACCTATATGCATAGGTTTTGACTAGGATGTTCTCTTGACTTTGAGAAAATCATATTTTGGTGTGCTTGATGATAGATTTTGGAATATTATATGAGGGTAAATTGTGCTTTACCAAACAATCCCATACAAGCTAAAAATACAAAAGACTTTATTACCTTAAGAACTAACAATAAAGAAGAAAAAAGAATATTGAAAGGTCTATTGACTATAGTTCTCAGGTTGTGTTTTGATGATTCATGAATGTACTCATTGTGGTAAACCTTATAAAGACCATGATTAGGGTTAAAAAAGTTTGTTAGTATTCATACAAGATTGTATTGAGTACTTGTGTGCAGTACATGCTTATGAGAGTGTTTGGTTATATTTAACATATATTAATGAATCGTAATGTGTGCTTATAAAGTTATGTTGCTTGAATTATGGTAAGAAATTTAAACTTAGGGTATACTTGGGTGGTAAAACCTCGTACATACTTAATTTTTATTGTGTATGCAATCATCTAATTTTTGAAAATGTAAGTTTAGTTATATATTTATGTAGTTGTGAACTATGATAGTATGAGATATCATAGAGTACTATAGGGTCAATATGTGTTTTACTTAGATGGTACATACTATATTTTTTATGTCTAGACTTACATTTATGTTTGATTGATTTACTATATGCATGATAGTTATTGTTATGAATAGCATATTTGGTAACAGTTGGTAAGACTCTGTGTATGCATGCATATAATCTTTCAGAGTGTAGAGTATGATAAGATGGAATATTATGTGTTTTGGGGAAATTGTGACTTACTTGTTATGTCTAAGTTACTTGGATATAAACTTGTGCTTTATGTGTATTTATTACTACTTTATTATGATTGATTGTGGAAGATTAATAGTCATGTCTTAGAATATTAAACTATAGCTATATGAGTTATTATAGGGTGTAGTATGTTTTGGAACTAATTACAAAAGTGAAAATCTATAGTTAAATGTGTATTTACCCAAGTGGTATAAAAGGTAGTCATTATTTTTAGTATGAGATAGAAAATAATGTAAGTTTCATTCATACATTTGATGAAATAAACATATGTTTTGGTTACTCCTATGTTTATCATATTGTGTGATTGTGTTTTTTAGCAAGATTTAAATTAAATGAATCTTGTGTTTGAATTGTAATTAACCAATATTCATTGCTAACTTAGAGTAAAGAGTGAGATGGACTTTATTGGCTTACTAGTATCACAATGATAGATGAAGGAAGTCTAATCAAGTGGTGTGTATAAATTTTATTGATCTAGAGATCATTATTATTTATTATTTGTAAAACTTTAGGATAAATTAACTTTAGTGAGTAATTATCATTTCATGAGTGTGATTTACATGTTAGTGTGATAACTTGAAATAGAATGGTTATCTATGAAACATTACATGTTTAGTTTTAAAAATCATACAACACACAAGTTCTTACTTGTCACTATGGATTCTCATGTTGTTACTATCTACTCATCCATGAAGGGAGGGTCATTTATTGATGGGATTAGTGTGGGGGATATTTGGTCCATGATTGGTGTGAAAAAGTGCTTCGATGATGTTCTCCATTGCCACAATAGTAATACTTATCGAGATGACACTTGAGATTGCCATAGATACTTGAGTTTAGAAAGTATGCTTCAGGGAAGCCATGTATCTTATATGTACATTATATTATATTATAATAATTATTGAATAATGTCATGATGAGTTGTAATTATTTGTTGATGTTTATTGATAGCAGTGGTTGTAGACTTGTTCATTTGTAAGCAGAGTTAATGTGATTACTTTCTATATTCGCATTATGACATGTACTCCCATTATATTAGAGATTAGTTTTATGTGATGTATTATGATTTTTATTGTTATCACATCTCAAGTATTCTTATCTCTATAGATTCTTGTAGTTTAATCTATTTTTTGAATATGTGTTTAATTAAACAAAATCACATATTTTTATTTGGACCCCAATGGGGTTGTTACATATATGATACACAACCCACCCTTATGTTTGGGTTATCTAGATAGACTACAAAAAACCACTATTACATCAAATTAACCATCCCATTTATCACAAATTTAGCATCTCACCTTTTGAATTAGCTTAAGATTGTTAGCTTAGGAAGTAATCCAAAAATAAGAACAATACAAATGAGAAGCAAATAAAACATTGTTAACAATTTAAACACACCCAACCGATGACAAACATGACCTCCTAGTTATCAATATTTCTATTGAATTTGTGAAGAAACCATTCTCAAATATGAGAAAGCATTACTCCAATGCCAAAGGGGATGCCTAGGTATCTATTGATTTTGCAAATTTTTAGTTGTTTCTATTCATTTGGAACATAAGTAGGTGGATTTTCCATTTTATTAAGAAATAATTCCATTTTATGCATTCAAATTTTATACTTTGAAGTTGAGAAATAAAAATCCAAGACTTGCATGGCATTTTTAACTTATGATTAATCATTTTTAATAAAATTCATGTTGTCATCATCAAAGTGAGATTTGAGCAAAATAATTGATATGGTAAATATATTCCTCTAACTTTCTCAAGTGAATGACTTTTTTGAAACATGTATCCTAGATCATCAATTGATAGTACATAAAGGAATGGAGGTAAGGGATAGCCCTACTGAATGGATAATCAAAGGTCAAAATATTGAATGAGATATATGTTAGAAATAATTCTCTTTGTGGCATCAACAAATTGAAGTTTAATATGACTGATCAATCTTGTTCCAAATCTAAGCCAATTAAGCATATTTATAACAAAAGAAGCTTTGTTATTACAATAATCCTTATAAAAATCAATATTAATAAGTATGGATTATTTTCTAAAATAAGAGACCCCATCAATAGTTTCCCAAGCTAGGACAATATTGTTAAAGATGAATCTTCCTGTTAGAAATCTAATCTATTTAGGTCTAACAATATATTTATCCTATAGTTTTAACCTTAAACACTATTACCTTGGATATAATCTTATAATTAATATTAATCTAAGTGATGGGATGCCAACTAACCACATAGTCCTTATTATTTATGCTTCTTATCATCTTGATAAGACCACTATTAATAACTTTCCCCAATGAACCATTGTGTTCAATATCTAAACAAGGCTTATATAAATCATTGTGTATGAATGGCCAAATTGCTTGGAATAATTACATGGGAGTGTCCATTAGGTCTATTTCCTTTTCATTTTACCACTAATATCAAATCTCATTTGATTTTATCAAGAGTGAGGAAGCAATTGTTCCCTTGGCTGAGTTCATGAGAAACCTTATGGGTAACGAAAATTTATATTAACTTATCAATCTCAAACTTGATAATATATCAAATCAGTGAATATTAAAATAAATTTTTTGATAATGTGAGAAAGAATATGATTTATATAGTTAATTAATGATCAAATTCTATCTTTTGAGTCTTGTGGACTAAGAATACATTATTTTATATACTTATACCTAAGGAAATGAAAGAAGAATTTAGAATTATTATCTCCTTTGATCCAGTTTAGGCGAGATATTTTTTTAGGTTAATTTTATTTTGATAGTTCAAATTCTCTAAAATTCAACTCAATAAATGATATCATTTTGGAAGATAGAAAGTATTTTGATTAAGCAACAAGGTAGCCCTATTAGTATAGAGTTGTCTCCTCAAAGCTTGCTCTTTGTTTTTCCTATTTCAATCCATCAATCTACCTTATTGTCTTATAAAGGTAGTACATTGAAAAATCATAACAAAACACACTTAATCGCACATTATCCATGGTTGGGATGCTCAAAATCTAAAATGTTATATAAAAAATTAAGACAATCTAGATTCCTAAGATGCAAAAAAAATAGTTTAAAATTTATCACAAACTAAATGATTATTAACACACATATAAATAGAAATATTGATTGAATAATGGTTAGAAAGTGTAGTGGAGAAGCCTCGAGTGACTAAAATTTATTGAGGTGAATTTCTAGGGGATATATTTTGACTAAAATAAACCTATAAAATTTGTTGAACATTCTTTATGAGCCTATTCTATTATTAGACTAGGTAAATCAGTAGGCCTAGTGATTAAAATATTAACCACTAAGGGATCATATATTCTAAGAGTATTATGACAAAGAATCCACACATCAAACTTAGATTGAGACAAATAATGATTGCCTCTCCAAGGTCTATCAATAGTTTATTCTACCATCTTGAAGTCTCCTCCAATGATCCAATTAGCATATGGAAGATTTTTTCCCATCCAATTCCATAGTTTGATTCTTAAAAAAATCATTGTTAGGATCATAAAGAGAGAAGATACCAAGTATTTTATTTTATACCATCAAGGTAGTCTAAACACATCAATGTAATAGATCCTCTCCTTTTAAAAAGGTAAAGTTTTGAATCTAAGGTGCAAGACCAAATCTTCACCTCCCCGTCCCTTGAAATGAGATGTTCTTAGAAAAATAAACTCTTTTGAAATACATTTCAATGAATAAGAAAGTCTAACATCATTGATTTTAAACTTATGCAAAAGAAGAATATCAAGAGGGTGATATATGAGAGTTTTTGTGAATTTATATCTTATTTTAGAAATGCAAACACCCTACCATTAACTAATAGAAGATTGATTACAATTCATTGATAAAATTTATCATTATATTTTCCATCCATGAATGTAAGAAATATATTATTCAGGGTAATTCATTGAATCTCTCCTTTGTCTAAATTACCAATGTAACCAGTTGGATATCCTGACCTATGACTTTAGACCAAATGAGATAAATTCTCATTTTAATCCAAAGGAATAAGGATATAAGAACTCCATTTTTATACATCAGAAGAAGTTAAAGTTTATCTTAAAAGAGAGCAAGGTTTTTTTTCATTTACGAACAATGCACCATCCATCATCAACATTATAGTTTAAAGATTAATATTTTGCATTGTTTGATTGTATGGTGATGAGCTTAGAATATGGGTCATTATTGACATGCTATTTCCCTCAATTCATCTCTCTAAGGATATTATCTTATGTAAATCATAGATTTTTAGATAGTTATTACATGGAAAGTAGATACTTATCTTGTTTATATTGAACCAAAGACTAAGCCTTTACTTTGTCATTAATGTCTAATACATAACATGTTTTAGTGATTTTTGTTTTGAAGAATGCTCAAAAAGAAGACACATGTGATTTATAGTGAAGTTCAATTTTGATCTCCATCCAATAGAACTATGAACTCACAAAGAATGTTTCTACAGAATCTGTAGGCTTGTTTCTATGGACTCTGCAAGCTTGTTTCTACATACTCTGTAGGCTTGTTTTTATGAACTCTATGGGATTCTCTCTATAGAATCTGTAGGCTTATTTCTATAGACTCTGTAGGCTCATTCCTATAGACTCTATAGGGTCAATTCTATGGATTTTGTAAAGATAAATCTACAAATGGGAAAGCTAGCAGCTAGATAAGATGAGAGAGAATCATTTCAGCTGGAGTCAAATGAGGAAAATACCTGCCTGCTATTTTGTAGGATTTTCTTTTGATAAAGTTCTATATATTTGGATCTTAGGTCTATTTTAGGATAATATATCTATTTCATCAGAATAATTAGATCTCTTGGAAGTCCAATCTCCTATTTTTGGATGAGTGGATTGACCAAAGAATCTTATATCTTTGCATCCTATTTTGAGTTGATTATATTAGTATAAAATGTAAGACTTTTTTTATTAACATATATAGTAGATGAGAGATTTATAAAAGCATATTACAGGTTTTAGATAGATTTTAATTATTTTATTTTTTTGAATTATCACTTCAGTTTCTATCATTGATTAATCTTTGTTCCTGAGTCTGAGAGGAGCAAGGGCCCACTCTCTTTAGAACCAGGAATTATGTATGGTATTTATGTTATGTTATATTAAATATTTGTTATAAATAATTATAATATTAGTAATGTTTGCATTCATTCATAAAACCAAAACAAATTCACAGTTCAAAAGGCATTTCCTTATTCCAAAGTTATTTATTTTCAAAGCAAAGTGTGTTTTCTTTTATAAAAAACATGTGAAATAAATTTCCTTTTTTACTTAAAAATTTCCATTTCCACACAAGTGTACATAGGAGTGTAATTTTACTTTCAATAAAAAGAGTGGATTTATTTGATTAAATAGTTACATCTTTTTCTTTTCAGCAAGAGTGAATCAAGTAGTTTAGAACACATTTCTTTCATTAGTTAAAGTTAGAATAGGACCATCAAACACCCCCACAAATAGATTTCTAGATCTACCATCCTACACCTTACTATAGATAGCCTTGGACATTAGCCCTGGTTCATAAGACATCAATTGAACATTGATTAAATTAAGATTTAAATGACACTCATCATTTTTGGTTCCGTTGCTAGGGAAAAAGGTGTTAGTAAGGTAGTAATTATTGGTCTAGAGTGAAAAATACAAAAAATTGTAAAAATCTTAAAATCCCAAAAATAATTTAATACATTTTTGGTTCCGTTGCTAGGGAAAAAGGTGTTAGTAAGGTAGTAATTATTGGTCTAGAGTGAAAAATACAAAAAATTGTAAAAATCTTAAAATCCCAAAAATAATTTAATAAATTGATGTACCATCCTAGAGATTATAAAATATGATTCATCTTAAAATTCCAACTAAGAACACAAGTTTAAACTCCTTCAACATCTCTGAGTAGTGAACCAACAGTTACAAGTGAAACCTATCTACAAAAATCTTCAAAAACTTGGATAGAAACCAAGACATTGCCACAAGCAAGCCCCAAAGGACAAATTCCTCAGGATCAATCTCTTATAGGAAAACAATATTTAAAAATTTCCAAGGACTTAGAAGAAGCATTTCAAAAATCCATAGCTAAAGAAAATTTTGAGAACTTTGAATAACCCATAACTAATACCACAAATATTCAGTGAGCAAATCATCCCAACTTTGAACCATCATCAAAAGAAGAAAATATGTCTCTCCAACAAAATACATGAAATCAACAACTTGCAAAACTAGAAAGGACTTTTTCCTTTCCTATTGTTTTGGATCCTAATGCTCAAACCCCCATGAAAAATATTTCACCAGTTAATCTGCTAAATTTTTGGTGGAGATTTACAGAAGATCCTAATCAATTCCTATTTGAGTTTAAGGTGCTATGTCAAACCTATGATTACACAACAAATAGCCATAAATTAAAAGTTTTTCCCTCTACACTTAAATATGTAGCTATGAGATGGTTTATGGGTTTATCTAATGATTTTATTAGAACATGGGATGACATGGAGAAAAAAATCTTAAACAAGTATCAAGATTACTATCAAGTGTGAGAAAGAAAAGAGGATTTATTCAAAATCAAACAGAATGAGGATGAAATTTTAGAGGATTATTTGGATAGATTCATGTTCACTCATAAAAAAAGAAATTATCCATTCATTGAAGAAGTTTAAAAATTAATTTTCTTAAAAGGGTTGGACGAAGATACTAAAGATGTTTTAAATCTAATGGGAGGTGGAGATATAAATAAGTTGGATTTTGATCAGATTTATGAGCTTTGTACCAACTACTCTAGAACAAAATTCAGAGTTAGGAGAGGAAAGTTTGGGAAATCTAATGAAGTGGGTAAGCTAATGAAAGAATTTATCAATCTAAATATGGATATTTTAGTTACACTAAATAGTACTTTGGATGGCCTTTAAGCTAAGGTAAATGCAACAAAACCCTTAGCAATCTACTGTCCTAAGTGTAGATAGAAACATACCCTTAGAGACTCCCCCCTAGACAAAACTAATGCTTTATCATGTGGGATATGTGATGCAATAGATCATGATACCAAACATTGCACCTTTCTTCTCATTTTCAAGAATTAAATAAAAATACAAGTCCAGTCCACTAAAGAAGTAAATTATATCTAGACATAAAACTTTGCCCCACAAAACCAAGCTCAGGGATAGTTTAATGCAAGAAACCCAATTAATCTATGGATGACACCATGGAATGTTTTATTTCTTTCATATTTTTGGAATCAACCCCAAATTCCATCAATCCAAAATCCATGGGTAGAACAAGATTGGATGCCAACACCCCCATGGATGGTGCCACAACCACAACAACAATGGGTACCACAGCAGCAATGGATGCCACAACCATATCAACAATGGAATTAGTAGTGGAACCCAAAATAATGATTCACCCAACCAAGAAGACCAATTCAACAACAAACTATTATGCCACCCCTAGTTATTTAGCAACAAGGGCAAATCAATCAACCCTCAATGCCTACATAACCAATAGCAAATCTAAAAAATAAATGACTAGCACATTTTTATGTTAATAAAAAGGAAGAGATTATGAATGTTAGAGATATTGATTGTTTGGACATATATTTAAGATTAGGGAAAATTATACAAAAATATCTAGTTCTCATTTCTAAGATACTTAATGAAATAATCATCTCAATTAAACACTAGAGAAGCTGAAATCAAAATGAGCCCTGAAGAAAACAAAGAAAACACTACTACACCAGTAGTTACTTTACCTCAAAGATTAAGAGAAATTGATATTAAACCAGAATCAAACTTGTTCCATGAGTTACAAAAGTTCAATATTGAGGTACCCCTATTACAAGTTATTAGGGATATACCTGAATTGAACAAGATCATCAAAAACCTTTTTATCAAGACACCTAAGAGAAAAGGAAAATATCCAAGAACCATTCATGTTGATGGAAAAGTTGTTGATTTATTAGCCAAAAAACTATTAGTTCTAAAATATGTAGATCTAGGAAGCCCAGTGATCACAGTCACAATTAGAGGTAAAGGAATTCCTAATGCCTTGGTAGATTTAGGAGCAACAATTAATGTTATGACAACTGATACTCTCCATAAATTATCTCTTATGAGAATGCAACCCATAATTATAGTTCTTCAAATGGTGGACCAATCTGTAACTAAACTAGAAGGGACTATAGAAAATGTTGAAGTAGTAATAGAGTCTTGGGAATATCTAGTAGATTTCATGGTCATACAACCTAAAACAAAGAATCTAAGATATTCTATAATCCTAGGTAGACCATGGTTGGCTACTATAATAGCATTAATTGATTTTAGGGAAAGAGACATGACCATTTATAATGAGTTAAAATCTAAATGTATCTCTTTGTATCCTCCTGCAAAACCACCAATAAATCACATACAAGAACATTGGGTGGATGAATCAAACAACACATAAAATAACATTTCCTCCTTAGTTATGATCACAGTTAAAAAATACTTAGAATAATTGAATAGAGATATATATCTAAAATCTATGGACTCTACCAGTTTAAAAGCTATGAACTCTACCAGTCTGAAAGCTATGGATATTACCAGGCTAGAATCTATGAAATCTACCAGTCTAGAAACTATGAACTACCTCAGTATAGGATTCTTAGCTCAGATAGAATATTATGAAACATCCACTTCTACTTCTTCTATTGTTTCCTCACCATATTATCATGGATTAATTCAAGAAAGTGTATGGAAATTGGCAGAACAATAGAAAACTCATTTCTTAGATGCATTCCATCATTCTTTAGCAAGACATATTTCTCATAAGAAAGAGTTGTTGATAATGTAACCATGTTTCATAAGCTATTTCCTCATCCATGTCCTCTAAAATAATTGATTAGTGAATTCAAGCAAATAGAATCCAACTACCTAGGCATAAAACCAATCATGGTATTACCTAGAGAGATTTTGAACATCAATAGTTGCTTAACAAATGAAGAGGAAGATCAACTCTTTGAAGTACTAGAAAGACATACCAAGACTTTTTCTTGGGATTATACCAACATGAAGGGAATTCACCTCAGCATATGCACTCATCACATTTACATAGAATATTTCAAATCAGTCAGACAACCACGAAGAAGAATAAACTCAACATTAAAGGAGATAGTCAAAATAGAGATCCAAAAATTGTTGGAAGTTGGGTTTATTTATCCCATCTCAGATAGTCAGTGGGTTTCACCTCTGGTAATTATGCCCAAGAAAAATAAAAAATTGAGGGTATGTGTAGATTATAGAGAATTGAACAAAGCAACTCTAAGAGATTATTTTTCTCTACCTTTCATTGATCAAGTTCTTGATAACTTGGCAGGAAAAAGCTATTTTTCTTTCCTAGATGGGTTTAGTGTGTATAACCAGATAATGGTGGTAGTTGAAGATCAAGATAAAACCACATTTACCTATGTTTAGGGGAATTTTGCTTACTGATTACTCCCATTTGGACTCTGTAATGCTCCAACAACCTTCCAAAGATCAGTTCTGGCAATATTTTCTAACCTTACAAATGATTATGTTGAAGTATATATGGATGATTTCACCATTCATGGTGGAACTTACGAAGATGATCTTACCAACTTAGAAAGAGTATTCATTAGATGTGATGAACATCAATTATTTTTGAGCCATGAGATATGTTTGTTGATGATGGATGAAGGAATAGTGTTGGGAGACCATATTTATACAAAAGTCATTCAAGTAGATCGAAAGAAGGTTGAAATAATATTCAACTTACCCATCCAACAAACACAAACTAAAATTAAGAGTTTTTTGGGACATGTTGGTTACTACAGATGCTTCATAGATAATTTTAGCCAAATAGGTGCCCCTATATTTGTCTTTCTTACAAAAGATAGTACATTCAAATGAAGTGATAGTTGCCAGTAGGCCTTTGAGACCATCAAAGCTAAACTCAATATTATTCTAGTTTTAAGAGAACTAGATTGGACTCAACCATTCCATATATACATAGATGCTTCTAATATAGTAATAGGAGCGGTCCTTGGATAAAATAATGAAGAGGATAACATGTATGCTATATTTTATATTAGCAAAAACATGACACCTAATGAAAGAAACTACACCACAGTTGAGAGGGAATTCCTAGCTGTAGTCTATGAAATTAACAAATTTAGACACTACATAATAGGTTACAAGGTATTTATTTATATAGACCATTCAACTATTAGATACCTTACCAAGAAACCAATTATGGGAGGTAAGATTATTATACGGTTGTTACTCTTACAAGAATTTGATGTTACTATTATAGATAAACTAGGGAAGTCTAATGTGGTTACTGATTTCTTGTCAAGAATGAACACTATAGGTGAAGAACTAGTGGAAGATGACTTTTTAGACAAAAAACAATTTTCTATTTCATCAAAATATCTATGGTTTCTTGATATACCTAATTACCTCACCACAAGGAATTTTCCACTACAATTTTCACAAAAAGAAAAGAAATGTTTAATCAAAGTAATTTCATCTTTTAAATGGATTAACAGAATGCTATTCAAACTTGGACCTGACCATGTGTTTTGTAGGTATGTGACAAATATTGAAACTTATGATATTATCAGAACTTTTTATGATGAACCAGGAGGAGGTCATTACTCAACTCAATGAACCATACATAAAATCCTAGGAGTAGGATACTATTTGCCTCACCTTCATCAACAAGTAGAAAGATATTTCAGACACTATGATGCTTGTCAAAGAATTAGACAGCCTAGTCTTTCAATAGAGATTCCTCTGCACCCTCATCCTCAATTGGTTTTAGAACCATTTGAAAAATGGGGAATTGATTTTATAGGTCTTGTGGATCTTCCTTCCAGAGGAAAAGAATATCTCTTAGTATGTATAAACTATGTGACCAAGTGGGTGAAAGTGAAAGTATTAACTCATACAAGAAAAGAGATGGTAGCTAATTTATTATATTTTAAAATCATGAAAATAATTGATTCTCTAAAGGAGATAGTCTCAGATCAAGGACCGTAGTTCATGTCAAACATGATAAAGCACTTCATGCAAGTATATCAAACTCAACATAGAAAAACATCTCCATACCATCCATAGGCTAATGGGCAAGTTGAAGTCACTAGCAGAGAATTAAAAACCATTTTAACCAAGGTTGTTAATTTTAGTAGAAAGAATTGGGCAGATAAGGTACTAGAAGCTATTTGGGCCTATAATACTACTTGGAAAACAACAACTGAATTTTCACCTTATGAATTCGTTTATGGTAAGAAACCCTTATTCTCTGTTGAATTTAAATTATAAACTTTGAAAATAGATGTAGGGATTGAATTAGAAGAAATACAAAAAATGAGACTCTTACAACTTAATCAACTTGATGAGATGAGGATGAAAGCACTATAAAGAACTGAATTAGTACAACATGAAAGAAAATTTTGGCATAATTCATATATCAAGCAACAAAAGTTTTAGAAAGGAGATTAGGCACTATTGTTTGATTCCAAATTTCAACAGTTTAAAGGAAAACTACAAATAAGAAGGTTGGGACCTTATCAGATTGAGGTCTTTGAAAATAGCTCTGTTAAGCTAATAACTATTGATGATAGTAGAAGAGCTATGTTAGTCAATGAACATAGATTGAAACTTTATTAGAAACCTCTCAATAAACAAGAATTTGTTCAAAAGGTAAAAGATCAAGTACCCTTTCTGGAGGACTCTGCTTCTTCTAGAGAACTTGCACCTTGATGATCCTACATTTAAAAAATAACTAAATAAAAAAATAATATCAATAGTGAAAATCCTTTCAGGGACACTATTGACAATACATGCCCAGAAAACTAGCGTGTTGGCTAGCTATGCATTGTAAAAAAGGTTTTGGCTAGAAAACTAGCAATGGTTAGCCAAAGGGTAAAAACAAAATATATTCTAAAAAATAAAAAAAGAGAGAATCTAATTATGTCACTATGATTGGTCTTCTCCATGCAATAAAATTTTTTCTTTCAACACCTATTGACTAATCCATGCAAAATTATTTGTGTAGGACAAATGGTGAGCAAAGGATAAATCTAAGGTCAAAAGTAATTGAGACATAGATTTTATTTATTTATGTTTAACTAACTAATTATCTTTGATTTAATTATGATTTATTCTATGGAGATGACCCAGACTTGATCCTTCTGAAATAGAATGACATGACACATACCATAATGAATAAGGATGCAAATAAGCTACCAAAGGTGTATGGATAAGTGTGCAATTTTGGTACAATCAACTGGATCATTAATAATTATAATGATGGGACATCATAAAGGGGTTCTAAATGAAATGATAAATCACTGTCACCATCAAAGTTTCATGTCATCATTTCATCCAATTTATAATAATTTGACAAAATGGTTGGTGCACTCTATAGAAATGTGCAGTGCTGAACTATATCAAGTAATCATATCAAACTATGAACTCATGAAGCTATGGAGTTTCACATAAAACATTTCATTTCTACTATTCCTCAGTGATTGTTGCCTATAGATTTCAATAGAAGATTGGTCTAAACCCTAATCTGAGTTAAATAAATAGAGTTGTCTATAAATCCAAGTAGAAATGAGATAAAAAACAAGATTAGAGCCAAAGAATGCAACAAAGTTTCACATAGACAAAGCTTCTATGGTAGTGTTTTGAGCAAATGGTTGGCTACCTTTCATTGAAAATTTCTAGGGCTTTCAGGAAACAATGGTAAGAGAATTCATCACTAATCTCATCTCTGAGTTTTTAGTGGTTAAAGGTATTATTATTCCTATTTCAACTCAAATTATAAGTCAAATCATACAAGTTCCAGAAGAGGGAATGAGACACCATGAAAATATTAATACACCTTAAGTATGGGAGGCAAAACCCTTATTATAAGATTAACCTCCCATCCTTATTATATGGTTTCCTTCAAATTATGACTACAATTCCTAATGTTGTGCTTAGGCACCATGGCCTTATTCACCTAATTATCCAACATCACTTCCTTCATCAAGGACAAGAGGTTTGGGAGGAATTTCAAAATAGTGTAGCACAACAAATTCCAAATCTATCTACACAAGAAACATTAAATTTACCATAGGAACATTCATCTTCACTAGCTGCATTAGTTGAGAAAACAAATCCAAAGAAGAAATCACAGACTATAGTCGCAACAAAAATCCCTTCTTCTTCAAGAAGAATCACAAGGTTTCAAATCCCTATAGTTTCATGGTCCCCAAAAGAACCTCAAGAATCTGTAGTGCAACCAATTCCCTTATCAAGAAGAAGAAAATAGAAACAAAAGGTCACTACAAAACCTAAGAAGACCAAGGGTTTAATGGTTGAAAAGGAAAAATAACTGAGTGTAGCTTAGAGAGTGACCAAAAGAAGGAGAAGGTTAATTTTGATAGATGAATATGAACAAGAGGTTGTAGACATTCTGGATAGTCTTAAAAAGGTATGTCATTCCCCCATACATCAGAATATCCCTACAACTATAGATGTTGAAGAAACTCCTTTCGAAAGGAAATCTCTAATCATAATGGAGGAGCCAATTCCAGAAGAAGAGCCAAACACAGAAGAAGAATCAAGTATGGCAAGACAACCACATGTTTTAGATAAAATGCAATGAATAAAAGAAAAACTATATGCATAAATAATAAAGGAGAGTCATCTAATCTAAATGATCCTATTATATAGCTAACCTTGAAGTCTTCTCAAGCTCAAGCTCTAGAGAAATAACAAACAATTGACATCACTGACTTGATTAGTCAATTACAAAATAAGGATAATCTCAACTTATTCTTGGTATAAAAATTAGACACAACATCTGCCAATCATATAATAGAAGTTCAAAGATTAGAAGAAACAATAAAGGAAAATGAAAGTGAACAAATAGACCTTTGGATATATGTAGAAAATTTGAAGAAGAAGAATAGGAGATTCTAGAGTTTGGTAAACTCTTCCAAAACACCTTTTAATGTTGCACCTTCTCCTCCTAAGGTATTTGTTGACTAAAGTTGTCAAACAATTTGTCTAGGTATTCCTAGATTGCAAATAATAAATCAAATTAAAGAAGAATATTACATACTCACAAAAAAAATAAAATTGCAACTTCTTAAAACAAAATATTAGAAAATGAAAAGAAAGAATTAGAAGCTAAGGTTCAAAATTTAGAATAAATTTTGCAGTATGCATGCAAATTAGGGGAATCTCTTTTGGCATGTAGGAATCCTTCTCCTGCATATAGTTTGTATTTATTTGAACAATTTTATAGATGTCACCTATTGAAGATCTCTTGTCATCTTCCTTACAAGATTTTACAGCCAACAACATTTTTTAAAAAATTCTATAGTGTTGAATCTGATCAACAAGATTTACTTTATGAATTTTATTTGCATGGTTTGATCATAGGAGACCATGATCATAATAATTTCTTGATAAATTTTCATATATGAGAAGTTTAACTGAGGGCATTGTATTCTACATTTAAAAATCAACTAGCATGGAAAGCAGATGCCATAGCTATGAACACCAATAAATGTTTGTAATGGAACTTGTAAAAGGTAAATCATGGGGAGATGATGAGCTCAAAATATGGCTCATTATTGACATGTTATTTCCCTCAATTCATCTTTTTAGGGATATTATCTTATGCAAATCATAGATTGTTAGATAGCTATTACATGAAAAGTAGATACTTATCTTGTTTATATTAAACCAAAGAATAAGCCTTTACTTTGTCATTAATGTCTAATACATAACATGTTTTAGTGATTTTTTTTTTTAAGAATTCTCAAGAAGAAGACATAGGTGATGTATAGTGAAAGTTCAATTTTGATCTCCATCCAGAAGAACTATGAACTCACACAAAATGTTTCTAGGGCCTCTGCAGGCTTGTTTCTACAGACTCTATAGGCTTTTTTATATAGACTCTACAGGATTTTTCTATGGAATCTTTAGGCTTGTTTTTAAAGACTCTGTAGGATTGTCTCTACAGACTCCACATACTTGTTTCTATAGACTCCGTAAGCTCATTCTTATTGACTTTGTAGGGTCAATTCTATGGATTTTGTAAAGACAAAGCTATAAATGATGATGCTGGTGGCCAGATAAGATGAAAGAGAATCATTTCAGTTGGAGTCAAATGAGGAAAATACCTGCTTCCTATTTTTTAGGATTTGATTTTGATAAAGTTGTATATATTTGGATCTTAGGACTATTTTAGGATAGTATACCTATTTCATCAGAATAATTGGATCTCTTAGAAATCCAATCTCCTATTTTTGGATGAGTGGATCGACCAAGGAATCCTATCTCTTTACATCCTATTTTGAGTTGACTATATTAGAATAAAATGTAAGATTTTTGTTATTAACATATATAGTAGATGAAAGATATGTACAAGCATATTACAGGTTTTAGACATATTGTAATTATTTCAATTTTATGAATTATCACTTCAGCTTCCAGCATTGATTAATCTTTGTTTCTGAGTCCAAGAGGAGCAAGGACCCACTCTCCTTAGAACCAAGAATTGTGTATGATATTTATGTTATGTTATATTAACTCTTTGTTATAACTAATCATAATTTTTCTAATGTTTGCATTCATTCATAAAACATCAAAACAAATTCATGGTTCAAAAGGCATTTCCTTATTCCAAAGTTATTTTCTTGCAAAGCAAAGTGTGTCTTCTTTTACAACAAATGTGTGAAGCAAATTTTATTTTCTAGTTAAAATTTTCCATTTCCACACAAGCATAAATAGGAGTGTGATTTTACTTTCAAGCAAAAGAGTTGATTTATTTGATTAAATAGTTACATCTTTTCCTTTTCAGCAAAAGAGTGAATCAAGTAGTGTAGGACACATTTCTTTCATTATTCAAAGTTATAATAGGACCATCAAACACCCCCACAAGTAGACTTCTAGATCTACCATCCTACACCTTACTACAGATAGCTTTGGACACCAGCCCTGGTTGATAAGACATCAATTGAACATTCATTAAATGAAGAGTTAAATGACACTCATCACATGGAATTAATTAAATGAGATTGATGATTGAATATAATAATAACCTTACAACCATTGATATTTTCAAGGCCTATAATTTATTGGCACATGATTAGATCTATATCATTATAATGTATTGAACAATGAGGAATAGGGTTGCGGGTGGATGAGTATTTTTTGATCTACAAGTTAATCGTAGATTCTATTTGAGAAGAGTTCACATTAGGTGTTGGGTTTTTTAGATTTAGAGTCTTCACTATTTCCATTAAGGTTATGAGGTTTCATTCTAAGATAGTCATTGATATTATGGCCTTTTTTATAAACTAAAATCATGTATTTGTCTTGTTGAGAAAACTAATAGGTTACATAATTTTAAAACTAGGTCCAAAAAGTATTAAGGATTCTAGTAGAGGATGATTAATATCCATTGTAACATAAACCCTTAGATGTACATGAAGATTTGTAATTTATCAGTGTTTTTCTTGAAACAAATTAGATGCCCAAGTTATTCTACAATATCCTTTATAAATGCTCAAAAATTAAACATTAAATAAAGGAAATGCAACCCACATAGGGTATTTTGGTCTAAAAGGACCTTCTAGGTGAAACTCAAAGATCCAACGTTTTAATCAATAGATCTACCAAAAATGACCCAAGTAGCATATTATAGGACAACTTGATCATGGTATGGGGAGGAAAACATATAGGAGATATATCCATTTCCTAATCCTATGATCAAATTAACAAACTAGCCTCTATTTTCCTATTTATGTTTTTACCATTTATAAAAATCTTGTTTAGAAGGTACTCCTCTATGGAAAAATAAAATAATTGATCTCTTATGACATTCAACAATAACATTCACTAATCATCATAAAGTTTATATTCACATACCTTACCTTATTTAGAGCTCATAGGATCTCTAGAACCATTTATCACTTTCTCTTGCAATCCCGACGTCCTAAATAATTTCTTTCCATAGTAGTATATATTATTTTGATTGGTCAATTCATGGGAAGGAGAAAGGTTTGTGACACCATTAAATATGGATATCAAATACTTTAATGGGGTTTCTTGTTGTTTGTTGCCACAAGTTAGTGTTTTCAAGTTAGACATCAGTACACAAATCTTTGTTGTATAAGCTATATTGGTATTTATTTAATTTAAAATGTTCATCAATGTGTTTTATTTTTTATCAAAACATTTTTGTTCATAGATATATGTTTGAATAATAAATTGGGTTTATCCTTCATATAGGGTTATTTATTTTACCTATAAAAATTATTGTTCATATATATATTTGTTCGAGTAAGAAATTAATTTTATCCTTCAGTTTGTTAGTGTAGGTTTATATTTCATTTAATGTTTTTTCCCTTCACATGTTTTTTAGCTTACATAGGTGTCATTTTGGTGTTATTAGATCATTGAAAAAATAATCCCACATACATGAGAATGTTAGGTCATACCTATTTTCCACTTATATATTTACCTTTCCTAAAACTATTATAATTCAATAAATTTGATCAATTTGATAAAGATAATTTCTAAATATATCATATGTAAATTTTAGCTCATGTTTTATTTCATTCTAAAAACTAGAGCTATGTCTCTCTCTTTCTTCTACATGCACAAGCATAGTGTTTGTGAGTTTGATATTGCTAGTAATTGATCTTGACTGATTTGATCATGGTATCAAAGTAGTTATTAGAAATGAACATTGTTTTATTATTTTGTTGAAATCTTGAGTAGATTGATTTTATGTTCTAACATAAATTATTGAGAATAAATTTGTAGATCTTTTTATTAATTTATAGTCATTGTATCCTATTGGCATTGTCTTTATTATGGGCATTAGCATGTGTTGGGATTATGGTAGTAAATCTTAGTTTTACATATTTATAAGGAGGATTATCATCTGTTGTGGATGATTTCATAGGTTTATATTGTCTGATATTTGAAAGTTTGACTTTTAAACAATAATTTTACTGATCCCCTTCCAAGCTACCAAAGGACTCTCTTTGGCTATTCTACATGGTGAAACCACTCTTCCTTTCACTATTTGTAGGCATAGTAAGCTCAACATCTCAACCTTCATACTCATACTCAACCTACACTTAATTGATATTCACTCAGCCAACCACTTGCCTAAACTCGTGGGTTCATAAACTTGCCACTTTTTAAGTCAAATTTAGTGGAACCCAACTTGGCCAAGACACTTTGGATATGTTGTGGGGTTGTTTCAACATATAATCAGATCTCCTAAAAGTGGCAAAAATCTAGTGTAGTTCCTTGGGATGTTGTCTACCATCCATATGTGTGATGTCTTCCTACACGTTACTCTCCATATGGATTCATGACATACAAAATCCATCAGTTTTATGTTTTGAACCTGTTATTTTTTGTTGGTCTTAAATGGTGATTTTAAATAGCTGATTGGAGTTTTTCCTTGCCACCACCTCCTCACTCTTCATGGATAGCCTCCTCCTTACTGTAATGGCCTTCCCTGACTAACCTAGGCAAATCTAAGTTGATGACTGATGTGCCTACAACTCCATCATGGCCTAATACCCATATCCTCCTCATAGCTAAACCTCAAACTTGGTGTCCCACTCAATGATCTCCCTTATCAGTTTCAAAGTTTTTTTAAGGCACCAAATCCATGGTTTTTAAAACCAACCCATGATTTTGTCCCTTTTGGAATTATTTTCAATTTTATCAAGGTACCAACCCATGGCTTTTCAAAATCACTTCCTTTTGGTCAAAATGCTTATTAAAGGTAAATGTTTTTTAAAATAAAAATTAAATATTCATTTTTTAATGAGTGGGGGGACATATTTGTTTCTGTTGATGCTTAGCTTTTGGAGGTGGTTTTTATTATGGCACAAAGATATTTTTTAATTGTTTTTTATTAAAAGTAATTTTGTCGAGAGATCTTGCAAAGGGATATTATAATATTGTTTTATTTATTGGTTACAAACCTCATATTTTTTAATTGGAAGATAGGGTATGAGGTCTGGTTTGATAGGAGGCCAAACCCTCTCATAGGCAAACTAAACTTTCTTTTTCTCCTTGTTTAGTCCATATTCTTTGTTTCTCTCTTACAAACTTAGTTTCTACATTACTGAGTTTGTATTTTACATAGATCTATCTCATGTATAGATGCATTTTATTCTATATTTGATGTCCATTTTTAGAGAGTTCATACTACACAAATTTATCTCATTTTTTTATGCATGATAGAAGATTCCTCTCCATAATTTCTACTTCATAAGACTATCTATGCATTGTGGCCTCCACTAGTTCTGCTTGAGAGGACCAACTATATACTGTGACATTTATCTATGAACTACTTTTCACTCAACAAGATCTCTATCCATTTTTATATGAACTAGTACTTGTTCTTTCTAACCCAGTTCAATATAATGGTTGGCTAAATTCATGTGACATTTTCCTTGGTCACTTGTTCATATATGTTTACATGGATCTACTTCATCATTTAGAGCACAAGTAGTATGCTCCCACTATTTGAATCATTCTTAAAAATATTTCGAGACTCTTCTTCTAAGATTGTATTTTCCATTCCTAATTATTGTGATGATAATACATTCTTGTTAGACATTACTCTTCCTTTTATTGGGTTACCCATTTGGGATGAGTTTGTACTAGACCTAAGATGTCTTTTTGGAGGCTCTACTTATGTTTTAGTACATGATGATGATCTCTATATTATAGAGCCATACAAAATCATACTTCAAAGGATTCATTTATATAGATTGATGGTAGTACCCCTACTAGGTTATTTGACACTTCTACTATTTTAGAGATCATCATCGATCCAATTCTACTTGTGGATCCTCATTATTCGACTATGAAGGTTTTTGAGTTCTACCCTTCAAGTCATATGGGCATTCATTTAATGAATAGTCAATATCATTCATTTAAAATGTTTACTTCAATGGTATTACCATCAGTTCTTATTCATAATCTTGCTAGACCTATGCTACATTTTAGTTTTGGAATAGTTTCCAAACTATTCATATTGTTGCTTGTGTCTTCTTTTGTGGAGTGGGTAGATTTTCAGTACACTTCTTCTATCCTTACTCTTGAAATTGGTAGAAACATTTTTCGATTTAAATGGACATTATTTATTCCTTACATAGAGGCTAACACCATTGACAATCTTATGGCTCAACTTTTAGGGGGATTTATAGTATTTTATTCTAAGTACTTGGGTACCTCATCAAGTCTTGTTGTTGGGACCCAAATCCACTACCCACTTGAGATACTCTTAAGGGGGTGTTAGTGTAAGTTTTTCTTCCATTTAATAGTTTTATCTATAATTGTTGTTTAGTTTTCTTAGGTGATATTAGGTCATTGAGGAAGACAATCCTATATGCATGAGGATGTTCGGTCATGTCTATATTCCACCTATACATGTACCTTTCCTAAAGCTATTATAATTTAGTGAATATGAGAATATGATCAATCTAATTAAGGTAATTTATGAATACACGTTATCTTAGTTTTAGCTCATGTATAATTTCATTCTTGACAACAAAGCTCTCTCTCTCTCTCCCCCCTAAGTTTACAAGAATAAATTTCATGTGTTTAATTCTTTTATGTAATTAATATTAGATGATTCCATCATATTCAAGGTGTTTTATATTTCTAAAAAAAATTGTTATTCTTATATGTGCTTGTTTGAATAATAATTTTTTTAATCTTTAGCTAAGGTGTTTTATTTTACATACAAAAATTCTTGTTCATAGATTTGTTTGTTTGAGTAAGAAACTGGTTTTATCCTTCACGAATGGTGTTTTATTTTACCCATATTTTTTTTGTTCATGCATGTGTTTATTTGAGCAATAACCTAGCTTTATCCTTTAGCGATGGTGTTTTAATTTTCTTAAAAAATAATTATATTCAGATATATGTTTATTGAGTAGGAAATCTATTTTAACCTTTAGCGAGGATGTGTTATTTTTCACAAAAACATTTTTGTGCATAATATATTTACTTGAGTATGAAATTATTTTTATCTTTTGTCAAATGTGATTTATTTTACATAAAATTATTTTAATTCATTAATGTGTTCATTTGAGTAAGAATTTAGTTTTATCCTTCAATTAATGTGTTTTTTCTCATAGAAAAATTATTGTTTGTAAAATTGTTTCTTTGAGTAAAATTTTAGTTTTATTATTTATCCATGATGATTGTTGGGAAATGTAATTTATACCCCTTTTAAAAATAATAATTTTCTAGTTTTTTAATCCATTCTAAATATAGAAAGTTTTTTTAATACACCCTATCAAGTCCTCTATTCTAAATATAGATTTTTTTTTAAATACACTCTATCAAGACCTCTACATAATGAGGCATTTTTAAGGCTTTGGTATAAAACAACCAATCAATTTCAAGACTAATAAAAAAAGAAGCATCTCTCTAGTATTTGAATGTTGTAGCATTCCAAGTTTGTTTGAAATTTGTGTGTTTTATTCTCTCATTTTGGTATCACAATGAGGTTGGAAGAAAGAGTTGCTAAGCATTGAAGAGAGATCCCAATGTTTAGAGGAGCACATCATTTGTATATTACAAGAAAAATAATATTTATGGACCACTACAAAGTAGAATCAGCCAGTCAGCATCTAGGTTAGCGTAGGAGAAAGAGCTCCATTAGAGGAAAATGAGTCCAAGTAGAAGTTAATGTGGGAGATATCCCAGTTAGCCAAATTGGTAAGTTGCTACATGAAATTCTAGCCACCAAATAAGATAAATATTCCTTGTTAGAAATAGAAAAGGTGATTGTTGGAGAATAAAATAACCAAAAACATCACAATAAGATGATGAGGACCTTAGTTGCTTCCATAAGAAATAAATCACATTAAATAAGAAGTCACATGAATAGATAAAAGACTACATAGATACCAAAATAGTAGATAAATACATAGAAGTGGTCAAATTTGGTTAAGTGTCATTACGCCCATTTTTATTAAATTGGTTGAAAATTTTAATACGTGACTTTGTAATATTGGGAAGTGAAGATAAAAGGCCGAGTTTTATTATTGTTAAAAGGCCAATATTTGGGGGTTGTTGAATATTTTAAGGTTAATACAATGATGTATTAAACCATGTCTTAAGCTTTTATGGATGGGCCAACAAAAAGGTAATTGAGATTTAAAAAAATTTAAGTTGTGAATTTTTATTGAAAAAATATAAGGAATTAAAAAAAAAAGGGGTATTACCATTTTCATAGCATTAAAAGAGATCATTGAGTTAGTTATGAAATAGTTCACATCTTTAGCATGTTTGCAGTAGATGGTAAGTGTTGGTAGCATCCACCATAATTTGACAAATAAAAATATGATCCTTGAGAAAATAAGATGAGGATGATATTGGTAGAGAATGATTTGTGGAAGTGTGTGGTCATCATATTTATAGAGGTGACCAACCAAGCTACTTACAATGCATTGACAAATGCCTAGAAGACCTAGTTAAAGGAGAGTAGGATGAAGGATGTAAAAGTGTTAAATTTGATGAGGCAGCATGGTAGAATCCATATATCCAAGAATTGTAGTAACCAATCCCTTAAAGGAGGCATGTGAGATCATTTAAAACTCTTATAGAGTTAATAATAAAGTATGCTTAGTCAAACTCCAATTAATTAGGAGAGACTTTGAAACATTGTAAATGAATGCTAGTGAATATATTTATGAATTTCATATTAAAGTCTCTAATTTAACCAATTAATTAAGAATTAATGGTGAAACTATAGAGGACCATATGATTTTTGAAAAGATCCTTAGGATTTTACCCATGAGATGTGATGAAATTATTATAGTTATTGAGGATGCCAAAGACCTCTCGTTAATCATAGTTGGTGATTTAATTGGTTCTCTACAAACCTAATAGAAATGATTGAATAGATCCAAACATTCTTCCCTTGTTCAAGCCTTCAAGGCTTAGGGTAATTTTAGAGGGAGGGAGAGAAGAAGAGAAAATAGAGGCAAAATGTTCATAGGTAGAGGAAGAGGAATAAGCTACTATGTTAGATCAAACTCAAATAGTGAAGGAGTAATATGCTCACAATTAGATTTTCAAGACAAGAACATGATTACTAACTCAAATTTTTAATGTTTAGTGCTATTATTTTCATAAGTATAGCCATTTTTATAGTGAATTCATAAAGAGGTAGCATAAACAATCAAGGTAGAATTTAAACGTATCCATTGATAATGTACGTAAACCTAATTTTTTTTTAAACATGTTCATTAAATGCAATGTTACTGAGTAAAGAAGCGATGAGGTATGGTGTTTGGATAATGCATGTAGTAACTACATGAGTGGTAATGATAACTTGTTTACTTCCATTAATAAGAATATCCACTCCAAGATTAAGATGGGGAACAATGAAAAATCTCCTGTTGTTGGTAGAGGGACTTTCATCATTTACACCAAACAAGGTGCAAAGAGATCAATCTAGAATGTCTATTATTTTCCCAATCTAAAACATAATTTGTTGAGTATTGAAAATTTGGTCCAAAAAGGATATAGAGTCTTGATGGATAATTGAGAGTTCACAATCTTTGATAATGAATGAAGCAATAACATGTTATACATAGCTAAAATGACAAGGAACCACATGTTTCCTCTCAAGATGCAAATTGATCCTTTCAAGAGTATAACATTATTACCTCAAGTAGCCTTCAAGACCATAATAAAAGACACAAATAAGATATAGCATTTGATATCTGGGAGTTTAATTTATTCTATATTATATCTCTTATTTAAGAAGTATATGGTTAGAGGTCACCTAAAAGGAAATGTGAGTCATGTATCTTAGGAAAACAACATAGGTAAACCTTTCAATGAGGGATATCTAGGAGGGAAAAGGCACCATTAGAGTTTGTTCACTCAGTTTTATGTGGTTAAATGAAAATTTTCACCCACTCCAAGAATGAATATTTATTGACCTTCATAGATGATTATAATGGGAAGACTTGGATTTATTTCTTAAAGAATAATTCTGAGACTTTTGATAAATTCAAGTGGTTTACAGCATTGGTTGAGATATAGAGTAGAAATTTCATCAAAGCCCTAAGATCAAATAGAGGGGGAGATTACATCTCTAAATATTTTCTAAAATTTTGCAAGTGTGAAGGCATTAAAAATTAGTTAAAAGCTAGATATACTCCACAATAAAATGGAGTGGCATAAAGGAAAAATAGGAGCATCCAGGAGATGGTTGAAATCATGTTGAAAGCGAATGGAATTTCAAAGGAATATTGGGGTGAAGTTGTAATAACAACAATATATTTTTTAAATAAGTGTCCCATAAAGGCTATAAAAAATATGAATCCACAAGAAGTATGAACAAATATAAAGCATAGTATTAAGCACCTAAGAATATTTGGGTGTGTGGTGTATGCACATGTGGCAAAGGAAAAGAGGTAGAAGTTTGGTGATAAAGGAGAAAAGTGTATCTTCATTGGATATTATGAAGATACTAAAACATATAGATTGTACAACCTTTTTATAAAGAATATTGTGATTAGCAAAGATGTTGAATTCATTGAGAATGAACCATGGGATGACATGATTAACATTGATTCAGGTATCTCGATAATGGTCCCCATGGATGATATATAATATGGAAATGAAGACAACCAAATTAAACTAGTCATAGATCAACATGTTAAATATCCATCTACATCAACTTCATAACATACTCGACAGTCAAGCAACTCCAGTAGCAGGTCAAATCTATCTCTCACTTCTCTAATGCCTAGAAAGACAAGGACATTGAGAGATATATATGATAATAAAAGGTATGAATCTCAATAAAAATTTGATTTTTTCTTTATTTTCTCAAGATGATCCTTCAAGTTTTGAAGAAGCAGTGAAATAATAAAAATTGTTTAAGGCCATAGATGAGGAAATAGATGAAATTTAAAAAGAAATAGAACATGAGAGTTAGTTACCTTACCTAAGGGTAAATAAGTGATTGGATTGAAGTGGGTCTACAAGGATAAGAGAATAACAGAAGGGAAAAATTATAGATACAAAGTAGGATTGGTTATCAAAGGATACTAATAGCAACATGATAGAGATTATGATGAGACTTATGCTCTTCTTCAATAGAGTACTAAAATAAGAAGTCTATGTTGATCAAACACCTATCTATGAAGTCTTAAGACAATAAAAAAAGGTGTATATGCTTAAGAAATCACTCTATGGTCTTAAACAAGTACCAAAGACTTAGTACAGTAGAATTAATTCATACTATACTACAAATGAATTTAGAAATAGTGTTATCAAGCCCACACTTCCTTAAGGTACTTCCTTGGTATATAATTAAAATAAATAGATCATGGCATATTCATATGTATGTCCAAATATGATCCATAAATCTTAAAAAGTTTTAAAATGTTGAAAATCAAGCCTACACCAACACCAAATACTACAAGTCTCAAATTGAGTAAGAAAGACTACAAAAGTGAGATGAATTCAACCTTATATAATAGCATGGTAGGTTGTGTCATGTATTTGATAACATCTAGGCCTAATTTAGTGTACAAAATAAGTTTGATTTCTATATTCAAGGAGACAAATATGGATACACATTAGCAATAAGGTAAGATAATGTTGAGGTATGTCAATAGAAGCAAGAACTATGGCATCCTCTATACTGCATCAATTGATTTTTAGTTAGTTCACTATAGAGATAATGATTGGGTATGTAGTCTAAATGATAGGAAAAGGAAATCTAGATACATGTGTTTCACATGGGCTCTGGAGGAATTACATGAGCATCCAAGAAGCAATCCATATTTCTTTTTCCATAATAGAAGTTGAATACATTATATCAAATACAATAGCTTATCAGGCTATTTGGCTAGGAAGAGTTATAATTGATTTAAATAAGGAACAAACAAATGGCATAATCATATATTGTGATAATATGTATTTAATAACTTTGATTAATAATCAAGTATTTCATGGATGAAGCAAGAATATAAAAAAATTATATCACCTCATATGTGAGTTGGTTGAAAATGGTGAAATCAAATTAGCATTCTTGAGATCTAAAAATTAGTTAGGAGATATCTTCACAAAGACACTAGCAAAGGATAAATTTGAGAATTTGAGATAAAATTCAGGAATAATGGATAATTTAATATCTAATAGAATAAATTAAGGGTGGGTGTTGATGTAATTCTCCCACTTCTAAAAATAACAATTTTATGTTTTTAGTTATGTTCTAGAATTTTATAGTTTATTGTATATATTCTAGATACAAGATGTTTGTTTTAATACAACCTGTCAAAAGCTCTATATAATGATGCATTTGCATGTCCTTTATATAAACCAATCAAGTAATTTCAAGAGCAATCAAAAGAGAAATATCTCTCTAGTATTTTAATGCTATAACATTCCATATTTTTTGCATTTTGTGTATTCTTTTATTCCCTTAGTGATTTAAGATTTTACTTAAAATTTCCTTTGTTAAATGGAATAATATAGTGAATAAAATTGATTCAAATTTCAAATAAAGACATCCAAACTTTTTCTCTAAATTTTATCTGTTATTTATTGATTATAAATCCACATCAATGTGTTCCATCTTACTGGATGAGTTTATTTATATTTATAATCTTAAAATGCCATACCAAGAATATTATTTACCTTGAAAAGTTTACTTGTTTAAATGAATAGTAATTGGTAAAAATTAATTATAATTTCCTACCACGATGTTTATAAAATTTCCATCCATGATGTTTAAGCATTGTAAGAATTTTTGGCTAGTTTGTAATTCATTAAAACTAATAATAATTTATAGACATGAAAATAAATTTACTGGCCAAATGCATGAATTATTGGGCCAAAATGAGCTAGGCAACAAATTTGGTCTTTTGTTTACATATAGAAAAGTAATTACTTGAATCCATGATTAATGGGCATAATTGATTAATTTCTAGCCTAGAGGCATTGTTTTTTCCTTAGGGGCATTGTTTTTTCTTATAGTAAATTAATTTTATAAATCCCAGTTATGAAGGACACTTTAGGAAACAATGCTTCAACCCACAATTTTTCAACCTAAAACCGTGATGGAGTTATATGGTTTTTAATACAAGATATAGATTTTGTATTATTTTTTTGAAGCATATAAATTGTATCTTGCATATATGTATGACATTTTGAAGAGAGTTGATTTTTAAATATTCTACCCTTGAATATGATCCCTATTATAATATGATAACATCTTTAAAAAATGGTTTGATATTTTATTATTGAAATATTCTATGGGAATGTCAAATTTATGTGAAATTCTGGTTCTTTTATGTTATGCATTCTTTCTGTTGAATTGATGAAGTATTGTATTATGCACATTATAGGTCAATACATTATTTTATTCATTCTTAAGGTTGTACTCGATAATTAAATATGTTTTAATATCTCTAAATTATTCTCAAGTACTGTTATTTTTTAAAGAAAATAAAACTTGTAAAAAATAATTTAAAAAGGTTTATTATTTTATATGTTATAGGGGATGTATTTGGTAAAGAAAACTTGTCATTTTATTTTAAAATATTTTTTTATCAATGATTTGTCATTAGCATATCAATGTAATTAGGAGTTAATGTTATTAAGTAATTTATTTGAGATAACATTTCTAACATTGTGTTGACCTATCAATTATGACAAATGTAGATTTTGAACAACCACTTTTGAAAAGATCTTCCTCTGAAAGAAAGTTTTTAATATGGGGAAACATGTTTTTAGATAATTTATTATTATAACTACTATATAATTTTATGTTGCTTGTCTTGATGATAAAATAATATTTGATATGTAATGTTTCATTTGTGTTTGAGAATTTGTAAGGCAAACCTCACTTGTAGACTTAGAATTCTTAAATATATGATCCAATCTAACCCTAATACTTCCTTATTGATATTTGATGACTCTTTCTCTCTTTTATTTATTGTATATAATATATATAATAATTCATAATATTTGATTCATTATCCAAGACAATATTTTAGGATATTTATTATTGTACATATAATTATAGGTAACAACCCTTGTTTTGTATTAACATTATGAGATAAGGATTGAAAATAAACACTCATGTGTCATTATACTTATTACTTGATTTAGTAATATTTTATAATAAATGAAATGAGCTTAAGAATTTAAAAAATGTGCAAAAATATACCATTTATTTTTTTATGGAAATGTACATGCACATCCTAAAAAATTACATTACACATTTTCTAGCCAAAAACATGGCATTAGATGCACAATACATTGAAATATACTCATATTTATAAATGACATGGATCACAATACATTTGAGTGATTGCATGGTTGCTACACAACCATGTTAATCTCATTTCCTCTAATCGGCTTATAGACTATCAACAAGCCCACAACTATCTAAGCCAACCTAGAAATCCCTACGAACCCAAGGCCAAAAAATAGAATTAGATTTATGTGAGGTTGGTTTTAGATACCTTAAGCTCAAACTACACTATTTTACTCTTTTCACTGCTCAAAAATGTTTTCAGGTGAATTTAGTCAATCAAGGGTTTAATTAACACTTAAGTCATAAAGTAAGCACAAATTTTGATCTTAAGTAAAATTAAATGAGATATCTAAACTAAATATCATGCAATACCCATATGTCCTCAAAAGGTATATGAAATATCTGAAATAAGCCACTTAAGAATGGAACACACCATCTCAATAATTAGATCGATTCAACCTTGACCAATGTTTCTTGTCAAATGCGAGGAAGGCTTATAAATAATAATGAAAGTCAATAAATCCTCAAAATAAGACATTAATTCACAAATTAAGGTTTTATAATAGAGTGGAGAGGTATTGGAGGATGATTTTTCCATAGTCATCCCTCCTCTCCTTCCTCAACCTTGGATGACTGATATTAATTGAGTCTCTAAACTTTGGATCCATTTTTAAATTATGTTTTTTTTCAAATATATTTTAATACATTGTAAAAAAAATTCTTTTACATGTCCCCTTATTTCTAGAAAGATTTTAGGACGTCTTAGTCTCTTATGGTTTCCAAAATGGTCTTGGACAATTTAAGCTCCCCCACAGACTTTAATGGATGCCAACAAAGTTAAAGGTGAAATTTGAGAAAAAAAATAGTTTTATATTTTAAATTTGCTGAAATTAAATCTATTAGAAAATATCAAGGTTACCCTTTTAAAACAACCCAATTTGAAGCTCCTAAGATATTGTGATAGCTAATAAGGCCCAAATAGACCTTCTTAGGAAAAAACAAACAATATGTAGAAATTAATAAATGTCATGTCTTGAAACCAATTCCTAGAAGAAAAAAAATAAAAAATAAAAAATAAAATTGTGGGTGATGCCTTTTGGATTCTCCCACCTCTAAGCTATTGAGTCTCTATAACCGCTAGTACAAAAACTGTTGACTAGATTGTAAAGAGGTCAAATAACACACCTCTACAAAAATGGGTCATTTCTAGTTAAATATATATTTTCAAACTTTGAAACTTATTTCTTGGGAAACATAATGAAAAAATAAAGGGGGGAGGCAATTTGGATCACCCTGCCTTTGGTTCACCATGTCTCTGCAATAGTCAAAATAAAAAGATTTGTCTAAATTTAATTAATTGTAGTTTTGAATTTAAAATGCACATGTTAAAAAACTTATAAAAATGTAGTTTTGAAACTTTATTCCAAAAACATAATTTAAAATTAATAAAACGAATTTAAAAGATTTTTTTTTAAAAAAACACTAATTGTGTGATTTGCTTTGGTGGCAGTCAAAATAATTTAACTAATCTTAGTTTAGATATTTATTTTAGTGGTGTATTGTGAGATCACCACGTGGCTTAAGCCACATGCTTCCCACCCCTAAGCCATCAAGCCAAGCCATGCCCACAACTTTGTAGCTTTCGACAAAATCCTCTATCGAGAAGTGACCTTCCCAAGGACCTATGCTTTATTAATTTGTCCGTATGAAGAATCAAATTAAAAAAAATCATAACTACAATAGGCATAAAATAATTAGCAAATAAAAGAAGTTGGATTCATAAAATCTAATATTTTTCATTAAAAATAGTAAGTTGATTTTAGTACCTCGTTTATCATTCTCATATGTTATACAAAGTTAGGGTAAATTACAAAAAAGATCAGAATTTTAATGGTTAAACATTAAAAATCCATATAAATTCAAATGTACATTTTAAAAATATATAGTAAATTTAATTAATTTTATAGTTAAATTTAATTTAAATTAGAATTAAATTAAAGAAAAATAAAAGTACTTTAAACTACATAAAAGTTATGAACACGTTTTTATTTTTTTCCATGTATAACAAAAAATTTATATTACAAATTTGAAAAAAAAAAATAGATAATCAATATTTCTTATTTTTTAATTAGAAAATATGAAATTAAATATTTCAAACAATTCTTATAATTTAATTTAAAAAACATAAAATAAAATATTATTCTAACACAATAACTTTTTATAATTTTTTTCTTTAACCATTATTTGATGATAACAAGTATATAATTATTTATTAATTAATTTAAATTTCATCTTATTTTTAAAAAAGATATAAATTGTATAATCATTGACATCATGCTAAGTCAAGATATCTTTTTGTTTCTACATCTATAAAACAAGAATTAGAATATTGAAAAATGTCTTCAAATGAATTTCACATACAAATGCAAGTCCAACCAAAAAAGGGGCTTGCCTTCCATCTTTTTACTATTAAGGTAGCTGCTCTAGGCACCCCTGAGCCTAAGAAACATGACTCTAGCATCATCATGGTTAAGTTAGACAAGTGTATAAATGATATTTAAATGGTAACAAGACTAACAATGAATTGGACAGCTTAACAATGTCAACTTTTAAAAAATTTAAAATAAATAAATTTTAAAATAACCAATGAGAAGAATTGTAAATCTCCAAGCCCTAAGTGTGAAATAAAACCAACAAAATAATCATAGACACAACCGTGGCAAACAATGGTAAACATAGGGTTTGAAAATGTGGAAAATCATAAGCTAGAAACTTCTTAATGGAATAAAATAATAAAAGAAAATGAAAATAAAAATGCACATGGAAGCCTAATCACTTGTTTTAAAGTTGGGGCAATATATAAGTTGCTCCTCCTCTAAAGCTCCTTTTTCTTATTCTCTTCTCTATTTCCCATTTCTGAAAACCAGATATTTTATTATAAGATTTTAAATATCCTCAGCGGTACAATAGAACAGAGGATTTATTCCAGTAAGCGCAAATGATCGAAGAACTAAAATACATTTTGTGAAGGGTTACGGCCTGGCGACGGGCCGCTGTGAGGCGCTGAAACACCGAATCCTATTGCCTTCCGAACCTGAGATGACACAGACGACGCCTCCACATCAATCATCATTCCAATTCCAATTACAATTAACATCAAACACATGACCACCATTATTCTCGTTACTGTCGCCATTTTTATACAATACCAGAGTTTCAACACTTGTATGTTTTTTATGCAAAACATAACTGATTTATATAACTGATTTGCGAGTTGATTTTGGAAAATTAACTGACGCTATTACATGATCCGCATTGGTAGCTTAGTTAGCTGATTTTTATGGGAAATAACAGGCAGGCAGCCAATTGGAATTTTTGGTTCTGCAGAAATCCATTCAAATATTTTAACAGTGCGCTAATAATTATCGCTGCAAGTGTCAGATGTCTTTTACAAAAATAGGTCGTTGTAGGAGATTTTACCGCTTATTAAGCCGAGAGTAAGAGAGACATAAATTACACATTCTTTAAATACCTTTGTTTTTCGCAGAAAATTTTAATGAAGATTTCTGTGAATAATGTGAAACTTTTGTCATTGAAACTGGCATAGTGTCATAATTTCGTTGGAAAGGGTGATTATATTTAAGAGAAAACATAACTAAAATAGTGAATTTCAGGTCCTTTAACCTCATCAATAATTTCCTACGCGACTCCCTTCAGGAGTTAAATTTGATGGTCCTATAACCTTCTCTATAAATAGCAATCACGAATCCATGGCAGACCAGGTTACCATCAAATTAGTACCGAATATCTTTGCCCCTTGAAAATTTGGCGTACATAATTAATTATGGATGATGTTTCCTCAAAATGTTCACCCATCCAGCTTCATATAGAAATCAAATGTGCTCAATACTTGGATTATTGTGGGCTACTTGGATCGTTGGGACCTAGAAAAATAAAAATTATGTTTTTGAAATCATGGTTGTATTTTGTTAGGAAATTATGACATTTGTAGTAATAAATAAGCAGTGATTGTAAGAAACAAAGATAAATTAAATTGACAAAAAAATAAATATGTAAGAGACAAAACACTAGATTTATGTGGTAGAAAATTAGTAAGTTAAAGAAACATCTACAGTGCAAGATATCAGGTTTTTATAATTTAAGATGAAAAGATTACATGCGAATTTGTTGTGTAGATTACATGCAAACTCCACAAAAATAAATATGCTTAAATAGCAAAGCATAGTTAGGATGACTCCTAAAAATAGATTGGAAAATTTTCATTAAGATTTCTTTCTAAAATTAGAATCAAGTGGAATTTGTCTTCCTCAAAACAAGGGTTTAACTGCTTGAATTTTGTACACTGCTCCCTAAGCCCCTTTGCGATAATATTGGTGGGAGAGGGGAGGAGGGCATAGGGCGATGGCCCCTTCACACCCCCTTGTCAAGGAGTGGGCTATAAACTACATCACAAAAGGATTCAACATTTAACTTTGTTGTCACATATCTAACAATCTCTACCTTGACAATAATTTTCGATTGATATCTTGTCGATAAACTCATCACCTTTTATGCAAGCCAAGAGAATTAAAACATTACTTTAACTTCTGTAACAAAACTAGTTTTGTGAACATATCAACACTATTTTCCCTTGTGTGAACCTTTTCGAGTGTTACTTTTCCTTCATCAATCACCTTTCAGAGAAGATGGTACTTTACTCTATTATGCTTTGTCCTACTATGATAAGCTAGATTCTTCGACAAATAAATTATAATTTGACTATCACATAATACCTCTATGTTATATTTATCTCTTCCAAACTCACCCAATAGGCCCTTCAACCAAATTACCTCCTAACAAGCATGATAGGCAACCACATATTCTGCCTCACTAGTTGATGCAACAACACTCATTTGAAGCTTCAACATCCAACTAATAGGTCTCCCTGAAAATGTAAAAACGTAATCAGATGTTGATCTTCTTTTATCCATATCTTCTACAAAATTAGAATCAACATATCCACAAATAAAATCACTAGATCTATTATAAGTGATGCAATAGTCACTTGTTCCTTACAAGTAGCAAAATACCCACTTCACTATTGTCTAATATGCTTTACCAAGATTGACCATATATCTACTGAGAACTCAAACTAATCTAAAAAGTTTGACATTTTACATACCATAGCATACATTAAAATTCCTACTAAACTAGCATATGGTACATGAGACATATACTACTTTACTTCGTCACTATATAAACTTGAAAAAAAATGAAATGGGAATTAAAAGGGATACTAATCGATTTCACATAATTCATATTAAATTTGTTTAGTATCTTTTTTAAATAACTCTGATGTGATAACCAAAGCTTACCATTTTTTCTATCTCTATGTATCTCCATGCCTAAGATTTGTTTTGTTGTTCCTAGATCCTTCATATCAAATGTCCTAGCTAGATGAGCCTTTAAATTTTATATTTATGCGATATTTTTGCTTGCTACAATTATATCATCAACATACAATGTAAATATAATGAATAAACTATTGCCCAAAAACTTGAACTAAACATAATGGTCATACTCACTCTTCAAAAAACTTTGGCTCGTATCGAAGGAATCCAACTTCTTGTACCATTTCCTAGGTAACTGTTATAGGCCATACAATAATTTCCTAAGCTTGCAAATAATTTTATTTTTTTATCTTATACAAAACCCTCAGGTTGTTCCATATATATATCCTCTTCAAATTCTCCATGCAAGAATGTTATCTTAACACTTAACTATTCCAACTCCAAATCAGGTAAAGCCACTAATGCTAAAACAACTTGAATTAAAACAAGTTTAACAAATGGTGAAAATATTTCATGGTAATCAATACCTTATTTCTGTACAAATCTTTTTTTCATAAATATAACCCTCTACCTTTCAACTTTTTCGTCATCCTCCATCTTTCGTCTATAAATCCATTTGTAGCCAATAGGTTTTCTACATTTTAAAAGTTTTATTGGGTCCCATGACTTATTCTTAGACAACACATCTTGCATTTCCTTCTTCCATTTGGCACTATATGCATCTTCTAATGCTTTATGATAATAACTAGGTTCCCCATCATTATAAATCAAAGCAATCAAAATATTGGGGTTGTACTTACTAGGAGGATTCTTGACCTGTGTAGATCTCTATAATGGTTGTTGAGGTGTTTCCTTATGTTCTAACCTTCATTCTGACTATTGAGGTATTCCTAAGGATGTTATAAATATTTAACACCTTCAACATCTTCACCATCAAAAAATGGTTGAAATTTATCAATTTTAGAATATGAAGATGGCTCGATTTCAACCTTGACATGTTGATGTTTTGGGTCCTATTTTTATTTGATTTAAGCTTCTAATTTTAGGAAAGGAGTTTCATCAAACTCTACATCACTTCTAGTGATGATTTTATGGGAAGTGTGATCCCACACTCTATATACATTAACACCATCTTCTTCATCATACCCAACAAAGATGTAATTTTTAGATCTTGGATCTAACATTGAATGTTGATTCTTATTAGTAAGAGCATAAGCATTACAACCAAAAAATTTCAAATCTGGATAATCTCATGGATGGCCTATCCATACCACTTTATGAATCTTACAACCTATTTTAACTGATGGTGAATGATTTATTAGATAGAAAGTTGTATAAAATACTTCTACCCATAAATGTATATCCAAATTTATATTATCGAGCATGTTCTTTGCTCTCTCTAGAAGAGTCCCATTCATGCATCCAATAACCCCATTTTGTTGTAGTGTATAGCTAGTAGTTTAATGCCTTCCAATCCCAACTTATTTATAATAATTTTAAAAATCCAAGGATGTTAACTTACATCTACTATTTGTTCTTAAACATTTGATTGACCTATCAATTTTTTTTCTCAACCAACTCTTTAAATTTATTAAATACACTAAAAACATGATCATATTTTATTTTAAGATACTAGACCCATACTTTTATGTACAAATCACATATAAATGTAAAAAAAAAAAATGTTCAGGCCATATGAAATTATTGGGGTTGGACCCCAAAGAATAGAATTAATATAGGCAAGAATACCTTTACTTACATGACTTCCTACTTTAAACTTCCATCTAATTTATTTCTCAAAACCACAGTGCTTACAAAAATTTAAATCTAGACATTTTAGACTGGGGAGTAGATCACATTTTTTAATAATTTTAACCCTTTATCACTCATATGGCCCAAATGTAGATGCCATAGATGAGCAGGGTCTTTTGTTGTTTTAGATACCATAGATGTTTGATTGATATCTAAAATCCTTTAAAATATGTAAAGGTTCCCAAATTTTAGATCCTTCATTACAACTAAGGCACCCTTAGACACCTTTAGAGCTCCACCTTGACCTATGAACTTATAACCACCAGAATCTAACTTAATTAAATAAATCAGATTTTGTTTAAGTTCTGGTACATATCTAACTTTTATTAGAGTCCTTACCATACCATCAAAAAAAATTATCTTAATTTTACTAATCCCTTCAGTCTTATAAGAAAAATTATTACCAATAACAATAAAACTTTTGTCAAGGGTTTGGAAAGTAGAAAACCAACTCCTATGTGGACACATGTGATGTGTAGTACCAAAATCCAATAAACAGTCATGATGATAATAAGAATCATTACAAATAGATATAACTTCATCAGTCATACCTTCAATTTTTTCTACTTGATTTGCTTCCTTGGTGAAATATTTCTTCTTTTCATCTTCTTTCATCTTCCATCAATCCTTATTAAGATGTCTTACTTTACCGTATTTCTAACACTTTGCCTTACTATTTATGGCTTCTGACTTAATACCTATTTTTTTCTCAAGTTTACCAAGGAATAGAATGAATATAGGCAAGAATACCTTTACTTACATGACTTCCTAATTTAAACTTCCATCTAATTTGTTTCTCAAAAACATAGTGCTTACAAAAATTTAAATCTAGACATTTTAGACTAGGAAGTAGATCACATTTTTTAGTAATTTTAAAGTTTTATCTCTCATACGGCCCAAACGTAGATGCGATATAAGAGTAGGGTCTTTCATTTTCTTAGATACCATAAATGCTTGATTAATATCTACACTCCCATATAATATGTAAATGTTCTAAACTTTTAGAGTCTTCATTACAACTAAGGCACCCTTAGACACCTTTAGAGCTCCACCTTGACCTATGAACTTATAACCACAAGAATATAATTTAATTAAATAAATCAGATTTTGTTTAAGTT